>CM033793.1:23428315-23553160 GCA_019656835.1 Rhododendron ovatum | reverse complement strand
ACCTAAAAGAAACATAAAAAATAGTCTACACCAAATGAGCTAAAAGATGAGCTAAAATGCATTTGTGAATAATTGTTTTCTATTTTTACCTATACACTATTCATACTCCTTTCTTTTTTTATTATTTCTTTCTCTCTCTCCTCCCTCCTTTCTCCTCTCGTTAAACAATAAAGATAATAAAAAAAATGAGTGAAAAATATAGTATATTTTAATTGGAGTTAGGTAAAATAGATAATATTGGTGTAGTGTTGAGAAAGATATGAATAGGTAAAATGAAAAAAATGCACTGTTGATCAGTATTTTTACATTTTCATTGATGTACATGCTCTTAAAAGGGGTTATTGCTAACTTGGTGCAATGCCTATTTTGAGTTTTTGCTTAGGTAAAATACATAACGTGCTATTTTCCCTAATTTAGTGTACATGCTCTAAGAGTCAACGAAAGCTATGTGTTACTAATCATCAATAGCATACTACACGAGTCTGTACACTCAAAAGTGAGTTTCAGCAGCAGAATTATGAATCTCAAACATGATTCTGCGACGAAAACTCACTCGGTGCATGGGTGCACCAAAATATGGGTACGAGGACCTCCGGTGGAGTCTTTATTGAACGACCAATTCGAATCGTCTCCCTTTCAAGGAATTAAATGGAAGTCAACTAATTGAAGCAGTAATAACTGTCAATTCATCGTGAGTTTCAAACCTCACAAAATCTACCAAGATTACCTTAATCTAATGAAAAAGTGTAGGAATACAACTACCGGATAGTTTGGAGCAGTTCGATAAATACGAGCCGACGAGCATCATACTGCTATAAATACAGTTGTGTACAGTTGTGTTCGGAGTTAGTTTTAATGTTTGTGTTCTGGGCATTGCTTTAATCTAATTGGCTCCTTTTGAACTTCCTAAGTTCTGCACATTGCGCTTGGATACTACACTCAAGTGCTCGTTCCCTCACGATTATCTGGACTGATTCAGTTAAGAACAGTTTTTTTTTTTTGAAGGCGAAAGAATTTTATTAATTCTAAAATTGTTACAAAGTACCGGAGCAAGGAATGATAGACGTTATATTCTTAATCCGAGACTCATTCGAGTTACAAAGATGAGAATAATTCTATGTCAATCCGAGACCCAAATCCGAAGTTAGCAAGAAATCAACAAAGGAACACTCAGTAAAGAACAGTTGCTACGATCCGAACGATATTAACCATAAACCAAGCAAATTAACTAAAAGCAATATCCAAAATTCATTAGTGCCAAAAAAAATCAAACAAATCATCCTCATCCACCTCGTTCAACAAAAGTACTAAAATGAGATATACTAACAATAGCTAAACCTGTGAAGACAGTGATTCAAAAAACATAGCAGAAATGCAAGATGTAGTACTAGTAGTTGTAAGTGTATCTAGAGCATCTCACTTCTGGCTGCGTACCCGTACTGCGACCTCTGTATGTTCTGCTGCCTCTTCCTATACAGTATCGCTGCTAACGCCACGATACACACGGCGGCGATGGTTCCGAGCGCGGCCCCAGCCTTCTGTCCTTTCGTCAATCCACCTTGCGAATCCTTCGATTCGTCATTCGCGCTCGCGTTGCTGTTCTTGGAACCGGCAGTGCTCGGCGGGGGCGGGGGCGGCGACGGCAATGGAGGAGACACATCCGCCGATGGAGACGGAGACGGAGACGGAGACGGAGACGGAGACGGAGACGGGGACGGGGACGGGGACGATTCAGGAGAGGGAGGGGACTGCGGAGGCGCTGGAGGTGAAACGGTCGGCGATGAGAGCGGCGAAGGAGAGACAGTCGGGGTCGGAGAGAGCGGCGGCGGCGGAGAGAGGGGTACTTGGGCGACCACGGGGCCCGGACTGGGAGCCAGCGGTTGTACTACTGAGAGAAGCGACGAGAGAGCAATGATTGCGAGTATGTGGAGTTTAGCCATTGCTTTCGTCGATCTGCAAATGAACTAGTATTGAATTGGGGAAGTAGTGAATCGGGCCAATCGACGGCGTGAGGACTCAGATCTGAAGATTTGAAACGGAGATGGGATTGATTCTAGTGAGTAGAAAACAGAAGAATGCCGTTGGAAAAAGGTGGGTATGAGATCTGAAGTGCGAAAAGGCGGTTGGAAAGTTCGGAGAGAGAGAGAGAGAGAGAGAGAGAGCAGGAGTATTCCTAGTAGTAGAGTAGATCTGGGAAGTTGACAAACTCGGGAGAGAGAGAGAGAGAGAGAGAGAGAGAGAGGGCCTAAATTAGCGGCGGGGGAGAATCCAATGAGGGGCGGAGAGTCCGGGGAGGAGGTACGTGGTGGAGAAGGGGAGTTGAGGCGGCGGGTGCGGGGTGTAGTATTGGAGGACTGTGATGGGGAGAATGAACTGAATGGGTTTTATAGTAGCGGTGGTGGGGTGGCGAGGATGGGATGGCAGCCTGGCTGTTTGCTTAAACTACAAGGGTACCGTGCTCGTGGATTTTTTAGTTGCGATTCGATTTAGTACATGGTGCTGCACAGCACCATGCTATGCCATTCGAATGTCCGTTTGAAAATTTAACGGTTCAAATTTTACCTTCATTTATATTGCATTTGAGCTGTTTATTTCTGATATAAGATTTAAATTGTTGAATAGCCAAACAGACGGCATTCGAACTGTATAGTACGATATTGTGCAGCAGCTGCACAACAATTTGGGAAATGATTTTTACGTTTTTCCTTTTTTAATTCACATTCTCTTCATTTTTTCTATTCGCATGAATTTATCATGTTATCCTTTTTTAAATACATTTTTTACACATCCAAAGGCAAAATAATAAATTCACGTAGATAAAGATTAAAAAAAAAGAATGTGGATTTTAAAAGGAAGACCGGAGAGTGTAAAAATCACTCCCCAATAATTTTTATTTATTTATTTATTTGGTAATCATATGTTATGGCCAATTTGCTCGCACCTTAACTAATTCTGAGAACATAAAGATAACGACCACCAGATATAATCTTCAGTGGCTTTCTAGTTTGAGATGGTTGACCTACGTGGCATTCGAACATGTGACTTCATGGTCAAACACTTGTTGTTTTCTCATACCTACTTTGCCAATATCTCTAAGATTTTTAAATGTGTTCTCTTATGTGTTCTTTTCTTTTTTTGGTCGAAAATGTTCTCTTATGTATTCATTTGACCAAAAAAAAAAATTATGATTGGATCGAGAAACTATAGGTGTCGGATTAAACTGATTATTCGCGGAGGCGCGCTCTTGAAAAGATATTTACATTTAATGAATGACTTGAATTATTTGTGTGGGGACCCGTAATGACCCCCACACAAAAATCTATGCACAGAATCTGTGCATTTCTGTTGTGTGAGTATCATTAGTGAAAACCTAATCATGAATTTACAACCTTAGCGGCAATGTTTCATTGTACTTTTATTTCTGTGTCAACAATTGAATGGGATCGTTCTCAAAAGGAATGAAGAGGCAAAAAGAATTTGTCGACTTTCGAAAAAGGATAATGAAAAACGCGTCCAAGTCTTCTTTTTCTTTTCCTTTTTTACCGTATATTTTGATAAGTGTCCTAATGAGTCGGACTAATCTCGTGTCAATGCATTTGCATGAGGTGAGGTGGGAACGTGTGCGTCAAGTTTAACGTGTCTCCCAATCAGTTTGGTCTTTTGTTTGGTTTTTTATCTATTTGACTTTCATCTTTATTATTTAATTTCTCAGGCAAAAGAATGATTAAAGTCATGTCTCACCCGATGCGTTCTATTTGTTGCTCCCACTTGTGAAATAAAATTCACTTCAAGCCATACTCTTTTTTTTTGGGCAAAGTTTCGTCAAAACGAGAATAAAAATATGGTAAATGCGTATTACTGTATTGATTCATGCTTAATTTAATTAATAATTGAGTTCTCGTTTGGTTTGATCATAAGGTTGAAAAAGATTCATACATCACCTTTAGCGCTTGAGATAACTTTATAAAGCTATTTTCATCATTTTTGGTTGGATACTTGGATGACTAATAAATACCTAAATTCCAAGATATAACTTGCTATATTTATGCATGAGATTTAAATGGTGGTGCTCAAAACAAGGTCAAAAGCTTTATTCATAGTTGCGAAACGTGGAAATTAAATCATCTAGGATTAAACAAGTTCACGGCCGGCAAGAGACGACGTGATGTCGAAATCGACACTTTAAAAATAGAGGTTTTCATTAATCGAGTTTGAACACTACACGGCTACACGCGTTATTTGATTTTTGTTTATTGTTACAAATTTAAAATTGCCGGTTAATCTTTGCAATCAAATTTGTCAAGAAATTATTTTATCTAATTAGTTAATCTCCTCAACAATTTGACATTGTACGTGAGTCATAAGCACTCAATCAATTTTTTCTTTAAAATTCCTTGTACGCCAACTCCAAGCAATAAGTATGAGCGTTATCAAAGTAATTCTATCGCGCTACATACTTCTTCTTGTTTTCCTATTTGTTGGGTCTTTTAGGAAAATTGTGAAGGCAAAGGCTTTTTTCTTGCTTTATGCTTGAGTCGACTTTAATCTAACTAACCATAGATGTCTCTCTAATAGTCGTAATATGAATCTAATATAATATGCGCCTAACCAACTGAAATATATATCACAATTGTTGATGGTTCTTGTTTAATTTCGGACTATTTGATGGGGATTCTTTAACTCGAATTGTGCTCTCTACTGCGTTGTTATGTTTGTATTCTGAAATGATATAAGTGGTGCAGTGGTGGGAGTGGTAGTTAGAAACCAGAGATTCCAAGTTCGAGTCCGAGCAACAACAAAGTTATGTTTGTATTCTGATTTGCCAAAACCCGGAGACCCGATAACCATTTGCACCAAAGCCATGACAAAATTCATTGGTTTTGAACCCAATTTATAAGTTGCGCAGGCCTTTAGTTTATGGGCTTCCAATCTAATCTGTTTTGACGGCTCCGTACAAAATCCAATAAGGATCTCCGGCCCAATTGAAGAGGACTTGAGTTTTGACTTCTTGGGCTTTGACATATTCGTTGGGAGTAACATTTAACTAAAGTAGTACTCTAGTACAGTAGTACTACTCTTTAAACACGTCTAGAAGTAAATAGTGCAGCAAACGAAGCAAGCCAAGCCGAGTTTTGAAACGTTCGGACTTAGATTGTTCAAAACTAGCCTAGCTTGAGCTCAAGTCGAGGCCAATAATCGAGCTGTAGCTCGGCTTGTTTACTATTAAGGTGTTCGAGCTTGGTTAGTTTATTAATACGGGTCTTTATAAACGAGCCGAGTTACCAGTAATTCGAGCTCTTATTTACTAAACGAGCTTAAAACTCGAGTTCGACTCTTTCACTAATGAGTTGAGCGCATAATGAGCCAACTCTCAAGCTGATCGCGACACCTTGATTCGCTTGTAGCCTTAAAATTAAATGAATCTAATATTATAATTGAGACATTGGATTAATAAACTCGGAGTGGCAGTTCCCATTAATGCAGGGTCATATTCAATATTTTTTATTGAGAAAACACAGAAATTCAAAATTGGCATTTGAGAAATGTACAGTATTATGTAACCCAAGGGTTAGCATAGGGGTCAAATTTGGGCGTTCTTAGGTTGGAACTTCTTAGCCTGAGGTGTTATCAATTACTTTGGGACAAGTTCATACGGGTTCTTGTCCTGACTTTACTTTGACACCCGCTAGTAGACGGTGAGATTTGTTCCCGGATTTAGCATGTGTGTGTAAATTGGTCCGGACATGTAAGTTATAAATAAATAAATAAAAACACAGTATAAAGATACCTGAATATATAGTCACATTACCGCAAAATCCTTTCCATTTTATGAGTAACTACACTTTTAAAAAGCCAATATGTAATAGGTAAAAGGTGGTGTTCCAAATCTACAGGAAAAATAACTTTTGAAAAAAGAAGGTTTTTCAAATTCAAATATAATGAAAATGAAAAATAATTTTTTAATTTTTTTTGCACCGTTTAAAAGATCTCGATGAGATCTATCAAACAAGATCCATATTGATAGAAAAATTATTTACGTGAACACATAATTTTTGAGCTTGAAAAACCTTCTTTTTTCAAAAGTTCCTTTTACTGTGGATTTGGAACACCCTCAAAGATCATTTACCACCTAGCATTAAACTACCGAGAATATGTTGAAGAAACGAAGCTCGACGTAATTGTATTTAATTTAATTTTAACCACATTAATAATTGAGAAACAACGCCAGAAAGTCCGGCGGTTTGTAGGGCCAAACCCACCTCAGTTGTGAACTCTGTGGAGTAGCTTGTAGAAGAACAATTGGAACCATGGCTTACTTTTGCTGATAAAAGGAACCTAAACGTATCCATTTATCGCTCGTAGCAATTGGTAGGACATTAGCTTTGATCCCGAAATAATTGCAATGGAGTCTTTTGAAGATTACAGTACTATGTGATGCAAAAAAAAAAAAATTCTCTAATGGATATTTAATTAGGGTAGTCTTATCTGCAGACAAATTGGAAAAGAAAATAAGAGCGGCGCAAAACTAACAAATGCAAATTTTTTTTGAATAAGGACAAAATCAAAAAAAAAATAGAACAATTCCTCAATGGTAAAAATTGACATCAAAATTCAATCCAACCTAACAACTTTCTTTGATGCCAAATACACGTGAATAGCCTTCTCATGCCAATTTTGGTAGGCATGGACACAAATGCCAAATTTCAAAAGTTGGCTAGATTTTGAAATTTTGAGCATTTGAAATTTTCTTTTCCTTTCAAAGTTTGACATAAGAGTTAGCATTAATAATTGGAGAAGGATAACTTGATGTCAAATAAATAGAATTTGACATAAAAGTTGGAAAGAAGACTTTGATGTCAAATTGGAGATACCATAATGCCACATAAGTCTTAAAAAAAATTGACATCTCCAATTTGAAGTCAAGGGTTAGAGATGCTCCAACTTTGGCTTTAAATTTGAGGATGCCAACTTTTTTTGAAGGCTTACGTGACAATTTGACATTTAGAGTTTGACACCTTCAAGGTACCTACTCCAACCAACATGTCAAATTTATTATTTTAGGAAGTTTTGGAGTGAAATAATGAAAGAAAATGTTTGACATCACATGTCAAAGTTAACATGAGAGAGAAGATGTCAAATGACACATAAACATTTGACATCTTGATTGGAATCGTTTCACATGTTAATTCTTCCACTTGACATGGCATGTCTTGTCAAGTTTAACATCCTTGGTTGGAGATGCTCATTTGCCAAGGGATTGAGTTATTCCACCTTCGGAGGATAGAGTCTTATATCTGATGTCAAATTGTAGAACTAATCCAGCAATAAACAAGTTTAACCTGTGGAGGAGTTATTATGGGGCGAGGGGGCGACCTCATGCACCCAACTTTTACTTTATTTTTGGTAAATAATAAATAAAGGGAAATGATTTCTACACTTTTCTTTTTACAACCACACTTACTTTTTTAGAATTTAGTGTTGAAAGTGTATGTATTTTTTGCTAAAAGACAAAAAAAAAGAGTGTGAATATCAAAAAAAAGAGTATATAAATCAATTCCCATAAATAAATGATTATAAGAACTACAATATTTGAACCAAAAATCATCGTATCAAAAAAAAAAAAAATCATAGTTCAACCCCCTTCGATTTCTATTCATTCTCTGGCACAGAGTTCAACGCATAACCAATTCAATCGTAATTGTTGTTAAGGAAATATAATTCCACATTACATAGGAGTGAAATGAGTGATCACTTAATAACATGAGGGACCTCTCCACCCATTGCTAATTGATTTTGGGATGGATATAAAATTTTCATATGGTATCAGAGACATTTTAAAATTTACAACCCACACCCTGCAATGACAGACCAGCAAAAAAGTTGCACGATGATAGAGCCCAAAAAGAGGCTATACAACAGACCTCAAACGGCTGCACGTGAGGGGAGATATTAATAAAATATAGTCTCACATTGCTTGAGAGTAAATGAGTGATCACTTAACATCTAATAAACAGATGTACCCTAAGAATTAATCCTGGGTACATAAGTAGGATGAAAAACATGGCCTGCTAAAAATTGATGCTTGGGATGCTGATGCTCTGCCTCTCAAATTTTTGCACTTAACGAATAGATTGACATCAATAGCCAACCATCTCTCTCTTGGTAATCAGCTTCTCTACTTCTTGTTTTTGTCGCAGTAAATTGTGTTTTCATAATCTTGATCACCTTAGTCACCCAATCCTTCAAATTGTCATGCGCTTCCATTCGCAATTCTCGCTCTCTCGAAGAATATGTTTTAAAAATATTTTCACACTCATTCACTTTTTTATGCCCACAGAAATTATGTGACTTTAATCTTAAGTGATACCCTTGTCCTAGGAGTTTGATTATATACAAGCCCAATTGTCCAAAAGCAAAAGGCCTACCTTCTCACCATAATTCAAGGAAAAGGCTAGCTACCAGCTAAAATCTCACCTACTCATGAGGTTCAGGAAAAAAATGGCTAGACTGTCATCAACTACGGACAAGATAAGGTGGATTAGCTACCCCATCATTTTTATAAATGACCTGAAAGGGGACCATCCATCCACCTTTTTTTACTAATAAACAAATGGTTCTAATCTCTTTATTGACCTAACCTGTTTTCTTTTTCCTTCTCTCTTTTGTCATCATTTGACAAGGATCCAATCCAAGTGCATCATTTCCACTTCTAGTAACATCATTGCGAAATCCAGCTCCCTCATCCTTTTGGATGCGCTGTTATTATCCCTTACCATTACATTGTTCTTATCAATTAGAGAAATACTTTAGTTTTAAAAAATACTACGAATTTAATAATTTGATTGCGGATAAGAATGCTAGGGGTATGCATAAGACAATAAAGTAACCAATGGAGAAGAGGGACTTTAGGTATGCGCAAACTGGCCGAAATATTTGTTTTTAAAAAAAAGTACGCATTCAAAAAAATTAATTGTAGGAATGAAAATGACTTCCATGGAGAAGACCCTCTTCCTTTTCCTTCTCTTTCTCTCTCTTTTCAGTTTTTGATCATATCATGATTGTTTAGGCTTTTTCTTTTTTGTTTGTTATTTTTTTTAAACCAGTCCTTTTGCTTTATTTTAACGACTATGATTGCGCTTAAACAACATGCATTGTAATTACTAATTAGCACTGGCTAATATAGTACCTCAAAAACTAACAATGGAAACAAAAAATCCAATTTTTGTGCGAACACAAGCGAACGAGATTTCATAATCAAGGAAGACATCGTTATCCCGTATAATTCATGAAGTAGTAGTATTATTTAAGAGAGAAAACGCAGAAAATAGAGGGAAAAAAACAGAGGAAATTGGATGATGATGGCAACACCAGAATAGATACATGCACCCACATGCAGTTGTTGAAAACAAACAAGGAGTAATATACTTATACAGATCACAAAAGGCACCCTTTCACCAAAGCAAATTTTTTTTATCTACAAACTCCATGACCTTCTTTCCATTTTCACAGTACTCTTGCAGTACCCTTTTCCATTGTGTTTCTCTTACGGCTCAGGCATTGCTTCTGAAAGATCCCAAAGCTTTAATAGCTGCCGCTCTCAGAATGAACTGGTGGTAGAACGCGGCAATCGCGGCTCCAATGAACGGTCCGACCCAAAATATCCACTGAAAATTTTCCATGCAAACTTGTATCATGAGTTTTTGTGTCCATAACAACTACTTTTAAGAAACGGTTAGTACCAAAAAACATATTCAAAGACAAAAATGACGCAATTATTACTTGATCATCCCAGGCCTTAGATTGGTTGTAGATAACCGCAGCTCCGAAGCTTCTAGCGGGGTTGATTCCGGTGCCTGTGATTGGGATGGTGGCCAGGTGAACCATGAATACTGCAAATCCGATTGGGAGCGGAGCCAAAACCTGAGTTTGATCAAGATGAACAAGACTAATTAATCATCAAATTATATTACTACAAACAATGCCACAGCAACTACTGAATTGTTCAGGTTTCAATTGTAATTTTTTACTCTTTTAAATTCCTCCTGTCATGTCGACATAATAATCTACAAAAGAATTGACGCAAAATTAATTAATGCGAATTTTTTTTTGACAAAGACAAAAAAATAAGACACTTTTCTTATTTAGCCAAAATCGGTAACCTGCTTAAAAAATACTATGTTTCAATTCAATGTTTCCACATAATTAGTCAATAAAAAATTATTGGGAAGTCCACTATAGCATATTTGTAACCTACTAAATCCACTTCTAAATTTCATAACCCCTCTAGTCCAGTAATTAGGTTTTGGTGAGGCCTTAAGTCCAATTCAATTAAAAAAGGAATTAGTTCAGGTCCAAAATACCCTTACCTTTAAAAACTGTTAATCTGATATATCTCACTCCTATAAAATCTCTCATATCCCACTCCTATAAAATCTCCCATATTCACGTTGTTTCCATATCCATAAGGGAAACAGAGTCCAAACGAGAGAGAGAGAGAGAGAGAGAGGGTCGACGACTATTCGTGATCAACTGACTGCCGTTCATGATCGATTCGTTTGCGATCGACTTTCGTATGTATCTTTTTTTGTATTTTTCTGTTTTTAATGCGATATTCGTGATCGACTGATTGTTGTTCGTGATTGATTCGTTCGTGATCGACTTCCGTATTTATATTGTTCTATATTTTTCCTTTTTTAATCCAATGTTGTTTAGTCTAATCCGGTTATCATCAGATTTGAAGGTTTTTGAATAAATACATAAGGTTTTATATGTATACTTTTCCTAGAGTTAGAGATCTGAAGTTTTTTGAATAAATATATAAGGTTATATTTTCATCAATCACTTATTGATTTGGTCCGCGCAGCGGCCTCTCTGAATTGCTTCTGATATATTTGGAGTTTTTAGAATAAATATATAAGGTTATATGTGTTTTTATAAGGTTATCATCAGATTTGGAGGTTTTTGAATAAATACATAAGGTTATATGTGTACTTTTCTTAGAGTTAGAGATCTGAAGTTTTTTGAATAAATATATAAGGTTATATTTTCATCAATTACTTATTGATTTGGTCCGTGCAGTGGCCTTTCCGAATTGCTTATGATATATTTGGAGTTTTTAGAATAAATATATAAGGTTATATGTGTGTTTTTCCTAGGGTGACGGTGGTGGTGGTGGTGGTGGTGGTGGTGGCGGTGGCGGCGGCCGCGGCGGCAGCAGTGGCGGCAGTCGTGGCGGTGGCAGCGACTTAATTGTAACAAAAACGAAAAAAATTGGAAAAAATATATTTTCGTGTTAGCTAAACAAGGCCCTTGTTTCTTAGGTAGGATATTTTTGTCATTAAAATTAGTAGTGGACTTAGTAGGTTATGAAACTTAGAAGTGGACTAGATGGGTTTGAAAAGTGCTATAGTGGACTTATGAAAAATTCTCCCATTAGTCAATGCCAATTGCCAAAGCTGATGTAATTCATCGCTAATCTATAGCTACCTGTCAACAGATCAAGATCATTCTCCAATTACTTAAATAGAGTTAGAGCATGGATGATTACTTCACTAGCCTTATAAATATCAACTCCTAATTCAAAAATAATGACTTGGTGGTATCTTCTAGCTTCTTCCTTTCTCCATTTTTAATTACTCCCATTTAGGTAGGTCACTTGTCACTATCTAAGGGGAAGAACAAAATCACCATTGCTAGGAATATAATTTTAAAACACAATTACAGACATAATTGCGTTCAAATCACTTTAATGTAGTGGTTCTATATAGATCAGACGGCTCTGAACACAATTGTGTTCGGAGTTGTGTCTGAAACTTATGTTCCGAGACTTAATTTTTGAAGAACAATAGCAAGGCAAGTGGAGTGGAGTGCAGTTAATGCCTTCTTTATGCTCTCATGCATATGGGCAGAGTTCGATACCCGTAAACACCCATAATCCTCCACAAGCCTCTTAAGATGGACTAGATTAGGTTTAAAGAAATGAAAAAAAAAAAAAAAAAAGAAGAAGAAAAAGAAGAACAATAGCTAGGGAAATGGTAATGTGCTTACAGGAACGTGGGAGTCTCTGGCGCTCCTCTTCGGATCGGTGGCTGAGAAAACAGTGTAGACCAGAACAAATGTCCCGATGATCTCAGCCCCCAGAGCCGTGCCCTTTTTGTAGCCGGACGCCACCTCGTTGGCCCCGCCGCCGTACCTGTCGAAGTAGGACTTCTGGAACGCCTTCACCAAACCGACGCCGCAGATAGCGCCCAAGCACTGTGCTACCATGTACAAAACCGCCCTGAATAGCGACACCTTGCGCGCCAGGAACAGCCCGAACGTCACCGCCGGGTTTATGTGACCTCCTGCGCACGTTAGACGATGTTTGAGGATGTTACGCTAAACTGCGCGTCTGTGACGTAACGGATGCATGTAATTACTTTCCTTTTAAAGCACTGAAAGGGTCAGAATTTTTGTACATTGGACGAGAAGAATAATTAAAGGGTTCCTTCCATGTATGAAAAAATATATAAATGAAAGATTAATTTTATAAATTTACACAATAAGAAGACAAAAAAAGGGATAATTGATTTTTACACTTCTTTGTTTTTTGGTTATAACCATATTCTTTTTTTGTCCTCTTATGATGTGAATTAACAAAATTTATTCTTTTACACTTGGAGGAAAACATCATAATTAAATTCACATCATAAGAAGACAAAAAAAGGAGTGCTTACAAAAAAGAAAAGTGTGATAATAACTGCCCTAATTAAAATTTAAAAAATCCCGTTATTCTTCTTCTATTGTATCAACTATCGGTTAAGTGATCTTGGCTTGGGACTTATAAGTTTGCTCTTTTCTAAGATCTCAAGTTCGATTCTCCTTGATAACATTTCTTGTGGCCACCTCACCCCTACGCGTAAGCGTGTGAAACAGCGGTGAGAGGAATTGTAGGAATTAGTCTGAGGTGCACTCAAGCTAGCCCGAGACATCTTAATTACATTACAAAATACAAAATACAAAATAAAAACTTTCAGTAGTAATTTTTAGGGCTACTCAAAAAATCCGGTAAACTGTGAAACCAGTCCGGACCAAACCGATCCGTGGATTAATGGTCCGAACACGAATTAAAAAATTAGAAAACCGTGACTCGCGATTCGGTTCACGGATTTTCATTACGAAACCGTGGATTAATCGAACCAGACCGTGAGATATCTATTTCATATAAATAATATATGTGTGTGTGTGTGTATTTATATAATAAATTGTTAGTAATGTTAACAGTTTTTTTCAACCAATTTTAGTATTTTATTTTAATAATGAGACATAGTGTAGATGTACATAAAATATAATGAGTAAATCGTAGTTTTTTCGTATAATTACAGATAACCCTAGTTGAGTTTTAGTAGTTCATTTCTTTTCTGATTCTTTTATATTATGTAATGTACTATAATGATACAATCCTATTAGTGTTTTAGATTCTTTTTAATTTGATTTCTAAAGTAAGCTTTTGGTAGTTTATATAATAAGTATTTTCTGGTGATGTTAAACTTAATTTTGAATGTAACCTTCTTCGCTTTTATTGTGGGATATATGCTTGAACTTTATTTTTGCTAAAATCCGTGGACAAAACTGTAACCGATCCACGAGTCACGGATCAAATTGGTATCGAACCGTAGGACTTTTGGTCCGAACACGGATTTCATTTTATAAAAACCGTGACTAGCGGTTCGGTCCTCGGATTCTTAGAAATCCGAACCGAACCGAACCGTGAGCAGCCCTAGTAATTTTGTGTGAGGTTAAATGTATTTGGCCATTTGGGTGGGGGGTAGACTTCACGCCTACTTGTTATTCATTGATTGAGGTTCTCCCCTTGGATTGGTACTTCAAACTTAAGTCACATATCTGCATACGCGAGGAAGATCGCAAAAATCATCCGAAAATATATTGAGACCAGTTAGTTACATGGAGTATATGATAGTATATAGTACACGTACGTAAGCAAGATTGGAAAAATCATTCGAAACGTACTAGGAAAATTCGTGAAAAATAAATTACATGAACCAATTGAGATTTTTAATTTGGCGTATACGAAGCAAAATATCGTATACTGAAGTACTACTATATCTTCTGATTTAAAAATTGCACAATTTTTCGTAATGAACTAAGTAAAATTTTGAGACGGATGGATGAGGTAATTGTTACCGGGACCTTTTGCGAATTTCATCTACTCATATAGTTTCCTTTGAAAGCTTTTTTCTTGTGTAAATGATTGAAATGTCTTACTCACCAGAGATACCGGCGGTGCAGTAAACTAGGACGAAGATCATGCCGCCGAAGGCCCAGGCGATGCCGAGGATTCCGACGCCGCCGCATGGATCGGTGGTCGTCTGGCTCTTGTAGCCAATCACGGTAAGCACGGTGATGTAGAGGAAGAGGAGTGTGGCTATGAACTCGGCGATGACTGCCCTGTAGAATGACCACTTTCTCAGTTCCTCCATGTCTATCAGCCGCGCCGGCGGCGGGTCGTGGTAGTCCTTCGCTGAGTATCCGGGTTGCTCCGCCACCTCAACGTCCTTCGACATGTCTTGACTCTTTTTTCTTCAGCTGCGTACAGCAAAAGAGACTGTCCGGAGAGAGAGAGAGAGAGAGAGAGAGAGAGTGGAATGGAAAGTGAGGAAGAGAAGAGTTGGTATTTATGGTGGAATGGCGAGTGTGAGTGAGAGCAACGCAAATAATTTTAAGAGTGGATGTCTGATTATTAATTTGAAATTTGAGCCACCCATAGTATCATTTTAACAAGTAATTATTCGGAGCAGTGCTACTAGCACAGATTAGATCGAACACATCTTTATTTCGGGCCGTCCAATTCCGACACTTGCGGACTCTTCATTCTTTTTGTAGACGTATGTGTATCGGACGGTTTTAAAATATTTGTGTTGAGAATTGTACATGAAAATATATTAACACCGACTTTCTATAAAATTTAGTAGTGATGGTTCTGATGGAGCACCATCAGGTAGTGTGATCTTATTTATAGCAATACAGTGATGTGAAAATCATAAGGTATTTAAAATAAATGTGTTAGGTGTGAAAAGAATTTAAGCTTCTTTGGAAGGATCCATTAATTTTCTTAGGAGTATTTTTGCACTCCTCTTTTTATTAACCGCACTGTCCTTTTAATTTTTAGTATGTGAAATTATCAAAGGACCCTTTAATTTTTCAATATTTTCTTTTTGTTGTTATCCATATAACCTTCCCGACCACAAGGGAAAAAAAGGAGTACGATTAGTAAAAAAATGAGTGCAAAAATCACCCTCCTAATTTTTTCCCTTACAAACTAATCTCCAGTTCTTCGCTTGCAAGGTCCCACCTGGCCACCCATTATGCCAAACGGCTCTAATTCCATCAACGGCTTTAATTTCTTTTTATCCTTAATAATCCTTAAAATCGATCACTCGTCTCCACACGAGTGGAACACACGCCCACTCTCTCTCTCTCTCTCTCTCTCTCTCTCTAATGTTTCTGGTCAACTTGTGCGCATTTTGAAATATTTCAACTATCCCCTATAGCTATTTCACCGCTTGCACATAGGTGATCAGGTGGTCCTACGAGTTACTGACAAAAGGAATTAAACCTGAGACCTTAAAAATGAGCAAATTCCTAAGTCCCAAGTCATGACTACTTGGCCAGGATTTTTCTCTAATATTAGGAAATCATTAGCCTATGTAGTTAATTTTTAGTTGTAATTCTATTGGAAAGTTAACATCGGGAACATGCTTTTCTAGTTGTGGTTTAGAGCTCTAAGCCAAGTAAGAAATTGTAAACTTTTAATGAGCTTTGACGCTCTCACGATTTTAAAAGACTTTGTACAAGATGGAGACCTGATCTAATATACTATATAAGTACTGAAATTTGCATTCACTAGGTAATGTGAGACCCGCACCACCCATCTAAACGTCTACCAGGGATCCTTCATAGCCCAGCCCCAGCCTGGCTATTGGGCGTCACATAATATTTATTCCCATCATGCAACAATAATATTGTAAATACATATAAATGTGTGTATTCCATAGCAAGAACTCGCAAGAACAAAGATAAATTACGGGTCAATCCAAAAACAGTCTCTTAATTCCCATTAAGAAATATGACCCATTTTTATTTACTTGCAAGTATATGTAGAAAAATATGAGCTTCTCTTTAATGGTGCATTTTTAAATTGGGCTGGAGTTCTTGGGCCAATTACTTAGACCGGTCCATAATTTGATAATCACACATCTCTTCTGTGGATCGGCAGTTTTAAATCAATTACAAGCATCCATTAATAATACTACTCCCTCCGTTCCTAAATGAGAGTCCCTCTTTGGAATTTCAACTTTTTTAGGGGACATGTAATCATTACACCTACTTTCCACCAATACCCCTATATTCTAACTATTTTGCACCATTTGTATTCAAATAAGAGGGACACTTTTGGAATTTTATCAAATTTCCACTTCTATTTTTGGAATGGGACAATCGTTTTGGAATATCCCAAAATGGAATAAGGGACTCTCATTTTGGAACAGAGGGAGTACTTTTTACACATTAACAAATACATACATCCCTCCCACTCAACATATATATAAATGAAACGTACGTGCACTTGCATTGCACACTTAATTGGTATTCCTTTCCCATGATGAATAATTAAAAGGATAAATCATTTCCTTATTATTTTTCTCATACGTTATAGTAGTAGTATATAAAAAGTCGGTATTTAATTATGATAATATGACAATTGACAGGCTAAAGCTGACTAGGGTGGACACTGTTTGGTTTTAATTAGTGGATGAAGCCTAAACACGTGTCACGTAAAAAGAATTAAAGCCCACACCCAATCATTGGACCCTCCCCAATTTTTGACAACTTATGCTAACGTAGCCAACCGACCATCGCCACCCGCCCCACCTATTTAATTAGTAATTATATCCATCTACCTCATTTATTTTTTCTCACTAATAATTAACTATAGCTTGGAACTTGGGGTTGTAAAATTCACCTTCCAAACTGCTTCTCTGCTCACAAAATACTACTCCTACAGGCAAAACTATTGGCCATCAAAAAAAGAAAAAAAGAAGCAAAACTATTGACGAAAGTAAAATGGAATTGTTAACTGCGTAGTCAACCATGCACCCAAGGAGTCTAGCAAAGAGGATATGTGTAACAATTCATGCTAGCTCATCTACGAATTCTTGGTTTAATTAATGAGTGGTGGTTTGAAAGTTATAACTCGAGATAATAATAGCTCAAAAATGCTACTCATACAATAATCCAAACACAATATCTCACATACATGTAGGCTCCAGACACACTACTCTGTGTAGGCCCCACATGTATGTGAGAGATTGTGTTTGGATCGTTGTGTGAGTAGCATTGTTGATAATAGCTAATGGACATTACCTTATATACTATCTCACATTTTCATGTATAGCCGATCGATGTGGGATTAGGGAGAATTTCACTTCATGGCAAAGAAATACAGAAAGTGTTTATCTTTAATGAGATCGCATTTGATTTCTACAGAGACCAAATATTTCAAATCTTAGGACTATTGAAGGGTCTGTCGGTTGTTAATTTCGGAGCCTTGAAATTAGTTGAAATATGCGCAAGCCAACCCCGGACATTGGGTTATAAAAAAAAAAGGGTGCGGCCAACCCCATTTTCTTTTCCGTTCCTTTTCTCTTGTCCTTTTCTCATAGTATTTGTTTGTTAATTTTATTACTTGAGCTTGAGGATGTTAACTCAGATGAATGAGGTAACCTAGAATTTTAGTAACCTTTTTATAAGAGATTTTTTAATCACGTGAAAGAACACACTCTGACCTACGTCCCAAGGAAAAATGAATGCCTATGACCTTCAACTGTTCTATATAATATAATAATAATATATGAAGTTCGAACTCGCAAAAGGCCTCCATGTAGAGAAGTTAGGTGAATATCACTTCGGCTACAAAGACCTTGGATTAGAAAGGAATTTTTACTGTTGTTTTCAAACATATTTTTAAGTTATCTTTTGTCCATATACGCTTTAATGTTGCTTTTGCTTGGCATAGCGAATATGTATTTTTATCTGAATCTATGACAAAATCACTTTAATGGTCAAAAGGTTTCTGCGTCTAATATATGGACGGGTTCACTTTAATGGTCCAAAATCAATATTTGTTCAACCCAAGTGTTTGGCCCTTTCTGACCTAACCAAACTCACCCAAGCCCGTCCTGATTGCAGGACCTCGTAAACCTGATCCTTCCACATTTCCATTCTTTGCATTGTCTGTCTGAGCTTTTTGAGCCACTCCCCCGGAGCATCATGGTTTTCACTCCTGCATGGGAGGAACCATCAGAATGCTCAAACTGTTCAACAACTATCTAATCCGATAATGGCAGAGAAACCGAGGACTGGCCTTTTTCCCAACGGAAGCTCTACAGGGAAAAATGGACTTCTTTAAGCTTTAGAGACGCGCACAGTTATACACTAATAAACACTTTAGAGTGGGGTACAAAAGAATAACGAGCAGAGGAATATCTTGTTGACTATTATTTCAAGCGTGGATTGCCTGCCTATAGGCAGATTTTAGTCCTCCCCTGCAGTAAAACAAACTGTATCCCTAGTTTTTAAAGCAAATGAAGATCCTACGAGGAATTCGTTGTCGATATGCCAAACCATGTGTACCTGCATTTTGAGGTAAGGGTCATATTAAAGGAAAGACACACCCTCCTTGGGTTTTCTAATCCCCCTCATCTGGGGTTCATAGTTCCAAGCTCCTTAGAACTAAGGGTCCGGTCCACACTTTGCACCACAAACATTATATTAACAGGCCCATGGAGAATGCTGATCAAAAAAAAAAAAAACCAGGCCTATGGAGTAATTGTCCAATCCGGCCCACTACAACGTGTACAAAAGGACTCTTAATTATTAGCGTCACTTATTAATAGCAACAGAAGGTCTAACTGCACAGATATTGTGCACATCTCTGGTAAAACTGCATGATCAATTTTCCATTTCTTCATTGAAGAGTAGGGGCCTAGTCACAATGGGAAACAGAAAAATTGTCAAAGAGAAGTAGCAACTTAACAACACAAATGCTTAAGCTGCAACCACATACTTGATCAAAGGATAGCCATTAACTGCATCACATGGACATGCTTTGAACTAAAAACACTAGTTAGAACAAAAACGATAGCCAAAAACTTCTGACTCAAAAGGTTTTAAGTGCAATAATTTGAACAGATTTCCGAACTTTAATCAAAAGTATTGGGGATAAGTGAGGAACAAAGGTCTGTTGAGACAATAATCCACCCCGAATCATTTACAGTCCTGAAAAGGGTCTAATTCTAATTTCCACTTGCCATGGCACTGGGTAGGGTACCTAGCTAGTGTATTCTTTTTGCTTTGAACACCACTCTCAGAGAAGCTAATTCTGCCCCCAACCCAACTATATACTGTGATTAAACCATCGCACCGGTTAAATTTGTGTCTTTGTAGACACTGCAACCATGAACTGTGGCTGCACTCATGGTAGTTTCACCATGTCAATCTTAAACTGAACCACCAGCTTCTTACATATTGTAGAACTCCAAAACTAATTTCCATTTCTACAGAACGGAGTACGGACTAGTCACAAGAGGAAGCAAAAGATTGTCAAAGAGTAACTTGTAAACTAGATAGCCCATTAACTAAAACATAGGGGCATGCTTTGAACTAAAAACACTTCTTAGAACAGAAGGGGCAGCCAAAAACTTCCTACTTTTAAGGGGGTTTTTTTTTAATAAAGTATACTTGACCAAATTTCCAAACTTCAATCAAAGTGGTGGAATAAGTGATGAACAAAGGTCAGGGTACCTATCTATTTTCTACTTGTGATGGCACCAAGCAGGGTACCTGGCCAGTGTACTCCCTTCCCTGTGCACACCCTACCTTGGAAAAGGTAATTCTGCCCCCAACCCAGTAGATACTGTGATTAAACCATCACAAGCCATGCAAAAAGTGGGAGAATTGGGGGCGAGGGAGATAGAAATGTAATTCGCGGGAGATTCACAACATCACAGGGAGAGATAGAGTGGTGACAGTCATAACCATGTTAACAACTCCCAAAGCCACAGAATACAGATACGAGTATCAGAAGTTAAGTGGACATAACTCATGTAACGGAAGAATGGTGCCGAAATTCATATCTGAATGTGACATGAAAGTGCACTAAAACTTAAGGCTCGGGAAGCTTAGATATGCTCAGGGTGAGTGGGAAGTTTATATACAGGCAGTTGTTGTTTGCTTCCATCTTATAATTTTTACATCCTAAAACACATTTTCCTCCAAACAAAATTGCATATAAAAACCATTAAATACATACGCAGTCACTTGTGTAAATCCTTGCATGAGCCAGGTAACACCTAGGTCACATAATGCGCCTACCGATAGAGGAAGCAAGAATGTGAAAACATCTCTTGGAAACATTCAAAATTGCTGGAGTTTATACAAGCGAAATTGAGAATGGGAGAATCAAGTCGTTATTTGACATGGGTAAAAACCACTCGACGAATTTC
This sequence comes from Rhododendron ovatum, assembly GCA_019656835.1. Taxonomy (NCBI): domain Eukaryota; kingdom Viridiplantae; phylum Streptophyta; class Magnoliopsida; order Ericales; family Ericaceae; genus Rhododendron; species Rhododendron ovatum. The sequence goes on along the minus strand of CM033793.1, from coordinate 23,532,599 downwards.
ATTCTATCTCAATGCTGCTGCAGCTGCAGTGCTAGAGTTTCGATTGCATATACGAAGTACAACTAAGTTAACTAACCTAAGCCAAGCAATCCTCACAATTAAGACCAACACAATCCCCAATAACAGTTTCTAAACAAGCTATAGATCACAAAACATGCATTTCCATACTAATCTCATCAGATTCAACAGTTAAACTAACCACCAGTTATTCAATCACCAATGCATCATCCAACAGCAATACCAAACCAAAAATTGTGGCCAAAAACTCATGAACTGCAAAACTGAATTATATCGAAAATAAAATTCCAAGCACCTCCAATTATCTCAAAAAAAAGAAGAAGCAGATACCAGAACCAAACTTCAAAAACTATATTAATTAAAACAAGTAGTTTTTCTCACTTCCAAAACCCCCTCAATCCTCAGGAACCTCCACGTCACCATCGGCAATCTCCTGCTGCAAATCCTTAGGGTTCTTCCCGTCCACCGTACACCCCACCGAGACGCAGGTCCCCAATATCTCCTTGACGGTCCCGGTGAGCTCCTTGGCCATGGACCTCGGCCTCATCACCTTGGCGATCTCGATGACGTCGTCGAGCGAGATGTTCCCCGTGTGCTTGATGTTCTTGGTCTTCTTCCGGTCGCGCTCGGGCTCCTTGAGGGCCTTGATGACGAGGGCGGCGGCGGAGGGGACCACGGCGACCTTGGCCTGGCGGTTCTGGACGGTCAGCTTGACGGTGACGCGGAGGCCCTTCCAGTCCTTGGCGGTCTCCTTGGCGATGTCCTCGCCGATCTTCTTGGGGGAGAGGCCGAGCGGCCCGATCTTGGGGGCGAGTGAACTCGCCGCGCCTACCTCTCCGCCGGTGACTCGGACGTAGACGTCGACTACCTGGGATGGATCGAACTTCGGAGGCATTGTTGTGGAGAGAGATGGGGTGTTCTAGGGTTTCAGAGTGGGGGCGGTTTTCCTGGTGGAAATGAGGTTTATAAAGGTAGGGTTTTGAAAATGATTCTGACTGGTGATATACTGTATCCGGTTTGCCCGTGAGTGGGCTTATGGGCTGGCGAAAGGATTTAGGGAAAATGACTGCCTACGACGTGTTTTGATAATTAATAAGTACCCGTCAAGAATAATCTAAGAACATTTGTTAATATTGAAAATATCATTGGCAGATATTAATTATCAAAACACGTCATTGACCGTCATTTTCCCAAGGATTTATGGGATAATGGGCTGAGATGAATGTTTTGTTTGCCTGTGAGAGGGCTTATGGGCTGGAAAATGGATTTATCAGTTATGGGCTTTTGAATTCGCTAATTCTGTTTAAAGCCCAACTAAATGTCCAGTTTGTGTGAACAGACCAAGCTGATAAAGAAGATCGGGCCCGTAAATTAGGCTTGGGCCCAAATTAGTCACCTGCCCATCTTGTTCATGCCCGATATAGTCCCGGCCAACAATTTCGGACAAAAATACACGCCTTGGGTCACATATACAATTCACATAGTTCACATATACAACTCACATAGTTCACAAGGGCAAAAAAAGTCATTATGCAACATAACAAAGCTTATTAAGGTCCAGCAATAATATTTAGGGTTGGGATGAAATCCTAAAAAGTAGGACCAACCTCTAATTTTCTAAAGAAAATTCTACTGTGTGTTTGGGCCGACAATACGGAAAAGCTATAAATTGACAATATTGATCATTAGATAAAGCAAAACACTAATAATAAACTCAAACGATCGATAAGAGATCTGATAAATCAAATAAAAACTCTTAGTAGTAATGTTTTTCCTCCCACAAGAATGTGTGGATGTAAAGTGATTCGGAGTACCACGTGGCGGTACTTTTGGATGGTATATTTTCACTTTTTTAAACTAGGTAAGAGGAGAATAGTAAGTGATGGGAGTAGTATAAGTTAAAAAGAGCAATAAAACTAAGAGCACGTGATAAAGGAGCGCCTCATCCACAATATTATAGGGGCATATGAAGATGTAAACAAGCAGCATCAAGCTTTATGATATGAGGCACGTTTATAATTAATTGGCTAGGACTGGGGTTAACAATGCATAAAAAGAAGGGCTCTGGTGGAGGTGGACGATCGAAGAGCATGAGCTGGATGGAATCTTAAGCCCTCCTATTTAAAAGAGATCGCTGAACTAATTTGTCCATCTGCTGCATTGCCATTTTTCTGGTTTAATTCTTTATTCACTTGCTCAAATTTTACTCCATTGTTCTCTCTCTCTCTCTCTCTCTCTCTCTCTCTCTCTCTCTCTCTCTCTCTCTCTCTCTCTCTCTTTTGTAGTAGTATCATATTCATGAATATATATATATACAGATACACTAGTCCCGGATGAAACCTTGGTTATTCACTTTCTTGATCATGGATCATATGTGTACGTACTAGCAGTACCCAAATGCATCTCTCTCTCTCTCTCTCCTTCTGTGAGAGAGTGTGTGTGATCAGCGCATGCATATAATGCATTTCTCATATTCATCCATTTGGATAAGCTTCTCAAATTCTTTAAAAATTCATATGCTAGGTTGCGCCCACCTCTCTAGTAACAATGGATGACTACTTTCACCGTTCATTCATTCGCAGGGGACCATCTAAAATCAGAACCAAAGTTCTGTATAGACTGACACCAAAATAGTTGATAAGCTTCTAGAATTTTAATCGGCACTTTTTGTTTTTTGATTTTTTTGTTTTCCTTCTAACTAGGCAGAAGTTCTGGGTCACTATTGCAGCGATTGATGAAAAGATCGAACGTGGCCTGAGTTGATAAACATTATCCACTAACCTGCTTCCTTCTTCACTCGTGGATTCCACTTGATAACGTTTTTTTTTTTTTGGATAAACTGAAATTATAATAAAACTAGTTAGAAGGGTACATGAGTCTAGGGTATGCAATCCTTCGAACACCCGCCCTTAATTGAATAAAAATACACAACTAGGCATATTATCTAAAACATGAAACCCCACATCCACTTGCAGTCCCAAATCTGTCAGCTGGTCCGCACATGCATTGTCCTCTCGAAAGCTATGTTTCACTTCCATCACCCCTAACTGCTGCAAGAGGTACCTGTAATTATTCAATAGAGTACTCAATTGGTGTGTTTCACCCCAATTTCTAGCAAGTAATTGGATCATGACCATGGAGTCTAGTTCAACTTCCAAATTTGATAGTTGAAGACTAGTTGCTAACTGTAATCCGTCACGCAATCCCCAAATTTCCGCGGCTAGACTTGTAGCTGCTCCAATATTCGTGCAGAAGCCCGTTATCCAGTTTCCATTGTGATCCCGAACCAATCCCCCTCCATCGGCTTGAGTGGAATTGTTGTGAACCAAAATGGTGCCCTGTTTTTGGTCCTCTTAATTTCCCACCAACATTTTTCATTCTTGTGCTGCGCGCCATGACTATGTGATTAGAAGTTGCTATCCGAAGGGATAGTATTTTTGCCGAAGATGTGACGATTCCTGATTAACCAAATGTTCTTGATATATAACGTTAAGTTGAACAAGGCATTTGGAAGTTGGAACAGCAGGCACAGTGAATCAGGAGTACCTTCAATTCATTTTTCTAACTGCAGTTTAATTATAACTAATTAACTTGCCAGAGCTGCTACGAGATTGCGAAAATATTTTTCACATGTATCGTAACGTGTAAAGTTTTTGGGATAAGCATCTCCAACTGATCTCACTTCAATTATATTACCACCGATCCATAAGTAAATTTGTCATTCAAGTAAATAATGCTTAGAGACAGAAGCTTCAAACTCTGCAAGTTAAATATTACTGCCATGACCAGTTGCGTACGTATCTAGTGCATGCCCGCAGTGTAACACATTCCCAATTAATATTGTAGTAATAACATAATTTTACCGTACCTCTGGAGTGAACGTTAGGGTGTTGTGTTGTTTTAATTAGCTGGCGCTAGTAAACTATTATTGTTTATACGCTATTAAATTTTCTGATGAAATTTGTTTTGGGTGATACCCAGTCTATATATGCTTCATTAGTCGTGCTCGAAGTTAGGCGGAATTCAATCACCGAAAGCACGCACTTTATTACGGAGTAATAAGGAGATACTCCTATATTTATTCTGAGCCTGTCAAACATGACTTAGCGAGGATCTATTTCTAGTCATGCACAGAGGTCATTGTCCTAAGTGGGCACCCTCAAAGTGTTTATATCTGTATGTGTTACGATCAAGCGCTTATCATCTTATTAAAATCCGTATGTAGTGGCAAAAACGTAACTTTATTTGCTTATACTAAAGCGTAGTAGGCTATTAAGTGCCACGGTTCGATCCGCGTGAACATAATGCTGGCCCACGACCAACAGTATGAATAACTGTCTAGGATAGCTAGCAACATGAGCATCATGCATGCATGCATGCATGCTTCATGTCCAGGATAGCCCCATGTCCATCCTTCATTGAATGAAGGGATAACGCTTTCTTACACTCTATCCTAGCTACTCTGCTAGGTTTCCACAACTATGTTGACATTTTCAGCACCGTAACCCTACAAGTCTACAACAATGTAATAACCCTATAAAAGGATTAGTTCTAGCTAGGGTTTGGTTCTTGATTTAATTGTTGGGAATAATGTCCGTGCATATATAGCTACAAGTCTACAATATTTATATTTCTCAAATAGGAAGACAAATATAGAGTTATGATTATCGGCATAGTTGTATTATTAAGAAGTTAGAATAGTTATATTAGGTGAACAAATAATCGGTTTTGGTTGGCATAATAAGGTCACATAATTTTCATGCGTGAGTGTGAGTGAGTAAGAACGAATGGTCCTACCGATCGACGATTATGCAACGAGTCTCGTTCCGCTAAGGGAAATATGATATGTATATTATGAGAGATAATGACATATTTCGTAAAGCAAAAAATAAGAACCTTAGCGAAACATTTTTGTTTTATTTTTTTAACAGCCCAAACAGTAGAATATGTATGTAGAATGGACAGAATGACAAGATTGAGAAAAAAGTGGCAGAGAGGAAGAAAAAGGAAAAGAAGATAATCAATTAATGTTAATAAGAGTGTGATTGGTCTGGAAGACTGAGTGTGATAGGTCTTCAAGAACTATCATCCATATATATTCCATTCATTTTTTTACGTTAATTGATTGGAGAAATCATTCATATCATGCATGAATTATAATATATAAATTCGGGACACTATATTAAGTGTGATAGTTCACGAAATAACCCAACTCAATCGATCAATAAAATAAATAAGGCTATCATAGTGGGAAAAAAAAACAAAGAAAAAAAAAGCCCTTCAAAGTACTCCCGATGGACCACCTAGTGAGATGACAAAATCATAATCAACCAAGCTAGCTCTAGTTGATTATATATATTATATATATACATTATGTTTGTTTAATTTTCTCGCAAAATGTTTAGGGGCATTTGGCATCAAGTATTCAAGTTCATACCAGGAAATTAAACAACTTACAAATACCATATCATCTTTCTTTTTGCCGATTAAAAAAAAATTTATGTCATCTTTTTCAAATCAATCAATCAAATACCCAATAAAAACCATTCATCATCGACCTTTATCTCTCTTTTTCTCAATTTACGACCCCACAAGATAGTTCCCTCATTAAAGAAATAGGTCAGGATAGAGATTGTTGGTTATAACTAAGACATGCTTTGGCAAGTTGGGAAATAAAATTTGTTTTCGATGAACATCATTATTGCTTATAATCCAATAATAAACAACTTTTTGCTGTAGCCAATGTGATTCGGAATCGAAAGCAGACATTTATAATTAGCATGACGTCCACATATGTTGGCCCTTTCGAGGCTCGCCACAAGCCCTTTCAAATCTCATTCAAAAAAAATGTGCGCACAAAAGTTTTGGAAAAGAAGAGAATTGAGAGAAGCTGTGAATGCGAATATATACTGTATGTAACTTCATTGAAATTACAAGAAATTTAAGTGATTATTTTTCCTTATTTCGATTTCGGATATGTTAATAAATAAACGCATCGTAGACATAAGCGCCATTGGAAAGTTATTCTGTATTTGGATCTTTGAAATAGTAAGCATGATAAAGAGACATAATCCGAGTGGTTATTCAGGTGGTCAATACGCAAGACTAATTAATTAAGAATTATTCTCTCTTTAGAATCAGATTCGAAATCTCTTAGATCTTACCAATTTTTGTGGAACTAATCCATTAGCATTTTTCCCCCACCTTTAATATGACTACTATTTGTGGATAATGCAATTGGTTTCACAGGAATTAGATGAGATACGCGAATATTGGATCAGACGTTCTGAGTTATCAAAAAATTGAGTCTAAATCGGTAGATTGAGTGCATAAAATGGCTTGCATTAAGGATTTTTTTTAAGCACAAAATGCATCAAATTATTTGTCTTTTTCTTGTAGCTTTGGTATCCGGATCAGTTTACGCATATTTCGACTAATCTTGAAAGTCAATCACATCGCCCACTTGCGAGGACTTCTATTAAAATCGGAGCAAAAATTCATATGAACTGAATCTAAAGAACTTGATAGTACCTTAAAAGAGTTTTTCAAACCTAAGACTTTAAAACAAAACAAGTTTCTAATTCCGAGGCCTTGAACATCTCCCAGCCCCTATCGATTATTTGCCTCTTTTTTACATCTCATTATACCCCAAAAGCATTACGAGATTCTCTATATATTATTATACGGGAAATCTGCAAAAACCCTATAAAATACTTTCCCCAAGAAAGAACTAGATCAGGATAGAGATTAGTGGACCGATTAAGGCATACTTTATTAATTTGTACTATAAAGCTGTGATGACTTGTTAAGATAACCCTAAATGTAGAACCATCATTATTGGTTAATATTACTATCTTATTAATTAGTTGGTGATTACGAATCAAACTTAGGCATTAAAACATGACGGCGATATCGGCCTTTCCAGGACAGCCACGTGCCCTTCAAATCCCGTGGGCAAGAGTTTAACAATTTTTTCCGCGACTAGTTTTAGGAGAAGTTAACCCCAACAACATGATCGAGTGGACATGAGAAAATAATTAATGAGTATTTGTTTTTCGTGAGGTTACATGTTCGGATCTCAAGGATCCAAACGCAAACATTTCAAATCTTGGGGCAGTAGAGGATTTGTCCCGTTATAAACTTCAAGGAGCATAGATTAGTAGAGTTGTGCGCGGGCTAGTGTATATTTACATACGGATGATGCTATGGTGTCCTCGGTCATTTTAGGGACACCGAAATTTTTGGCATAACTTTACCATTATGAGTATAACTAAAACCCATCATAAGTATAACAAAACTCAAACAAAGTATAACTAAGGAATATCCAAAAAACTAACCAAGGCATAACCAAACCCAACTCAAGCATAACAAACAAGTTATGCCTTGCTGTGGTTTTGGTTATGCTTTGTTATGATTCTGTTATACTTGTAATGGATTTTGGTTATACTCATAATGGTTTTGTTATGCCAAAAGTTACGGTGTCCCCAAAATGACCGGGGACACCGAAGTCATTCCCTTTACATTATAGCTTTTTCACATTGTAGAATGCCAAAATATGGAAGTCCTTTTGAAAGCAAACATGTACAGTGCTCTTTGATGTTTATGAGCACATTCCTATGGTCATTATAAATTGAGTTTGGCTATTTTAACTTTTATTTTAGTTCTGATTTGAGGTAGAAACTTAGAAAACCAAATCTAGGGGTTCAAAAAAAGGAAAATGGCCAAAAAAAAATTTGTCAGCTTGAAAAGCGCAGTGACTAAGTATGGCCTCTTGCTTCAAAAGTGGACCCCGTTAGTGGACGGTAAATTTATGATCTCTCAGAATTAATTAAAATGCGCGTAAGTTGACTCAGATACCTGACTATTAAAAGAAAAGAGACTATGACGACATGATGTTGAAACCGATAACAATATGTAAGGTGATGGAAACTAAAAATATATATAAGGACCTTAATCTTATCACATCACTTTAACCTTCTTTCTTTATTTATGTTCTCTGAACGCTTCTCCAACATCCTCAAACAATTCCTAAGCAAATTGTCTAGGAAAAGTGTCAATTTTTACTTTGTCTCGTTACTAAATGAATGAGGTACCCAACAACCTAGGCATTTAGGTTATCTAATATAATCACTAAACTACTATTTTTTTTAAAGAGGAAACACATCTATACACAGATATATACATACACAACAAAAATCAGATCCACCAGAAATCGAAATCAAGAAAAGAAAATCCTTTCAAATACATCAATTGAAACCTCTACGGTGACCAGATCCGAGAGAGGGGAGGGTAATTGTTCTTACCTTTGTTAGATCCAACGAATACAATAACATCACTGTGGTTTGCGGGGCTCAAATTTGGTGGCTTTGAAAGCGGAGAGAGAGAGAGAGACTACAGTACCTCGCCTGCTCTGGCAAGTTAATCAATCAAAAGTCACGTGTTGCTACACTTTTGAGTTAAAAAAGTGTATTTTTGAATTAAATTCTTCTAAGCTTTGAAATTTTTTCTCTCTCTCTTTCTTTTCCCAAAAAAAAAATTATTGCAAGAGGAAACATTAATCAATCAAAAAAGCTTGTAAAATAGCTTTAAAATATACACAGTCATTAAGGCCTCTACAATTAACACGAACAAAACAAAATGTAAAAGGAAATTTTTTTTGCACTCTTTTTTTGAATAGACATACTCCAAAATTTAACTTTTAGCGTGCTTTTAAAATTATGCATAATGCATTTTTAGATTTTAAGCAATAACAATAAATTGTGAAGTACGTTTGTAAGATAGTTTAGAATGCGAAAATCATTCCCAAACTAAAATATCTAAGTTCATGTATTTCGTGATCATCGAGTTCGCAAGTATGGTATGAACCTGCATACTAACTAACAATGTTATCCATTAATCCGTAAAGTCTAATTCATAGAAATTTCAGAATTCACTAGAATTCTGGAATTTTGAACTTGATTTCTTGGATACCCCAAAAGTCTGTTCCACAAAATTCTTGACAATAGAAAATCGTCTAAAGCTAATTCAAAGCTTTTGGAAGAAAAAAATTACCCGCATACCACTTTCCGACAACATTCTTGACAATGGTAAATCTCCTAAAGCTAAATTCAACACTTTTGGAGGAAAAAAAAAATCACCCAACTTACAAACCCAACGGATTACTTTAATGGTCAAGATATGAGACTTACGATCTTTTTTTTAAGATCTCGGATAATTCGAAATATCTCAGGTGTTATAGTTTTTGAGAATCGACCCATATAATTTGAACCCCTGCATATTGGCCGTGGTATAATTGATCCCTCAAAATAAGTCGAGCCGTGCAATGAACTGGTCCAAACACCTGAGTTATCAAATTTAAAATCAACCACCAACTAACCGTATTTCTCTTTATTTTTTTTTTCTGGTGCAACTGAAAGTAGAATAAAAGCTTTTTTAGCGTGGGGCCGGGCCTAATAAAGCGTCGTTTTCACAAGCGAAGCATGATATTCCGTTCAACGTTCAACCAAACCCCAATTATACTTCACATTACAAACTACGCAATGTAATACCCGAATTTCAGCTTGAGCTGTGCTACGTGCACAGACTGCTGTGCACAGCAGTCTTTTCCTCCCGTTTCGGGTCGCACAAAGATGATCGGAGCCGCTCATTTTGTTCAAAATATGTCGTTTAAGGTTTCTGTAAAAAATGAGTTTCGTTCGATATCGTTAGAGGCGTTAACAAAACACCCAAAATCACTTCAGAATTTAGCCTAATTGCTGAAGTGATTTTGGGTATTTTGTTAACGCCTCTAACGATATTGAACGAAACTCATTTTTTACAGAGACCTTAAACGACATATTTTGAACAAAATGAGCGGCTCTGATCATCTTTGTGCGATCCAAAACGGGAGGAAAAGGCTGCTGCGCACAGCCGCTGTGCACAACTTGCTGTGCACGAATCTTTTCTGTTTCAGCTTATTCCCCTAAAATACTTTCTCATCATAATACTAACAAAAGCAGAGAGAGAAAAAGACACCGATGGTGGTACTTTGGATGACAAGCCTCTTTCGTTCCGAAGTGCAATTTTGTTCATCCGTCTTAAAAGAAGATGAACATTATTCTCTCTTTTATTGATTGAAATGGTATGGATTCCACCATAAAGTGATGTCATACTTACCATGCATTACACTTTTTGGTAAGCATGACATCACTTTTATGGTGGAATCCATACTATTTCAACCAATAGAAATGAAGGTAATGTTCACCGGCTTAAGTGAAGGGTGAACAAAACTCAACAGACTCAGGTTCGAGTCTTGTCAATGGCAGGAGAATGGAGGATTTGTTCCTTTGTCATCCTGTACCTAGGTGGTGCTGTGGTGACGATCTGTCCTGGTGGACAGCAGTTATAACTCGAACCGGACATTTTACAGCGGGTAGAGAGCCCCTATGATCACGATCGAAGAGGTTGCTACGCTGGTCGTCCCCTCTTACGCTTTTCTGAAGAGAGAGAGAGGACATTTGCAGAAGAGCCAAAAGAACGAGACGATAAAATGGGGGGAGATTTTTTGGGGTGTCCGAATTTGAGAGGACAGGAGCAGAGGCCAAAAACAGCTGGCAGCCTGGCACCCAAGCTAGTAGATCCCGAGTGGTGGTGCGTCCCTACATCACGTGCCATCACGCCTCCTACCACAGCTTGGAACGAAACTCCGCCGCGTGTAAGATCTACGCCTACGGAGAACACGTGTCGCGATCCCTGGGCGTCTCCAAAACCGGGACCGCCTCCTTTCGGAAACCAGGTGAACCCCCCTCCCCTGCGAGTCGCGACAAATTTCAAAGCCCATTTTTTTTTTTGAACAGAAAGCCCAAGTTTTCTTTCGTAAAATACTAACCCCCCATCACACCTCTTTTGTCTCGACTTGCACATGTACAATTTTACCCCTCTCCTTATTTACCCACACGTGGCATTCGTACAAGTATCGGATCACCTGTAACCAACAGAAAGCCCTCTGATCAAAATTATTTTTTAACATGTCCCTAGGCAAAAGGATGGAGTTTGGGTTTTCCGGATGCGAAGTGAAAGAATTTTAAATAAAAAGAAGGTTTTTCAAGTTTAAATTTAATAAAATAAAAAATAATTTTTTAATTTTTTTTACCATTTAAAAGATCTTCAATGAGATTTATCAAATAAGATTCATATTGATAGAAAAATTATTTACATTAAATATATAATTTTTGAGCTTGAAAAACCTTCTTTTTCTAAAATTACTTTTTACTGTTGATATGGAACTAAACCAATTTGTTGGTGTTCCGGTTTAACCCTTCAAAAATAAGTAGTACTATACTTTTTTACAATTTAGAAGCATAAAAATAATAGGTTTATTGAAATAAAAAAATTATGTAATATGAATATTGTTTGATAAATTTTGATTCATGTAAAAAAAATTAAGAAATCCTTTTTGTAAACTCATTATTTTTAAGCTTGAAAAATAAGTCCTTATTTTTTAAGTACTTATTTTAAAATATGGAACGGACCTAGTCTACAATTGTACTGCCAAAATATTATGGAAATTTGAACATTATGGATAAACATTTTGTAGGGTCTGTAAGGAAAAATGCTTATCTAAAATGTAAATTATGGCACAATATAAAAAGTGAATGATTTTCACATTATCTTTTATCCAAAAAAAAAAATTACTTATATACTTTCAACACTAAAAAATATAAATATCAAAAAAGAAAGTGTCAAAATCACCTTCCTGTAAAAAAAACAGTAGTACTACTGAAGGGCTTGCAAAACATTTCCGCATTCCCAATAAAGGGTGGAGAAATTTACCTCATCGTAAAAGCCTACATTTAGAAGAGTGAGTTCGGTTGATTATGAGGTTTGCTCACTATACAATTGTCAATTTTAGATACTTGGGATCAATTGCAAAAATAATTTCTTTTACTAAAATTTTTAGTCCCAGCATTAATCTGCCTTTGACTGAATCGAAAAGGGTGTTAATTATTGAATGTATAAATTGGTTCGGATACCTACTCCATCGGAAAAGAAACCCCGGATAAAGTGGATGATAAGGAAAAAAGTGGATCTGTTCAAAAAAAAAAAGGAAAAAAGTGGATAAAGTTATTTTCCTACGTGTCAGTTCCACGAAAATTATGGGGTATTTATGTAAATTCAAAATACGAAGTTGCAGAGAAAATAAAGAAAGAAACGAAGTTGCAGAGAAAATAAAGAAAGAAAGGACAGTTTAAAGAGAGAACCTTATCCGTTGTGGTACATTACGACCTTTATAAAAGCAGATCGAAATGATCATGCAAAGAACCAAGGCACATCATTAAGAGGAGAGAGAGAGAGAGAGAGAGAGAGAGAGAGCGAAGGAAGGAAGGAAGGAGAAGAAGAAAATACTCCACACGGCATCTAGAGAGAGAGAGAGAGAGCATCAATTAATGGCGGCCTCGAAGAGCTACTTCCCGAGAGCAAGCTACCGATTCCTGTCCAGCGACCGAGACGCTCCGATCACTTCGGACTCTATCTTCGAGCTCGACGAATCGGACGTCTGGAACAACACGATCCGTTCGTCGTCGCCGGATTACCGGAAACCGGTTCCGTCCTACCGCGACTCGCACAAGAAATCGGCCTCGGCGGCGAAGGCGAATCGAGGGGCGGAAGCCGGGCCGATGACCGGGTCGCTGCCGGTCAACATACCGGACTGGTCGAAGATACTCAAGGACGACTACAAGGACAATCGGAGGCGGGACAGCGACGACGAGGACGACTGCGACGACGGCGGCGGCGGTGGGTACGGCGGCGGAGGGGATCGGGTTCCGCCGCACGAGTTCCTGGCGAGGCAGTTGGCGAGGACGCGAATCGCCTCCTTCTCGGTGCACGAAGGCGTCGGGAGGACTCTCAAAGGGAGGGATCTGAGTCGGGTCAGAAACGCAATTTGGGAGAAAACTGGGTTCCAAGATTAACTGCTGAGAACAGTTTCAAAAAATTTAAAAACAAAAAAATTTAACTGCTGAGACATCGGAAATTTATCGTACGCGGAGAAGTATTACTCTTTTTTTTTTTTTTCTTTTTTTCCTTTTTTTCTTTTTTAGAACGCGGAGGAGTATTACTCTATTAGTTAGGACTCAGATTAACTGCCTTCTTTTTCAAGGTTTTAAATTTTTTGGGTTGTGGTGACTGTTGACGGAGCGGATTGTTAGTGCTTGTAATCTTAATTTTTGAGAGCAAATGAAAGAACTGCCTAATCTATTTTATTTATTTGTGCCGCTGGATTCCGGTTAAAAGAAAAGGAAAGCGGAAATGGCTTCTCTCTTTTCTTTTCTTTTCTTTTCTTTTTTCCTTTTTTCCATGGAGGAGAAAGTTGAAGTTGTAAATGGGAAGAGGGGACGGATAAAATAAAATAAAAATGGGAAAGAGAGGGAAAGGGCCATTTGTGGCGCTCTCCCCTGGGTCAAAATTGGCCGGTGGGGTTAGACTTTGATGGGTGGGGCTTCTGGGAAAGTAGAGGCTAGAAACGTAACCATTACTGACCTCACAAAAGTGGTTCACCTCCGCGTAATAACGATTCATCAATCCCTGGGTTTTGATATGCAAAATGGAGCCTAGGAGCATTAAAAGCAAATCTAAAACTTCAAAATGAATAATAAATGTGATATATTGAAAGAAAATTTTGTAATTTCTTTTTGTTTTTTTGTACTTTAGGAGAGAATTTAAGAAGAATTTATCATACTTTTTAGATATTTAAGCTTCTAAGTTGCCTTCGTTTTTCAAATATGAAGACTCTACGTACCTACTCCCATTTTGAAGATAAATTTTTAGAAAGTACAATGAATTCCTCCTATGATAAATTGTATAAAGTGAATACATTACAAAAAATTTCTTCAATTTATCACAACTATTCTATATTTCTTCAATTTATCATAACTACTCTATATTTTGGGGTTTTAGAGATGGATTGGAAATGCTTATTCGGTTGTTGCCATTTTATGAAAATAGCACAATTAATGACAAATTGACACCCACAAAGCCAAAAGGTCTCTCAAATTTAGCTCCGTCAGAAATTGCAATTTCCCATATTGGGACTTGGGATGGAGAGATTGAATGATATGGTAAAATGTGGGTACAAAATGAGAATGGCAAAATCGCCTTGAGGGGTGTGGATAATGTTGTCCTATTGATGATTTTGTGCCGATGATGGGAGGATATAGGTTGGAAGTTTTACAACTCAAGAAAGACTACAATATATATTTTTTATTTGGATGTCTATTATATGTATCCCAAAATGTTATGAATTATAGAGAAAATATTACGCATCGTATTGCTAAAAAGTTACGAATTATATAAAGATTATGATACACACAAAAATATTATGAATCATAATGAAAATATTACGAATCGTACTGCTGAAATATTACGAATTCTATAACAAAAGTTACGAAACTCACAAAATTTTTATCAATGAATTATAAAATAAATGCATATAGTACACCCTTTTAAGAGGGTGTAGTGTAGACTTTCCCTTAAAACTCATGCAAGATATCAAATCAATCCAACATCCGAATTTATTTGAATAATAAAATCTTTTTGCAACAATAAAAAGAGATGGCGAAGTTTTTGATGATTTATTTATCTATATACTCCAGTAATTAATTTGACCAAGCTTTTATACTCCTATTAAGTTCCAAATCGTTTTTGCTTGCCCAGACATTCGACTATTCGAGTTATCAAAAAATGTCAGTGAGTTAATTTTTGTATGTGCACATCGAGGTCACACAAGAGAATTATGTTTGTTTGAAAAGGGATCACACAATGAACAACTCATTTTTTATAAGCAGGTGTTCAGGTCAACTTACACGTACCTCAATTCACATGATGGACCTTTACAAGAGGATCTTGACTTTTATTTTGAGGGCTCTGAAATTATTCTAAAAACCTAGTGTTGTTTCCCCATCTTACTATTTTAGTTGATCCCAACAGTATGATATACTTTTATTGAATAATAATCGAGTAACAACCCTATAGTTGGATACCCACTAATTAATGCCATATAGCTGGACATGCCTATGGTCTAACTGGATAGTGGTCCAGTCCCTTATTCTCCTCCATCACTCGATCGTATTTAATTCTTGAAGGAACGAAGTATACTTCGAGAGTACTGAATAATTTTTCACTACTATAGTTTTTCCTTTACTTAAAACAATCGAAATAATGTAATGGTTGTTACGTTTGGATGTCATCTTAATACGACAATTTACATGAATTGACTACAAATACAATGCGGGACGCATCGATTAACTAGGAGTACAGAAGTAGAAGTTGACATGGCATAGTGAAATTCAACTTCCCTGCCGTCACTAATAAATGTCTCAATCAATGAATTACGGATTATGTGAGCTCGATTTGTGTTTTGATTTGTCAAAATCTAACTTGTGATGTAAGTTCACAAAATTTAAATTCATTTGAAAGTTTTGCTGAACCCAACTCAACGGGTTTAGCTATAAAGAAAATTATGTTATTTAAGCTTAATGTAGGATTGATTCAAATAACACTAAATAGAGCAAGACACTTTTTTAATCAGTTTGTCAAGCAATCCAACTCATTTACAGCCCATCGTTGGCTAATCACATCCATCTGCAATTAGTGATTGATTTGGTGGTGTGCGTAAGCAGATAAGATATTCCGAGATATCAAGAAAAATGATTAATTTTAAATTTATCTGCATGCAAGGACAAAAAAAAAAAAAAAAAAAAAGTCAAAAGCATCACATATTGGAGTACATGAAAAGAGAAAAAGAAAAGTTCGAGGATGTGACCCATTAGTACTACTATTTAAAAGCAACTGCCTAATTAAGCTTTTGCTAACCTGTCCCAAAAGTTAGCTGAAACAATTCAAATTTAATTATTTAAAAACTCCCTAATAATATTTTATTAAAGTTAAATTTGGCATTTCAATGTTGAAGGTTTGGCCTGACTTGTAACCGTGGCATTCTCGTACCGGACACTTGAGACAGTCTTTAATTTGAAAACAAAGTTAATTATGTGTGTTTCGGAATGATGTAAGTAAATTGTGGGTTCCACGAGAAAGTGTTATTGAATAAACGAAATCAAAATATTTTATGAAATATCATCACCCTGGAAAGTGTAAACAATTGGTCGCAAATTCTTAACAAACAAAATAGCAAGGAGCTTTAATTTTCACTTTATTTCTTAGTAAGTTTGTTTTTATTAATTTCCTCGATAACTTCTTAATTTCTTTAATACTAATACTTGGGCTCTCTCTCTCTCTCTCTCTCTCTCTCTCTCTCCCCATCTTCTTCTTTTTTTGGTTATATAGAGGATAGGAATTAGGACATGTCATTGTCTAAAATACTAATCAGGCCAATAATGGTTTCTTGAAATGATCAATCAGTACAACTCATTTATCGTTGGGGTGCAATAATAGAGATCAACTCATGAACCCCACAAACTATACAGACCCGCAGGCACAGCAACCATAAACTCTGGTGGGTATTACGGTCATATCAAAATTTGCTTTTACAAGAAAACGATTAGACATTGGACCATGTTTGATAACAGTGATAGAAGATGAGATTCGTAAAGAGATGAGATTATGATTGGGATTGGTAATGAGAATGGATTGATAATGATATGTTTATTTGGGATGAGATTATTAATATCATGTTTGTTTGAATGAGATTAATGATGAATTTGATTGATAGAAGAAATTGGTAATGAGAAGGGATTGATAATAAGAAAATGTTGAGATTGGACTAAATACCAAGTCCCAAGGGTATTGCTAATAATCCATATGGGCCGGATTGTTCATCCCATGGGACTATCAATCCGGACCAATTTTGAAATCAAACAAAGAATTACTAAAACCATCACCTTAGTAATCCAATCCGAAAAAAAAAGTTTGAAGTCTGTTTTCTGAAAAAAATATTTTACATGCAAAATATTTTACTCGAAACAAACAGAGCCTTAGAAGCCAAAAAAAAAAACCTTTAATCCTGCTAAAAAGTTGTGGACTTTCATCTGCTCAAACCAACCCATTAGCAAGTTCGTTATATACGATTAAAATTATAACCTTACTGCATATGATCTAAACGCAAGCAAACGTTGAGTGGCCGGACTGTCTTAATTTGAAAATTAAGAAATTATAGAAGAGATGCAAGAATTTTTTGAATTAATTACGTAATTGGTCTTTACAGTTTTGGCCAAATTTCACTTTAATATTTCTCATTTTACTTTCATCAATTGACCATTTTGAATGAATGCAACTTGGGTGAGAAGTTTCGGGATATTTTACGTTTATCACAACCATTCTACATTTCTACTAGAAAGAAAAATGCCAATTACAATAGCAAGAGCATCTCCGAAGGCCGTAGCAAAATCAAAATCAAAATCAAACCATATAAATAGCATTGTACTGTCAGCAAAGCACATTCCAGGAGAGGTAGATACTTGTTACACTGTTTTGGTATAGTTTCTTACTCTTCAATATTGAGGAGAGAGAAATGGCTCTTCAAATTATTACATCATCAATTGTATCATTTCTGGTTGGTAAATTAATCAATTTATTTTCCAAAATAGATTTTTTTTTTTAATAGTTGGGTGAATAATTAAAATTCTTAAAATCTAAAGAGTTCTTTATGTACTTGTAGTTATAGCAAACGACTCTAGCTTTCTAAATGTGTCATTGCTATTGTTGGGGTACACCCAAGTGGTGTGGGTATGATCGTAGGGGATAAAACCCCTTATCTTTTCTCCTTTGTATTGACTGCCAAAAGGCAGTGTGTGCGCGCGCGCTAGAGACGTGTGAGAGAGAGCAGTGAGAGAGCCGGTTTGTGGCTCCCCGTCGGGGGGAGCGGTGCTCCTCGGTGATGCTTGGTTACTCCGTCGGAGAGCCACTGGATGGAGAGAGAGAGAGAGAGAGAGAGAGAGAGAGAAGTGGGGAAGCCGGCTTGTGGCTGTTCCGGTGAGATTTTCATACTTGTATATGTGATTTATACATAGTAAGTTTTCCTCGGATGTCTCTTATTTGTGCTTGGTTTATTTTCGTGCTTGTGCTTAGAGGTGCGGTTCCGGGTCGGGGTCATGACCTATCCATCAGCTTTTCCCTTGGAGATACTCTAAAGCTCTATATTTTTACCGCTATCAATTTTGTTTCTTGTTGTTTTGAACGCCTTTCTACCACTTGAAAATGTTAACGAAAGATGACTTACTAGATTGAAGAGAAGACTAAAGATATATAGAAGGTTTAATTGATTAAATGAAAACTACGAAAATCAGAATAACAAATCAATGGTTAATTCAACATCTCATTTATCCTTTTGTTGCCAATAATAGAGTGGAAGTGGAACTCCTTAACCCCACCAAATTATAGGCCAGTGGCACCTATCAACCATTAAACTCTGTATAGTCAATAATATAGTAGAAAATTGAGGACAAGATAATACTGGTTTATTTCAATCTTTTGCATAGCCCTGATCCCCCAAAACCCCGCCCCTTACGAGACTCGATCCCCTAAAGTCCAGCCCCTTATGAGACTCGAACCTTGGTCACCACAGAGGGGAGGGAGATGAGTTACCAACTTCACTAGAAGTGCTTCTCAAACAATCCCTTCTTAATTTATTAATATTGCGTAATTCCACCTCCCATCTGGGACAATATAGTATCCCCATATATGGGTAAAAATAATACTAGGATTAATAATTCCGACAGTCATTTCGGGAACCAAATAGGCGGTAACTCTAGAATCAGGATTAGGTACAGTTAATCTTATCTCAGACAGTTAATCCCTGAATCAAGCGAGTATTAATTTCTTTTTTCTCTTAATTGAGCTATGTATGTTTCTTTTTTGCCAATTGGTAGAAAAAATCATTACATCACGTATGAAGTACAAATCACAGGACATTACATCCATTGTGTGAGAGTTCACGAGATAACTAAGTCTTACAATTGAACTAACAGGATAAATAAGTTCATCAAACGGACCGCAATCACTATAAACCCAACTACAAGCTCTATTAAGGGGAGAAATAATCCCAACAAATACAAAGGAAAGAACATCAACACGCAAGTGCAGGACCGGCTTAGTGGATAGGCGAGAGAAGCATGTGCTTCGGGCCCCCAAAAAAGTCTAAAAATGAGGGCTCCCAAAATTCTGGGACCCCTATATATGTATGTATATATGGCCCAAAATTTTTTTCGAAAATAAGCCCAACGGTAGAAGACACTAATTATCAACTCCCATAAACCATAAACCATTAGGGTATGTTTAGTTCGATGGAATTGAATTGACAATGGAATGAAATTGAGAAAACAAGATTTCAAAGGATGAATGATATTTTAATGGTTGTATTTTTTTGGGATAACTATATGCTTATATTTTGTAATGGTAAATCATTTGTAATGGTTTTTTTTATAAAACTCTTTGTAGACCAACTTTTGTATGAAAAATATAGAGAGGCTCCATTCAAGAGTTTTGCTTCCGGTCTCCAAAACTTATGAGCCGGCCCTGCACAAGTGGAAAGACTCGAACTTCCGACCTTCTAATGAGATGCAAGAGTCTTGGCTAACTGAGCTAGCCATAGTTGGTTGATATGATCAAGCAACTCAACGAACTCTTTCAACTGATTACTTATCATTTATGACATGATTAATTCTCTATGCTCTGTTTTATGTGCACGTTGAAAAAAAAAAAAAAACACATTTTTGACCTAGGAACGACGAACGTATACGAGGTTAATGTACTTTTACATATAACTTATTGCTACAGAATAAAAAACCGCGCAAATCTGAAGATCATTTTATTACTCCATTAGTTATTGAAAGCTAAGATGGCAAATGATTTGTCCAAAAACAGCCACATCCTTTTCCTTGGGAACATTTTTCTCGATAGGTATGCCATTACCCTAAGATAAGAAACGGATAAAGAGATAAATTGATAGACATGAAGATAATATATGATAACATCATATGAAAAGATGTCTCCAATCGGTTGGATTGGTGGTCGAAGTCTGAGGCTTTGTTCGGTTGAAGGTTTAGTTTTAGTTTTAGTTTTGATTCCAATCATTATCCTATTTCTTTCTCCAATCATTATCCTATTTTTCTAATTATTACTTTCTCATCTCTCTCTATCTCTCTCCAATCATTACCCCTATATTCAATCATTACTCTATTTCTCTCTCCACCCATTACCAAAACTAAACTAAACTAAACTCCCAACCAAACACAACCTGAGAGACTGAGACGTAGAAGTTTGCTCTTTTTTAAGCTTTTACGTTCGACACCTCTTAGGTGTCATTAACTCATTCGAGACTAGTTCATACAGATTTAAATGGGCCCCCATTACAAGACGGTAAGATTGATTTCATAGAATTAATTGAGGTGTGCGAAAGCTGGGCCAAACACAGGAAACAAAGTGTATATATGCTCAATATATAAAGGGTTCTTAACACAAATTCACGGTTTCAACAAATTTGGGATATGGGCTGTCAAGTGCACGTTTATTGGAATTTTCGTTCTTCATTTTATGGTTGGACCCCGAAACCCACCAACCTTGTGGAGTATTAGTGAGAAAGTTTACAGCTACCGCACCAAAATGCAGTGGCCAACTACCGCATGCTGTGTGGGACTCATTTTGGGCTCCGTACCAATGATTTGAGTCGTTCAATATATAATATATATATATATATAATGAGTGGGCAACGTGACCGCTTCGCTTCGAGTCAAAAATAAATTTGAAAAATTGAGAATTAACTACTACTCTATAGAATAGTGGTCAAGACCGAGTATCCGTTCTGACGGAGACAGTATAACTGAGTTACAACAAATTCGATTAATTTTTAGATTAATTCAGGCAAAGGAAATTTAGTTGTTTGAATTTGGAGAGTTTATTAAAATAAGAGAATGAATTAAATAGAAAATTTGTAACGATTGGAGAGAAAATTTAGGGTTCGAATCCACCTCGACCGCGTAATTCCAAAATGCATAGGCGAGATTAATTATCTGAATCAAAAGGGATTATTATTAGGGCTTGTAAACCCTATCAATAATCATCTAGAAAATAATTGAGTAGTTAAAATGTATAAATTATCCCATAGTAGGAATGTCTCAAAAGTACAGTCTAGCCGCCTAACGGCACGGCCCGTCTTACGAGTATAATCTATCTCAGAACTCCAACTACAATCAATGAAAACAATTATATAACTCGTATTTGAAAGCATGCATACAAATACTCAATAGATTAAAACCATCAAAATTATTCCATTCAATTGAAATGGAAAGGGTTCTTAGACGTACAATCGATCCGAATAATAAACCTAAAACTCATACATAAATAGAGTTACTTGGTGCGAAGTACAATATCACGTGTGTTGATCAAAGAAATAGGGCCATGAGAGAAGGGGATGCTGCCAAGCACCCTCGCTTGGCAGTCGACAGCTCGGATTTTAATCTTAATTCAAGCCACAGACGATCCAGATTTTAATGCACTCGAATTGAATTCAGACCGACGGTACCAAGATGAACGATCAGATGGGCCGCTCAACATCGCTGTCAAACACGGGTGCCAAGCATGGGGCAACATCTCCCATTCTAGAGAGAAGTGGACAAAGAAAGGGAAACTGTAACGCCCCAAATTTTGGAAACGTTAAATAGGAAATTTCATTAAAAAATAAATGGAGTCTGGCTTAATATTACATCATAAACCTTACAAAAGTATTTTTATTCAAATAAGGGAGGGAACTAGGGTTCTTATTTACTACTCCGCTTTTTCCTCCATCTTGGCTAGCTCTTCGCCTCCAAAGGCTTCCAAGGTGTAGAGTTCACCTTATTCGTCTATAAGATCTGACACATTATACCGGCGTCGCTACCAATATAATATATCAGGGTCACCAAAGGTAACACCGTGAGCTACAAAAGCTCAATAGAGTAACGCATACCCTCTAACCCTTACACTTACGAACAAACGATCATAAATTTAATAATTTTCACATAGTTCATACATATTCGACAAAATGGTTAATAATGACACATCCACATTCATTATCCAAACTAACGTTGGTGTCCATTATTTTTTGAGTTTCTTCTACGCGACTCCTCGTAGACCGTGTCACCATTTTCCATATTTCATAACCATATCAACATTTTCAAAATCGTTTTTAACACACCCAACCTCGGTTCTGCCTTGCCGGTCTCCCGAGTATCCTCACAATGGTTCCGCTGCGCCGGGTTTCCATTGGCACACAAAATTTGCATTGGCTCCTCTCCGCGGATAACCAAGGTACTAACCCAACCTCGGTTCCGCCGCGCCGGTCTCTCGAGTATCCTCAAAATGGTTCCACCGCGCCGGGTTCCCATTGGCACACAAAACACACACCACACAATGGGCTACCACGTCCGGCCACATTGCGGTTTCCAAAACATTTCTCATTTCCAAACATGCCTTTTTCATTAACCACACCCTAGGTGTCATATTTTTTAACTTTCTCAATTTTCGTGTCACGTTTTCATGCAACGACTTCGCGGTAGGATTTTTCACATACGAAATCATAAATCATTCATTGTAATCTTGAAACTAAACTAGCAAGATCATCCAACTCTATATTACTAATCATGCTCAAATCACAACTTAAAGCATAACGCCACATGTACGGACGCCTTTGGAGTGAAAATCACTTATACTTTACAATAAGACCAGTGATGCAAACAATTCATAAGACATGCTCACAACCATCTAAAGATCAAAATACGAATACTTCTATCAACGATAAGGTTTTATCTTTTGCAAAACCGTCCTTTCTTCCTTTGTGGGAAATTCAAAACAACACATGTGTTTATTAAGATAAAAGTCATTTATTCCAACATGCTCATACTTCCATTAGCGATAATAAGTTATTAACTATCATGCATTTCAAAACATTATAAGTGATAGATAACCTTATCTATAACGCCCCTAATTTTGGGAACGTTAAAAGGAAAATTTCATTGATAAACTAAGTAGAGTCTGGCTCATTATTACATCATAATCTCCATAATAGAAGGAAGGGAACTAAGGTTCCTAACTACAGTTTCGCCTGTTCTTCCATCCTAGCCAGCTCTTCGGCTCCAAAGGTCTCCAAGGTGTACAGCTCACCCTGTTCATCTACAGAGTCTGACACATTATACTGGCGTCGCCACCAATATAATATGTCAGGGTCACCAAAGGTAACACCGTGAGCTTACAAAAGCTCAATAGAATATCCAAACCACTAACCCTTAACTTACAAACAATAGATCATAAAATCAACAGAGTACAAGCAGGTTTAACAAAAACGATTAACGATAGCACATCCACATTCACTATTCAAGTATCGTTGGTATCATGTTTTTCTGTGTTTCTCCTACGCGACTCATCGTAGACCGTGTCACCATTTTCCACTTTTCATAACCAAATAATATTTTCAAAAATCCGTTTTTAACACACCCAACCTCGGTTCCGCCGTTCCGGGTTCCGAGTATCCTCACAATGGTTCCGCTGCACCGGGTTCCCATTGGCACACAATTGCATTGGCTCCGTACCGCGATAACCAAGCCATTCCTCACCATGGTTCCCGCTCCGGGTTCCCATGGAACGCACACAATTCAAAACCCTCGGTTCGCCGCTCCGGGTTCCGAGTATCCCACAATGGTTCCGCCGCTCCGGGTTCCCATTTGGGGTTTTCGAAAAAAAGTAAACCCTCGGTTCCGCCGCTCCGGGTTCCGAGTATCCCCACAATGATTCCGCCGCTCCGGGTTCTCATTGGGTTTTTCACAAATCTTACTTTACACACGCACACAACTCACATAATGCCACCCAAAATGGTCATTATGTAGTTTCAAAATATTTCATTTCTCGAAAAACATTTCCTTTCATTAATCACACCCTAGGTGTCATGTTTCTACTTTCTCGATTTCCGTGTCTCGTTTTCATGCATAGATTTCGCGGTAGGACTTTTTACAAACATAAATCATTCATTGTAATCTTGAAACTAAACCAGCAAAATCATCCAATTCTATATTAATAATCATGCTCATAAGCATTCAAAGATCAAAATATGAATACTTTAAGTCAAGCATAAAAATCATATCTTTCGAGATTCGCTCTATCTTACTTTTTGAGAAATTCTAAACAACATATGTTTAGTCGGAGTTAACAGTCGAGTATTCCAACATGCCATTGGCGAAAAAAAAAATCGTTAACCATCATGCATTCCATTGTTATAAACAATAGATAACCTTATCTACTTTAGAGAAAACGATTAAGAAAGTTATATTTTGAACTTACGGACATTTTACTTTTAACATACGATTTTGTATGTAGAGTTAGTAGACTAGGGATTCTACTTATACTTAGGGAAGTGACTAGAGAAAATCTACCTTGATCCGAAACTAATCGGGGCCGAATAAGTTTGTTGGAAGTTTTCTACGGGCGGTGAAACTCGCAAATCTGGACCAAACTTTGGATGGCAGTAACTCGGTCAATATTTGGCCGAATATGATCGTTCTTGGGTTGAAATTGAAGCTCTCGAAGTGCTCTACAACTTTCGTGAAGGAAGTTGATCCTAGAAACTACTTTAGGTAGGAGAAAAATGGTGATAAAGGCAGAGACAGTATGCTGTCTGGAAATAGAAATCCGAGATTTTTACTGAACTTCGGATGCCAATATCTTTGTCATTTCTTCACCGATTGGGATGGTTCTTGGGTCTAACTTGAAGGTTTCGAAGTGCTCTACAACTTTTCCGAAGGGAGTTGGTCCTAAAAAACTTAAGAAGGAGAAAATGAGGATTTTCAAAGGGCAGTAGGCTGCCTGGAAAAACAGAAATGGTTTCTAGAGAGAAGTGAGAGAAGGTGTGAGTTGAAAGGGTGAAGGAGGTGCTATTTATAGCAAAACTTGGGCTCTTCCTTCTCCCCATGGCCGGCCATATCTCTCTCTCTCTCTCCCATGGATTTGCTCATTGTTTTGTCATTTCAAGCCTTTCAATCAAGTCATTGCCTTCCATGACTTGTCACTTCCATTTGTAGGCCAAATCTTAGGCATCATGAAGGGCTTTTGACTAGTCTAGTCTAGAGGTTGCTTGTAAGAAAGAACATAATCATGGGCTAGCTTTGTACTTTGGAAGACTAGAATGGGTTGGCATATAGTAAATAGGCTTAGGACTATTAAGGTTGCTTGTGTAAGTGTCCAAAACACAACCACACACTCTGCCTCCCTCTCCCATTCGGCCTCTCTCTCACGGTTCTCTCTCTCTCTCTCTCTCTCTCTCTCTCTCTCTCTTGCACTATGCACAAATATATATATGCATATATATATATATATAAGTACATGTATATATACTTATCTAGGAAAGTAAAACCTAAGATAGTTAGGCTTAAGGCTAGAACATAAGTGTGCATGTATGGTAAGGCTAGTCTTGCTTCTTTTGTAAGCAAAATGATGAGATTCCTTGGCCTATGATTTTGTATTGTCAAATCAAGGCTTCATTGACAACTTAATTGCTATTAACCAATGGTCAAAATTTCTCCTAGCATTTATTAACCATTGGTTAAAGAAATAAAGAAGGTAAGTATGGGCTTGAATGACTAGTCAAATCTAGGTTCTCATTATGGCAAGTCTAAGGTTGCTTCTTTTGGAAGCAAAATGATGGGATTCTTTGTATGACTTGTCTTGTCATGCATTTTGGCAAGTCAAAGGTCTAATAACCAAGGGACAAAAATTCCCTAACAATTATGGACCAAGGGGTAAAGGAATATTGGTAATAATTTGATATGACTAGTCATGGGAATCTATTGTCCAAGGGATAATATTTTCCCTAACATTTATGGACCAAAGGTTAAAGTTTTCCCTTGCCTTTATTATCCAATAGGTAGGGTAAGTAATGATGCTAGGTAAAGTGAAATGACTAAACATAGGAATAAAAATGATTACTCCTATAGTCTAATGGTTCAATAGGGTTCGGAGGGTTTCATAAGGCTCAAAGACGGTCAAAAAGGTCCATCTCAGGTTAGGAAATTGTAACTAGATTGAAACGGTAATTAGGTTTTCTAACGAATTGGTTGGAAACTAATTCTACTTGCCAAGTAGGATTTCTAGCCAAGAAATATAATTTAAAGATTTTATTTAACTCACTAGAAAAAAATACAAGTGCTTCTACAAGTATACTTGTCTTTAGAAAATGACTAGATTGCTCGGCGTGAAAATATATAATTTTATAAATCTCAAATCTAATTATGACGGATTATTAAAATTAAAAAGAAATTTTTAGTAGCAAATTCAAGTAATTAAAATAAAATTTAAATATTTAACGAAATTTTTATTTACCAAAAATCAGGGTCGTTACATTATCTACAGAAAATCTACTTATACTTCCAATATACGATTCTACGTTATACTTGGAGTTGGTGGACAAAGGGACTCTACATATACTTAGAGATAGTGATGATGGAAAAATCTACCTTTCTTCTTGGCGGTAGTTGACGACTACGGAAATTAAGTTGGTGTTTGGGCGGAGTAACTTCTTATGGTGAGCTTCCGGGAGCTTCGAAAGAGAAGGGTCTCGAAACTAGTTTGTGACTAAAACTATTCTACTTTATGGATCGAAAAGTTGGTTTGAGGATGAGTTTCTTGAAAAACACAAGAATAGCTTCAAGAACAAGAAAAGTTAAGCAAGAACAAGTAAGAACACAAGCTTTCTTAGGGAGAGAAGTTGCTAGGTGAAGGTGTGAGTTGAATGGCATGAGGGTGGTCCTATTTATAGCCAAAATTTTGGCTCTCTCTCTTCCTCTCATGGCCGGCCCTCTCTCTCTCCATTCCTCCCATGGTTTTGCTCCATGGACTTATCATTTTAAGTCCTTCAATCAATCCATAGCATTCTCTCACTTGTCACTTCCATTTATAGGCCAAATCTTAGGCCATCATAAAGGATTTTTGACTAGTCTTGTCCTAAAAAGAGATTGCTTGCAAGAAATAACAAAATCAAAGGTTAGGATGTACTTAGGAAGACTACTAATGGGTTGGCATGTAGTAAATAGGCTTAGGGCTATTAAGTAGCTTGTGAAAGAGAACAAAATACAAGCACACACTCTATCTATCTCTCTCTCTCTCTCTCTCTCTCTCTCTCTCTCGCATATATATATATATATATATATATATATAGGAAAGTAACTTTAGTATAAATAGGCATAGGCTTAAGGCTATAACCTTAGGCATGTCTTGTCTTATCAAGTTGTATATATATATATATATACACTTGGTAAGTCTAGTCTCTATTAACCAAAGGATAATAATTCCTCTAACATTTGTTACCCAATAGGTAAAGAAAAGGTAAGATTGACATGAAAGGTCTAAATGACAAGGTTGACTTCTTGGAAGTAAGGTACAAGATTCCCATGGTACAACATTCCCATGGTACAACATTCCCATATGACTAGATTCCCATGTGACTAATCTTGTCTTATATATATATATATATATATAATATATAATATATATATATATTAGTAGACTGGTTGCTATTATCCAATGGCTAATATCTCTCCTAACAATTATGGACCAAAGGGTAAAGAAAAAGTATGGTTGACATGACATGACCCAATTCTTTTCTTGACTTGTCACATCAAAACTTTATTGGCCATTAAAACTCTATTACCCAACGGTTACAAGTTTCCCTAGCGGTTATTAACTAAAGGATGGAAGAGAAAGAAACTAGGTTGTTTGGTTTCTCCAACTAACCGGTTAGAAACTAATTATACTAACCATGTAGGGTGTTTAATCAAGAATTGAATTTTTAAAGGACTAAAATCTAATTATGACAGATAATAGAGATTAAAAATGAATATTGAAAGTAATATTAAGTAATTAAAAGAAATTCCGATAAATAAATAAAATTTTTATTAAAAATTCCGAGTCGTTATAGAAACTGGACAACAAATGGTGTCACCACCATTTTTAAGCTCGATCTAGAATTTTTCCCTCCTTGTTTGGTTATGGCAGAGAAAGACGGGAGCCAAAGCCTATAGTTTGTGCATATCCAACTCTACGGGCTCGTTTGTCGGACGGATAAAGTTTTGGATAGATAAAAAAGAAGGCTGAATAAACATGAGACCTCCAAAAATTTTCCCAATGAATATTTCATGCTCATTTAAGCTCCGGCCGACCTCTGCCCCATCATTAATTAAAAACAAACACTGGCTTACCTGTGCGGGTTAGTTGCACGTACCTTTCCCTACATCCGAGGCGGATCTATTAAGAGTCCAATAGGGGCACGTGACGCTACTC
This sequence comes from Rhododendron ovatum, assembly GCA_019656835.1. NCBI lineage: Eukaryota > Viridiplantae > Streptophyta > Magnoliopsida > Ericales > Ericaceae > Rhododendron > Rhododendron ovatum. The sequence goes on along the minus strand of CM033793.1, from coordinate 23,504,294 downwards.
AATTTTTCAAAATGACTTATTAATTTTTTAATAATTTAAAGTGTTCAGGATCAATTTACGTGGACTACGGCTGATTTCTGATCAGAGACCAATTCCATCTTGTATTGGCGGGAGGACTAGTCCCATAAGAATTGACGGTTTCGAACATGAGATCTTAAAAGAGAGTACACCCATGACCATAATCCCAACTCATTGCTATATAGGAATTTTTTTTCAAAATTTCGAGTACCATTCTAAAGTAGTCCTAAAACTATGGTAGTCTCCTATAAAATTACACTAAACTTTTGTGTGCAAGTATTTATTAAACTTTCTTTTTAGATGGGTTTTTTTTTTTTTTTTACCACAACGATAACAGATGGTATTATTAAAAAAGATTTAGATTGGTTAACTCTACATATTTCTTTTCTCCACACATTTTCATTCTTCATAAAATTGACCTATGTCTTACCTAGTAGTAAATTTTATCTTCGAACATTAAGTTACACATATAAGAAGTTTTTTTTGTAAGTTCACTTGAAAGAAACAAAAACACGGTAACTTGTGAAACGGTGGATAAAATTTACAATCCTTTTTCTTTACAATTGTGCTATTCACATAGACAAAAATGACATAGATTGCGCACAGATTTTTTATGGGGTCCACTATGGGTCCCACACAAACTATTCGAGCCACTCATTAAATGTAAAACACTTTTTCAAAGGCCCCCACGAAAAATCAGCCCAATCTAATACTCATAGCTGCTTGATTCAATTGTCTAACTTTTCATCATCCTATAATCCGAATGAAAAGTTAGATAATTGAATCAAGCCCCTATAAGTATTGGATTTAGCTGATTTTTGGCAAAGGTTTTTGAAAAAGTGTTTTACATTTAATGAACGGTTTGGATCATTTGTGTGGAATCCGTAGTGTGCCCCACACAAAATCTGTGTGCGATCTGTTTCCAATTTGTATGTGTCAACAGACTTAAGTCTGATGCATTTGGGAGTATACATTGGCAGACTATATTTGGAATTAAACTAGTCCAGTAGGGAATTGTTGAAGTTTAGCCTAATACTTTTTTTGGGGGGGTAAACAGAGATCTATTGAAAAGAAATTAAAGGATCCTACACAAGTCTAGGATAAGATACACAAATAATCACCTTATTTGGTTCAAATTTTTGAAAAAAGTTATTTTTGATGTAATGAGTGGTAATGAGTGGAGTGCGATAGAGAGAAAAATGTATTGAAAACTGTGTAGAGAAAAAAATGAGATGAGATGAGAGTTGAACTAAACAAGGTCGAGAAGTTGGTCCTACAACAACTGAAGGGCTATCGTCTTCATCATCCCTTGCTAGGTTCACCATAGTATCAACACATTGGTTGCCTAATCTGTAAACGTGATTAATCCTCTAGGAGTCCCAGCTTCTACCTGAGAGACCTGCAATCATGAATTATATTACTGAATTGATGAAGCTCGGAGGTGTTTTCCATCATCAAGATAAATGCCGTTTTAGCATCGGTTTCCACTTCCAAGTCTCTGAGATTCATCATCGCGGCATGTTTTAATCCATCCCTAATGGCCCCGGCCTAGTTCAGCATCCACTGGACTGATTTTTCCAACTGTTCAATGAAAGCAGACTCGCAGCCCCGCGTCCAGTTTGGCCAAATAGTAATTTAGCATAATACTACTTAGGAAATTGATTTTGACACTTCAGTTCTATATACTAACACTCACTCTACTTTGTGCCTAGATCATGTAAAATTGCAAAATAAAAAGTGGAGTACCACTAGCTAAAATTAGAGTGCCAAAATCACATTCCTACTATTTACTGAACTTTGAATCCTATTACATTTGGCCAAATAGTTTGGACTTGTGTTCGTATTGTAGATCTTATTCAACTTGTTAAAGTTAAGCTAAAAGCCTAAAAGTAATGAGTTTTAAAACTTGTCCAAGCTCGACTCGATTGTGATACAATCGACCTGAGACTAACTTTTAATGAACCTACCTCAAATGGTTTGTTTTAAAACCGTAGTTTGTGTATTAGGAATGTCAAAAAGACCCCCCAAAAAAAAAATTTAACTTAGCGAACCTACTCCAAAGGTCGTCTTTTTTATTTGTTTTTGTTTTTATTTAGAAAATTATGAGTTAACTTTTTTATCCACAACCACAACTACCCTCATTGCTTCCAATACTGTAACATGGACTTGGATACGTAATCCAATACAAAAACCTAAGCCCGGAAAGACTACCGGACCCAATTCGAACCCAAGAGCCTTTAGCCGAACAATTGCAACCCACTATCGATTGACAGTTGGCCCAAAACAAAACTGAAATAGAATATTAGAAGCGGGCCCTATTTTTTAACTTCGATTTCATTCTAATCCTAACTATTACTGATCGTGGATGCGCTTTGTTATGTTGCATGATAATTTTTGTGCCCATGTGAACTATGAAAACTATGTGACCCGATGAATATTTTTATTCGAAATAAGCCGGGGCTATATTAAGTATCAATTATATTATCTTGGACTAATTTGGCATGAGCTTATAATTTAGGGATTCGGAGATAGGAGTATTGCTAAGCATTGGCTGAGTGGTCGCTCATCTTAGCAATCGACGATTCAAATCTTAACTAAACAATGAACAATTTTATTTATATGTATTTAGATTCAATCCGGACCATTTGTAACAAAATAAACAGCCGGATGCCACTTGGCCGGCCGAACTATAAAATCCCGAAACTGAAAAAGAAAATGAAATGACCAAAAAGCCACGCCCGACACCAAAAATCCACGCCCAGAACCGACATGTACTTCGCTCCAGCTACCGGCAATACCACCTCTTCTCATCATGCAACAATTTCCAGACGAAGAACGACCGGTAGGTGAACCTCTCTCTCTCTCTCTCTCATGTAAACCTAGGCTCCCTTAGATTCCCGGTGAATTTGTAATTTATTGCTCTGACTCACACTCTCGCAGCAATGGGATCCGATTCGGACTCCTCAACGTCCTCCGACGATTCCACGTCCCAAAACCCTAATCCAGACCCTAACCCTAATTCCGCTTCAATTGACCAGTCCCTCGACGCCATCGAAGACCAATTAACCTCCATTTCACTCGCTCATCCTAACGACACAGTATCCGACGCCGCCGCCTCCTCCTCTTCCGGCGAAGAAGTGTTCAAGGATGCCCCCAATGGTTCCATACTGGAAGAAGAAAATCATAAGGAGAGAAGCGAAGGTGAAATAGTAGAAGAGGAGGTGGTTGGAGATGTGGAGGAGGTTAGGGAGGGGTCGTTGGTGTGGAGGAGGGTGAATTCGGAGGTGGACGTGGACCGCCCGTCGAGCCCGAGCAGCAGCGGGTATGCCGGTGAGAGGGGGAGCAGCAGTGGTGGTGCCAGTAGTGGTTCTGGAATCGAGGAAATCGGTGAGGATCGAATTTGTGATGAGGCTGGGAATGGGAGGGGTGAGTTTTTCGATGGAGCTTCGGATTCTCAAGCGCCGCCGTGGGTCCCGGGAAAGCGGCACGTCGATGAAGTGAGTCGAAAAGAAATTAACTATTGTTTATTATTTCCATGGGTTTGTTTTGATTATAAGAATTTGGGGAGAATGGCAATCACTTATGAAAAGGAAAAAGGAGAATGAACTGGGTAGTGTGGAGAATTGCATGGTTGCCCCAATGTAGGTTGCGTTATGGATTGTGAGTAAATTATATTTCATGTTTCGAGATTTGGATGAGAATATCAAATAGTTTTGAAAAGAAGAACGAATAATTCATGATGTTGCTCTTCGAACGAGCTGAGTAATGTGGAGATGTACATTGTTGGTATAATGTAGGGTTGCATATTGGTTGTCTACTTATAGACATTGACTATTGATAAAATTGCCTCCGATGGTCAATTGAATTCTGTTTCAGGCCTCAAGGATATGGGTTTCGATCCTTCCATGGGTATTACAAAGTCCGTGGTTATAGTCAGTATCTTCAAACAATGAGCCACATTCTCTGTCAACTTAACAGTGAATGATGCGCTACTAAGTGCGAAGTAGCATAGTCATGAACTTCGAAGAACACACGCAACCTCCCAGGATAATTTGTAAAGAGTCTAGGACACAACAATGTGTATAACTACTGCGCATATGTGCATCAACAATGTATTTTGGTTATGGATATTTAGGTATGATAACTTCATGGATTAAGAGATGAATCTGGACGAGTTCATTTTTTTAATCTATTTGAATACTGTAAGGGATCCATGTATCACTTGCAAAAAAAGTGAAGTCACCATTCTATGATAGAGTATACTTTACTCCCGTTTCTAGTGCTCTCCTTGACATTGCGTATTTATTTTTTGTCCTTATGTCAATAAAGTAACTTTGATCGTCTATTTACTTTCTCTATGCTGACTTCATATAGCGAAAGAAGAAACTTAACAATTTCATTTTTGTCATTTTGAATCAATGTAGTTAGGGCTCCATACTAGTCCCAAAATTTATGCGTTAGCACTTTATAGTTTATACTACACTTTTCTCCATAGCATCCCACTCCTCGGTACTGTAAAAAGCACCATTTTCATGCTTGATCTTGTTGTTGCCTGGTGCTTTGTATACATTTTACTCAAGAACCAAATATTGGACAGTTCGGCTAGTTTAGTAGGAAGCATTTTTAAATGCGTGATAATGTTACCGGGTGGCCCAATTTATTTAATCTAATTTTGAATTAGCGTCAAGTAAACAAGGGATCCTACAAGTCTTCTTTTCTCCACTTAAGTGACAAACATGATGCGTCCATAAAAGTATTCATGCTCCTTAGGTATTGTGAAAGAAAAATGATTTTTACATACGAATATGTCTCGTCTAAAGTTCACATGACACAACTTGTTTGAGATGTGAACAAACTTTTGTCTCATCTAGTTTCTCGCAGTTTCCGTCAACATTTATAGGATTCCACGAATTAGTGTCAAAAGCTGTTAAAGAAGTCTGATTAATTACTTTTGTGCACTTGTTTTATAACTTTGTTTAGAGTACTTTTGTTCAAAAATTTTGGCTCTTATATATCCGTTAACTTACCCTGGAACTAGGATGTATTTTATGTTATGTCTCATTCTTTTATCGTTCCTATTTAAGAACATGTTGTTCAAGCGGTTAAAGTGAAAGAATAATAGCTACCAAAGGTAAGTATCATGCTATGATATCATGGCCTGTTTGATTAACATGTGATGTGCAGGATGATGCTTCTGTTTCATGGAGGAAAAGGAAGAAGCACTTCTTTATTTTGAGTCACTCAGGGAAACCTATATATTCTAGGTGTGTATGTTGTGGCTGTGAGTTTCAGCAGTACTTCTTTTGATGCATGATGTGGGAATTTCTTTTTATTGTCTGTTTTATCCTTTATCAGCTAAATTTTCGGCAAAATAATGCTTTTTTCGTTTTTGCAATCTAACTTAAGATATGGAGATGAGCATAAGTTAGCAGGGTTTTCAGCAACGTTGCAAGCAATCATTTCCTTTGTGGAGAATGGGTAGGTCAATACTTCAAATCATTTTGTTATTTAGTTGTGATTACTCTTTTCCGAATGTCAGCATAGCTTTTAGCTAAAATTCCATATTAAGACTACTCCGGAGGAGTTTCAGTTATCCTTCATTGTTCTGTTTTCAGGGGAGATCGTGTCAAATTGGTAAGGGCAGGCAAACACCAGGTTAGCTTCTTTCCTTATTCAGCATGCTTGAACTATGTATAGTTGTAGTTTCTGTATTTGATTTGGTACTTTTTCCTTCTGAGATTTTCTATGGTTATCTTACAATGCAACTGTTGGCATCACTTGGTTATTATATTGCTGGGAAGCTGGAACGTATGCTAAGGAGCTAGATTTGATATAATTGTTGATAACCAAAAATTATCTTTTAGAAATTCTTGTGCTTGCACATGCAAAAAGGATATCACCCAAAGCAGTTTCCAATGTTATTGATGCTAATTATTATATGCAAAGCCCTCAGCCCCTCACTAGCATGGAACCTTTTTTTGTAAGTTGCATCTGCATGGACTCTCATGGTTTTTACAGCACCAAGCAATGCCCCTAATTCTGAATTATGCAATTCAGAACAAATAGATCCTTTGTATTATCAAATCTATGGTTATATAATAGATACTTCTGGAAATGCTATCAACCCTTTTGAGGTTGAAATTGTCAGTGGAGAATTTTTTATATGTTGGGTCTGAGTAAAAGGAATTTAGCGAATTTTTATGACACTTCTGTTATGGGGTAATAGGGTAACGGCTGATGTAGAAGGGGTGGACTGTGGAATATGATGCCACGTTATTTGAAAAAGGAATAGATTCTTTCAATTATTTAGCTATTTGTAGGGAATTAATGTTATGACATGTGGTGCTTCATTTATAGACAAATTTGTGCACTTTCAGGTTGTTTTTCTTGTGAAAGGACCAATCTACTTGGTTTGTATAAGCTGTACAGAGGAGCCTTACGAGTCATTAATGGTGCAGTTGGAGCTTATTTATGGCCAGGTATCTCTTTTCTCCTTCCTTAAGTATGTTGTCTCAATTTTTGTGGCTTTAAGGACTTCTGCTTACGTTGCATGTCTATGTCTCATTATGTTCTTCGTACAAAAACATCTTTCAGTGGTGGTTGCTGTTCCTTATTTTATCAATTGTGGTTTGATGGCAGATGATACTTATTCTCACGAAGTCTGTGAATAGATGTTTTGAGAAGAATCCAAAGTTTGATATGACACCTTTGCTTGGAGGAACTGATGTTGTCTTCTCTTCTCTCATCCATTCTTTCAGTTGGTTTGTTCTGTGCTCTCTTTCGCCGGCCTACTTTTTGAATAATCACACGAGGCTGTTTTAGCAGTCTTTTTAATTTCATGTTTCAGTTTCATGAACCAATGATGTTGGATCTTTCTTCGAAGTAAACAAAGAAAGTGATATCATGGTCTTGGAAATAACACCGATATACATCCGAAACATGGATCCGCAGGAATGTCGTTTGCTTTACATTTTCCGTTGTGGGCATGGAGCAACTTGTTACATCTACATATTAGAATTAGATGTTCTGATCCTGTTTATGAGCTTTTTGAGATTCCAATTATCCAAACAATCGTAAGATAACTTTGTGGGGTCTTAACTGGCCAAGATCTTCTGGGGTTCTGCTCCTAGTTATGAACTTTGTGAGATTCTACTTAGCAAATAAAAGTGAACATTCTGAGCTTCTAGTGGGAGACATCTCCCATGGTCAATGACGTTTAATAATTAGACGGTGATACAAAAAGTCGCAATCACAATGGCGTGTCCGGAGACCCAGATGGCAAGTTTGTGAGAGGGATCTTAGGTATAGTAGTTGTGGCTAACCCAACTTCATCCCATTGGCTGGTCCTTTTAATTAAGATTCTTAATGAAAGTTTTGTTTTTAAATTGTTCATTTAGTGGATCAAGTGCTAATGAAAATGAAGGCGGTTATCGATTTACATGTAGCAGAGTTTCTTGCTTGATGCATTCACTAAAACATTTATTTGTAAATGCATCCACTTACCCCTTCGTGTTTTGTTCAACAATGTATAACGCAGAGTTTTCTCTAGGGAGCTCTGATTAGCCCAATTAAAAAAGGTAAGTTGTCATCAGGAGAGATGTCTGGGAAAATGCCAGGGACACATCAATGTGTCACACCCCAACCACACCTCTCTCACATACATGTGTGGGAATTTCACAATATATGCTAAGGACCCGCTAGGGACCCACATGTATGTGTGGTTGAGGTGTGACAAATTAATGTGCCCCTAGCATCTCCTGTCTGTGATATTTGTCTCGCTCTTTCATTTTGTGATGATCTTAATGTTTTATTCCTTCCAGTTCATTTTAGCGGAGAAAGTATAGATATATATTTTATGTGGTTGGTTCCAGGAAAAATGAGCTAATTTCTCGATTTCAGGAACCCGGCCACTTTTCTTCACGCATACACCTGTCTTCCCCTTGCTTATGCAACAAGGCAAGCCGCAGGTGCCATATTGCAAGACGTAGCTGATTCAGGTGTCCTCTTTGCGATATTAATGTGTAAACATAAGGTGTGTGTTTACAAGGTTTATTTTTTGGCCTCTGTGAAACAATTTCTATGTACTTGTGATTAATCAGACCATTATAAACTGGTACTCAAAATGCAGGTAGTCAGTCTTGTTGGTGCACAAAAAGCATCTCTTCATCCTGATGATATGCTTCTACTTTCCAATTTTGTTACTTCATCTGAATCATTTAGGCAAGTACAACTGCTTCCTTATTTACCATTTCCAATGGTACCTTAATTTATCTGAGAGAAAGTTATTTTATTCACTCAAAGTGTCTATATTATGCGTTCTAGTGTATATAGTACTTGTAATGGCCATGGCCGGTGTATATTACGCTGTTACTTTTGAATATGCCAGCATTCAACTTGTTTTGTGTACCATGGTGCTTGCTTCTGATTCCAACCTATGCTCCAATGAAGCACTTTTTGTTATCTTTGTGGCTTTGTGCTACTGAATCATTCTGTTCCTTGGGATGGAATACTTCCTAGTAATGTGTCTCCTTCCTGTTGAATAGGTCTAAGTTTTGCCTTATCTGCATTTTCCAGAAGAATGGGCTATTTTCTGCTTTCTTGATTTGGCTATGCTAGTACGATCAAATCTTTGATTTAGTCTTGGGAATGGTAGCTTCATAATGTTCTGAGATCACTGGAGTACTTTTTTGTCTACTGGCCAATCCTGTGATTTAGCGTTGGGAATAGTAGTTTGATAATGTTCCGAGAGTACCTTTTTGTCTACTGCTCATTTATGTCAATCTTGTGAAGGCTTGACACCTGTAGAATGGCATGTGCGTAATCAATCAGTAACCCATTACTGTCTTTGTGTTTTGACAACTAAGGTTCAAGAAAATACAAAAAAACAGCCATATTTACCCTTAATTTATCCTGTCCTTTGGATGCGTTTTATGTTTGTGAGGCTCTAAAACTCTTGTTCTGTTGGCTGCCTGCAGGACATCTGAATCTTTCTCACCTATTTGCCTGCCAAGATATAATCCCATGGCATTTTTGTATGCTTACGTCCATTATCTTGATGTGAGTGAGGCTTAGATTTGAATATTGTGGTCCCTTGCACCGCTTGCAGTTCATTTCAAAACTGCAGGAATTTCTGAATTTTTTCAATAATCCAGTTACGTTTGACAGAGATTTTCCTGTATTTGTTCTCCAAGTTTTAGAACATGAAAGAAATGACATGAGTTACACTCCATGCCAGGTGGACACCTACTTAATGTTGCTTACTACCAGTTCAGATGCCTTTTATCATCTTAAAGATTGCAGGTAAATTCGTTTCCTTAGATAAATGTAGGGGAAGCATTGAGGTTATAGTGTTTCACGATTATCATAAAGATTTTGTCCGGAAGGAAGTCAGATGCTAAATTACTAAATAAAAACTTCCCGACTATTACGGAGTATTTACCTTTCTTTAAATTCCCTGGGATACTGCATAGCCAGGGGCGAATCTTCCTTGAGAGTTGAGACTGCGGAGGTCACTCCCGACGTATTACTTAATCTCACAATAGTCTCATTATAAGTTTATGTATCTTTCATTTATGCCTGTAAAGAATTGCACTAGCACCCTTATAAATTATCCAATCAATTACTCTTATAATCGTCAGATGTACAAAAGCAACCCTTAATCAGTATGCTTCACTCCTTTCTCTCTCTGCAAAACACTTCTCTATCTTCTTATTGATCTATAATCTGTCTTTTGATTGGTCAATTTCATGCAGAATCTAGTGATTATATTCTGTTCTTTAAAGCGCTAGTGCTTATATTTCCTAATTTATTTGTTAGGAACTTGGGGGTTTTCATTAGTATGCCTTTCAATTCCTTCCATTGTTGTTTTGATTGCATGTTGAAATTAGTACTTATCAATTTGGTAAGCTAACCCATCTCTAAAACCTATGAGTCTTGGACTGAAAATTTGATTTTGCTTAATTAATGGAAAATATTTCCAGGTTATGATTAATAAGTGGCCCCCATATCTTGAAATCCTGGTTCCGCCACTTTGCATACGTATGAATTGATTTCTTCTGCTCAATCTTCAGCATGTTTAAGGAATTTAAATCCCTTCTATAGGATTCGTATCGAAATGGTTCTTCTGAAGTCAAATGTTCTCACTGAAGTTCAGAAATCCATGGTAGATGGTGGCATGCGCGTTGAGGATTTACCTGTTGATCCATCTCCTCGTTCTGGATTTTCATCACCTCACTTAAGTCAGTCCACACTTGCGACAGACTCGCCGGATAGATACCGAGAAGCATTTGTTGGTATTGGTGGTCCTGCTGGACTTTGGCATTTCATATACCGTAGTATTTTCCTGGACCAGTATGTTTCTTCGGAGTTCGCATCACCAATCAACAGTTTGCAACAGCAAAAAAGGTAACACTCTCTGGCAATTTATGTAGATGTGTTTGTGCTATCTTTAACTTGTGTGGTAGTTTCTGCTGTATAGAAAACAGTGGTATAACTTCTTTCTTTTCTTTTTTTTTGATCCGCAAAAACGCCCAAAGGGCAACAGTGGTATAACTAGATTGTGTGTTTTGCAGATTGTATAGAGCTTACGAAAAGCTATATGCTTCCATGCATGATAAAGGAGTCGGGCCCCACAAAACTCAGTTTAGAAGAGATGAGAACTATGGTAAGAAAGTCTTTGTTCAAATGATTTGTTACTGAGTGAGATTGGCAACAGGTTGTTTGGACCTCTTTTTTCTGGAATTATAGGAAAATGGGTAGTATTAAACAAACTAAACCTTTTCTTCTGCAGAACATTTTACCTTCATTCTAGTAGTTAGTTTCTTCAAACTTCCTTATCATATACTATCATCTTCGGAATCTATAACTATCCTTTCTGGTTGGCAGTTTTACTTTGCTGGGTCACCCAGGACTTTGAACTGTATGCAGCATTTGATCCCCTTGCAGACAAGGTTTGAGTTTTCTTGAATGCTGATACATAAGATATCGAACTTTTATAGCAGCACAGTTCACATATATCCTTCTGGTAATAAACCTTAAAAGGAGGCCAAACAAGTGCTTGCATATTGTTTGGTGCTGTCAAGTAATGCTGGTCAGTTTTTTTACTCAAGAGAGAGAGACTCTGTAAAGTGGTCAAGAAAGATCATGTTCATATCATAAGGAAGATATGGAAAGTTGGAAATTTTCTCTAATACCTGAGTTTTGGAATGTTTGTACTTCTGCAGGCTTTGGCAATAAAGACTTGCAACAGGGTGTGTCAATGGGTGAAAGATGTGGAAAATGAAATTTTCTTGTTGGGAGCTAGCCCCTTTTCATGGTGATTCTCCTCACCACAGGTTGTATCCTACATATTTTTTTCTTTTCTTCCTCTACAAAATCCTGCCTATATTTTTTTTGACCTGAATTGTATTCTCCATAGCAGTTGTTTGACCTTCTTAGATGGCAGTCTTATGCCCGGTTGAAAATTTTTCATTTTTGTTCAAACCAATGTATGAAGGTATGCATTCTCTTGGTACTTTTGTCATTTTGCTTCTCGTGCTCATTGCTTAAGTTTGAAATATTACTTCCAAACACACGTCTAGTCCCTTAATTTTTGAAAACTTCTGCCTATGGAAATGAAGTCCTTTTTGTACATTCGACATCTCTGATCTTATGTTCTGTTGAAGTTTTCAGGTTCCTTTCTCTTGGGTTCCTTTTTTTAGCCTAAGAAAAAAACATAAAGAGGTATTAGAACTTGAACTCCTTTACTCAACAAGGCACTGTTGCGATAAATATGCCAGTTTACTTAGTTTCCGTCGCATAATCCTTCAAAATGACGTTGGCTCCCGCTCTCAATCTTTGCACTCGCACTCACGCGGTATGTGACTTAATTTCGACCACTTCTTTTTATGGTGTTGGGAGTTTTTAGTCAAATTTGGATCAAAATCCGAGATTACAAAAGGATGATGTTGCGTTGCCCCCCTCCCACTCACATTTGTCCGCCATTAATGACAAGGCCGTTTCAGTCCACCTCATTGTTTGCGAGATCAAATGCAAATCCTCTTTCACATTATTCCTCCAATAATATGCCGAGAATACTTCTGTGGGAGTAATAATTTGACTCTACTTTGGATGTTGGAGATCTCCATTCCAAAGGAGGCTAACATAGTCAAAGGAGAGACAACTTACTGCCAAGCCCACCACACCTCCACTATCCAATAACCAATAAGCCACTGCCATGCCGCATCCCATAACGCTACGCTTGCTTTCGGCACCGCAACATGATTGGAATCACATGATTATTTGTGTTGGTAATCATACTACTGATTGGCTTCGTTTCCACTTTTTTTTTTTTTTAGGGGGGGGAGATGAAAGAGAACATTTCATAGGAATTGGTTGAAACATTGTAAGTATGTCGGCGGTATGGAACGGTATTCACACCCTTGGTCGCTATCTCAAGATTTAGGTGCGATTACTACAAAAAGCCGAGGGTTCTGAATTAACACCGAGTGAAAATCTTGGGACATGGGCGGAGTTTCTCTACGTACCATAATCAAATCATGTATATATTTGTATATATACATGAGATTATTTACAAAAAATTGGTGGGCCTGAAAAGTGAGGAGTTTGTCATCCTTGGACAGGTCCCACATGAGACGTGCTTAAACGGGTATTTGTCTCACATCGCTTGGTGTGTGAAAGTGATGGAACATGGGGCGTAGCGAAGACGTTGCGATCCTAAATGGGGGATACTGTGAAATATCACATCGGGGATCCATGGAGAAGTGAAGTTGTATATAACGAATCGCTAACAGTTACGTATAAAGTCTTCTGAGTTTCCGAATATAAGGTCGGCTGATAGGACTTTGGCTAATGTTGGACTTTATGGCTGACTTTGAACTAGGTGTGAACAAGTGCAACTAGCCTTAAACCACATTGCCACTTGCAATAGCAAGATTGTAGTACTTATTTTTTGAATTAAAGGTGATATTTTGTGAAAGAATGGTCCGTCTTGTAAAACAGAAAATAAGTACTTAAAAAATAAGAATCTTAACGCAACGAAACTTAAGAAATTATCATGGTTTTAGTTAAATAATTCAAAGCACAAAGTAGTACTACTCTAGAGTATAGTAGTATAGTTTCATTATTGGGTTGACAGTTGACAATAAACTAACAGAAAAGTTAAGAAAGCTAAATGATTAACATCTGCCGAAATATTAAATAAAAACTTTTATTATTTCCCATCTAGAAAAATAAGAGAGACAGCACATATAATGAATCCCAAAGGCCAAAAGACAAGGATGGACGCAAAAATTTTAAATCTTAGACGAGCAAATATCTTAGAGATATTTTGGACCAAACCTATACAAGGATCCAATTACCGAATAAAGTCATGCTATATATTTGTGGGGATTATCACTATAGACTCGAACAATTCCACATATCGATCCATATAAATTTCACAAGATAAAATAGTATTCGTTGCAAGTAGAAGTTTTGCTAAAAATAACACAAGATGGTGAGGTAACGGTAACTTTTCTCCATAAATACATAAACCATCAGAGGGTGCTTATCAATTTTGCAAACAAAATACGGAGTACTATTTTTTGGATGATCAGAATTTAAACTCTTTTGAAAAGGTCTTTGGTGAGCAAACTTTAAAAAAAATTGAGAATTTTAAATGAAAACCTACTATACAACTTTACGACAAATTTAGAACGTGAATAAAACGGTCATCCGAACCGATAAATTTACATGGGTAAGGCAGTCGCTCGGGCTGTCTCCTCACTGCACGAGTGGAGGATTGTCTGTCTCCCAATGACAAATCTAAATTTAAAAAGGGAAAAAGGAAAAGAAAAATGCGAAAATCCAAGAAAGAAAGAAGAAGAGTAATGCTACTGATACTGACAATCAATGCACAGATTGTGCACAGATTTTGTAGTGGGACCCATCACGGGTCCCACACAAATTATCCGAGTTGTTCATTAAATGTAAAATATTTTTTCAAGAGTCTCGGTAAAAAATCAGCTCAATCTAATACCTATAAGTGCTCGATCCAATCATCTAAATTTTCATTCGGATTTCCGAGTAATGAAAAGTTAGATGATTAGATCAAGCATTTATAGGTATTGGATTGAGGTAATTTTTTACAGAAACACTTGAAAAAATGTTTTACATTTAATAACGGCTCAAATCATTTGTATGGGATCCATGGTGGGCCCCATCATAAAATCTGTGCACAAATTGTATGTACCAGTAGCATTTCGGAAAAAGAAACATCCATGCAGCCTAACGTTCAGTTGACTCTCTCTCCACCCATAAACAAAAAAGGCAATAAATTTCCCCAAATTAATTTAATTACTCCAAACTTCTCTTCCCCTTCCAACCCTTCACACTGCTCTCTCTCTCTCTCTCTCTCTCTCTCTCTCTCTCCTTCCTTTCTGTGTTCAACTCTTTCCCTTTCTTCCTTTCTGTGTTCAACTCTCTCTCTCTCTCTCTCTCTCACAAAAACCCTAGAATCTTCACCCCCGCCGGACCACATTTTCTGGTCAATTTATTTCTCATTCCGCCTCGAAACCCCGTTCTATAGCTACTTACATAGACACACATATACATACACGCACAGAGAGAGAGAGAGAGAGAGAGAGAGAGAGAGAGAATTGAAGAAGGTTGGAGATGTACAAGAACCAGCTCCAAGAGCTGGCCCAGCGGAGCTGCTTCAACCTCCCCTCGTACACGTGCACGCGGGAAGGTCCCGACCACGCGCCGCGGTTCAAGTCGACAGTCAACTTCAACGGCGAGACCTTCGAGAGCCCCCACTACTTCTCCACCCTCCGCCAGGCCGAGCACGCCGCCGCCGAGGTCGCCCTCAACTCCCTCTCCAACCGCGGCCCCTCTCACTCCCTCGCCGCCAGGATCCTCGTAAGTTTTAACCCAATTAGGGTGTCCATCTCCGTTGTCTTGTCCTTAGTCTTCAAAATACTAATAAGATTGTCAAAACGAGAACTTAAAGATAATTCATTTTGTCAAAGAAAGTTTAAAACCTTTTTTTCCCTATAGATTGACACCCATTATTATCTAATAATTTGCGGGAATTTTTTTGAGATCTTGGAAATAATGCCATAATGCATTATCTTTAAATACTTATTTTGCGGACCGGATATTCTTTTTGGGACGGAAGTAAAATAACAATTGGTTCTGGTAATTTACTACTAGTTTTTTCTTGACCTCTCTTTAACTTCTTGGAATTTTTCTTCCTTGATTGGGCCCCGCTTGTGGACGGTGAGATTTGTGATAGGATTAGTCGAGGTGAGGGTTAGTTGACCCAGACATTGAGTTATGAAAAGAAGACTTCTTGGAATTTCCGGTGACTATATTTGCCAAGAACGGAAAATCGGATATACGGTGCGCCGTGGTTCGTTTCTTTAAGTCACTGAACCGGGTTGGGTTGCCGGCCGGTTAAGGGATGAGAGTGGGGAATGGGATGACTATAATGACCCTGTCCTGTTCTTTGGGCAGGGCTGTTTGGTATCGCTTTGGATTGTTACCTTTTAGATCATTGCTTAAAAGATTAAAAATAAGCTGTAAATTTGTAGGCGAAAGGCTTTTATAAGTTGTGGCAAAGATAAAATAAGCTCTCAAATGACACATATCTTTTGTTTTCTTAATCAGCAAGAAAATGAACTTGTGAATTCTAGCTTTTTAGAACTTTTCTCTGGTTTTAATGAGGTGAAAAGGCCAATATGTAACAATATTAATTCAAAATTGATATAAAATAGTAACCATTAATCAAGTTTTGGAAGAAATAAGCGAAGTATACTAGAAGTAACAGAAGCTCATTTATCTTGCAATGCAATGGATTTTGGGACACGGGCAATCTGGAAATTTATAAAGAGTGCCATAGTTAAAGAGATCAAGGCCCATCTAGTCTTTATTGTCCTGGTATAAAACAGCTGTTTTTGGGTCTAGTGTCACCTTAGCAAAATTAATTCATTAATGAGGGCTCTTTGAGTCATATGAACATCGTGGTTTTTTAAAGGATTAGATCTGGGGTATCTTGGACCTGGTCTTTCTGGTTGGGGAAACAAGAAGCTACAACTCTACACCAGTTCAATAAATTCATAAGCAATAGTGAAATATCAGATGAAGTCATATTCTCGGCAGTTAAAGGCCAAATTGCACACGGTGCGGTTGGCCATTTTCTGGGCATAATTCAACAATGGATTTCTTTTGTATGGTGGATCTCGTCAAAATGCTTGACCTTGGTTTGAAATCAAGTAAATTGGATACCAAATAATATGTTTTTGAAATCAAAACTGGATTTTGGTGGGTTTTCATTCCGGTGTGTAGAACCCAACTTTGATTTGTTTTGTGTTCGGATCGTGTATTCTGGTATCCAATTTACATGAATTGTAACCACTTTAAAGCATTTTGACAAGAACTACGAACAAAACCAATTGCGGAATTATGTCCAGAAAGCAGCCAGAAAACGCTCAGCCGCTCGTTGTGCAGTTTGGCCTTTAACTGCAATCTGACTCCATATCGGATTACCTGTATTCAGGTTTAGGTGAGACCTTTTAAATGTTACATGAAGTCAACTTTGTATTGGTCTTGCTTATTTTTAGGCTATGGGTTTAATATATACTGATCCCATTTCATCAGGACTGATGATTGAAGTTTACGACGTCCGTTGTTTCATTCACGCTCGAAACATAAAATGTTGCAAAGCCTGAGCATGTTGAAGTATTGAGAGTTGCTACTTAAATAAGTAAACTATGACATTGATTTCAAGACTGGCCAATTTAATGTGCTTAAATGACTAGCCGCCTCATGCTTGTTGTATCCCACGTCTCTTATAATTAACTAACTATGTTACATGGACTCGGAATACGAGTATCGGGTGCGGGTATGTGTCTAAGCGGCCACTTCATCCAATTTCTATCTCAAAGACCCGGAGATATGCCCACAATATTCCCTTTTTTTTAGTATATACTGCTTTTATCTTCTTTTGGATAAATAGTGTTTACAAGGTGCCTTGGGGCATTTCAGGCGCAATATAGGAGTTTTGCGGGAGTTGATGGTAATTGCAAAATACGCTTGTTTGTTAGGTGTATGTCAAATGTGTTGGATACGGATCGCACAACCTCAACTGAGCGTTGGCCGTTGAGTATCGGAGATGGGTATTTTGGACATTTAGGAGGATCCATGTAACATAGCTGACTAACAGATGTGATTGGTGTGTTTAGGGGCATGGCAATTTTATTTGTAAATTTGAGCTGCAGAATATGATCCTGTCAGACCATTTACATTTGCAACTCTTGAATTGTGAAGTTATGTGTCTAAAAACAATCTTAAGTCAAAACTAGTTTGACATTTTTTGGAATGGATACAGTGTACATATGCAATGCTCAAATGTGCAACAGTCACATGTTGCGTATGAGGACTGCAAACTAGTCCACATTTCTCACAGTTATACTTCACTGAAATTTTTTTCCACTCTATTGAATAGGTTTCCCAAACACATCCACAATGTATCTGGTTTTATTCTATATTAATCCAGTCCTTTAAAAGTAGAATGTTAGTATGACATGTATGGTGCATATCTGGCATGTATCGGGGCTTATCCAATGTGTATTGGTGTCCTATGTGCCCGACTCAAACATGGCAACCTTGGGAACCTATCTAGCCAATTATGGTAGCTTTTCCAGTAGTGTCCTCCCTGTACATTAACCTTCATAACTACATATTTATATAAATGTGTGCTTATGGGTGTGTGTTTTATCTTTTTGGTAATATGGAACCGATGCCAGCAACCACATGTGAAATATTTGTCTCTTTCCTTTTGGGTAAGTCACAATCACTCGTATAGTTTCTTCAGAACTATCAATGGAATTCCTGTTATGGTGTTGATTGGCCTTTGCCATGGGTCAACAGGATGAGACAGGTGTTTACAAGAACCTCCTACAGGAGATTGCACAAAGAGTTGGAGCTCCATTGCCTCAATACACAACTTTCAGGTCCGGGCTAGGACACCAACCCATTTTCACGGGGATGGTCGAACTGGCTGGAATTAGATTCACTGGGGAAACTGCCAAGAATAAAAAACAAGCCGAGAAGAATGCAGCCATGGCAGCTTGGACATCTCTAAAACAATGTGTGTCTCTCTCTCCATTTTAATGGATATGTTGTTAAATACTAGTATAACATTCAGTCATTGCATCCCATTAGCCATTGTCAAAATCTCATTGCTTGACCAAATAACCTTGACCGTATTTCTTGCTTGGCGTGATAATCATTTACTGCAACCACACGTCGATATAGATGTAGAAGTACATATCATACCAGGTTTCTACAAAATGCAGAGCGGGAGAGGGGGAGAGTAAATTTTCCAGGTTTTCCATTTCTTGGTTCTCGATCCAGTGCTTGGTTGAGTTCTGTGCCCATTTGATTTGATGAAGTTGTCAAGGTCTACTGCCAAAATTAGGTTTGGTCGTATTTTCCTAATGTTCTAGAAGTGAGCAATCGAGGATTGAAACTTAGCCACTTACCTTGCTTTATTATCACATGTAAAGTACAATGTTAATATAACAAGATGGATGCAGAGTGGAATTGGCTTGATGCACCAAGCCATAATTCCTCTTTGAACCTGCGTTTTCACTCTATCAAAATTCATTTATAACATGATTAACTCATGTCTTTCCGTTCACTACAGTATTGATAATCTTGCCAACTTAACTCGTCATCAGCCATTTTTAACCACAAGTGAGATTTTTGCTTTTCCTTCTGAGTCAGTTACTGGATGAGTACTCATGTATATTAGTTCGTCGACCATTCAAAAGGACTCTTGTGGTGGTGATATTGACTTAAATATTTTCTTTCCGTTGGCTTAAGCCTTGCAACTTTCCATTCAATATCAATGACTCTTTTCATTTCTTAAGTGCGTGTTTTCATATTGATTAAAGTTTTTCTTCTGGCCAGTGGCGCAACAAGATGCAACTTCATCATCCGAAACAGAAAACAATGATGAGCTAGAACAAATCAAAATTGCACGAGCACTATTGAATTATCGTTTGAAGGAAAAGATGGGAATGCCAAACTCCTCTGTTTCTCCTATACCATTCGAAAAGAAATTTCATATTCACAACCCGAGGCCGTCAAGTCCACTGCCTCCTCCAGTAACCTCCTCTAAAATCCTCCCATTTATCTGCCAAAAGACTGCCCCTAGAACAAGACCCACATGTACGACACCAAATGACTACCCACAAAGCCGCCTAACCCGCCCACAAAGGTTTCCGGCTGCAGGGGCAGCCCCTTATGTTCCCATTAGGCATTGCAGGAATCCATACCAGGGGGTTGCTCCGCCTGTCACGGTCAGATCCATGGTGCCTGTTTTTTCAGCACCACCACTTCCACCAGCTTCCATGCGTCCTTCGCAGGTCGTGTCTCCGTCACCTGTGCGAATTGCCCCTCCAGTCTGTATTAGGCAGGCGGTGCCAGTTTTTGCTGCTCCACCTGTACGGAAGGAAGAACCACCACCAGCAGTCATGGCTCCGCTTCCACCATCGCTGCCAGATCAGGTGGATGAAACTGGGAACAAGAGTGGTGACACTCAAGGACCTGAGGCTGTAAAGCTTTTGGAACAGCTCAAGATATGATGGTGGTTGGGAAGGATTTGCATCTGCGCATGAACCCCATATATATGGTTTTGAATGGATTTAGTTTTGTTGTACCGTCTCTTTCTTTAGAAATCTGTTCATGATATGATTTTTCTTTTATCCCTTTTTGTTCATTGACAGATCCTCCCTATTTTTTGGAAGCTAGAGTTATTGCAGCTAAATGTAGCAGCAGGAGCAGCACTATCAGATATCAAATATTTGGAGTTGTAGTAGAGTAGACATTAGCCTATTTACCGTGTTACTCTCATGGATGATAGACTCTCGTGCTGAGTGCTGAATGATTTTATTGTCAATTCAGGTCAAATAGTAATTTTTGTCGATCGATAGAAGAGATTATTTTTACGAAGACATCAATTGTGAGAGTCCACGAGACAATCAAGCTCAACAACTCAACCAATACAAGAAATAAGCCCATTATAGGGTAGAAACAAAAAAAGAAAATTTTCTCTAAAGTCACACTCACACGCAGGTAGGGAGACTCGAACTCCTGACCTCTTAGTGAAATTCAAGAGTCCTGACTAACTGAGCTATCCCTAATTGGTTGTCAAATAGTAATTGATGATGCTGAAATCAGGATCAGTACTCCTAGTGGCTATGTGCTCCTGCGAAACAAGTTTAAGGACTATTTGAGATGGAGTTTTAGTTCTCTTGGTCCGCGGTGAAAATCATAGGGTTTTTGCCACCACCATTGTGCGTACTGCTATGCATTTATTGTTGTAATCTAAATTGCTTATCTATAGAGCCCGCAAATTAGTATATCCACGCAAGAAATCAGCATGATTGGATATCTGTAGGTATGTCAAAATTAGAATGTTAGTATAGAAAATGCACGGTCTGATTCTGTCAATAATTTTAAAGTCAAACTGTTCATGGCCATTTATTTTATAAACTAAAATTTAAATTTTGATATGTCTATCAATGTTTGAACAAGCTGATTTTTTCATAGATATACTACTATTCTGCTGACCATACAAAATGAACAATTCAAATTATTACAATTAAATCAAAGTGGATCCCACAACAATAGTGGGAAAAAATTCACAATTTTCACGGCAAATAGAATTTTAACGTATTTGGAATGTCGCTCCGACGTTAAATTTAACAACTCTGTCAGGGATGTGCCTTACAAATCTATTAGAGTAAAGGCTACAAATGAAACGAATAGTTGAGCTCGAATTTTGGGCTCATTTAGTAAATGAGCTGAACCAAGCTTAATATTAATCTCGGTTTCTGCTCAAAGAGGTAGGCTCGGATTGTTTATACTTTATTGAGGTTCATTTAGTAAATGAATCAACCTCAGGTTATTTACAACAGAGTTGAGCTTGAACACAACAAAACTTGCCTCCACTCAGCATGTTTGCAGAATCGCAGCCTTTAAGCTTTAAAAAAAAATATGAATTATGAGTTGATTTTTTATCATGTTGCCCCTTTATTATGATATATAATGTGTATAAATAATGTGTTAATCAATTTTTAAAAATCATTATGTTACTACCAATTTTAGAAGATTACCAATTACACTCTTTCCGGTGATCTTCAAACTTTCAAGGCAAGTGTGCAATGTAAGGACGTGTAGGGAGGTTAACAGTTATTGAGGGTGTGGTTATTTTCAAAATAAGTCAAGGGCAATTTGGTCTTTTGGTTCCAACACATATGAGAAGTAGAAAAGGAGAATGGGAAAAGCTACTCCATGCCTCTTTTTGGCTTTTGGCTTTTGCTCTCTAAACCGAAAAATCAAAAATGTATTATGCCAAAACTCAATATTTATACAACCCCTAAACACCTAGAATGCAATAGGCAAAAATGAAAATGTGAAAAGAGCCCACCAAACGGACGCGGGGGGGCTGCTGTCCCCTTGGGGAAAGCAGCGTGCTGCTGTGCCCATTTATGGGCCCGCTCCGGTCTCGCTCCGATGATCTGAAGCGTTCACTTCGTAGAGCTCGTCCACTAAAACAACTGTGCAAAAAATCAGCTTAATTGGATATCATTAAGTGTCTGATCGGAGCCCATATAACTCTCTATCCATGGGTTACAATGGATTTGATCCAGTGTTTCGGATTCATTCTTTTCAAAATAAAAAGTTTCCGATCAGGCACTTAATGATATCCGATTAAGATAATTTTTTACACAGTTGTTGTACTCGACGAGGTCTACGAAATGAACGCTTCCGATCATCGGAGCGAGACCGGAGTGGGTCCCGAATCCGGGGACAGCAGCACGCTACTGCCCCTAAGGGGACAGCAGCCCCCCAGCTCCCCCACCAAACACCCTCTAACATTTCGACGGATAGTGTCACAAACCCCTTAAGGGCCACGTGTCACGCCTTAAATCTTCAAATAGACCCTGGCACACTGGATAGAACCTGTGATGCAAATGCAATGGTCCCCGGGTGGGCGAGGACACGCGTGCTAACTGCACAGACAAAGTGCACAAGATTTGTTATGAGTACATATGAACTTGTACGTCTTACATACGTATGAGTTTTGTGTCCACCTCGGATCTCACAAAAATGATTTGAATTGTCCATTATTTTTAAAAAAAAAATTTATGAAGCTCTGTAATGAGCTTAACTTGATATTAGTAAGGATTTTTTCTGAATTTATGGGTTTGAGCTGATTTTTTATAGGGCTCTATAAAAAATTGTTTTAAAAAATATCGGCAGTTCGAATTATCTTTGTGAGACCCGAGGTGGGCCCTAAAAAACTCATATATACATGGCATGTACACTGCATACAGGGATGGAGCAAAAAATTTCATCAAGCAGGGGCAATCGTGCATGCGAAAAAATATATAAATACACATGCATAATAACGTAAATACATTAAAACTCAAAATAACGTAAATGCATAAATTGGTTTAACTAATGGGATCGATCTTGATATATGTATCTTATTTTTCTTTATTGTTCATCTTTTTTTTTTCATTCATCACAACTGGACGAATTCGGTACATGGGCTTTCATGTTACTTGATTTTACCAGTCAAAAAATAAAGAATTATACCAGTCAAAAAAATAAAGAATTAGAAGTCTAGAATAACAATTGGGGAAAGACATGCCTACAACTTAAATTTCACCAAAATTACTTAGGGTTTCCAAATCTCTTATCCTCTGTTGCTATTTTCTTGAAATTGTTTTTGAAGTCTTAACAATTGAAAATGTTTGTGCCAAGAGAGAGAGATAAAACTAAAAGAAATAAAACTATAAAACACTAAATCCATCTAAGGTGGAAGTTTATTACTTAAATATTCACAATATTAACACTCTAGTTTTATGTTTTGTTATATTTTAACCCTTAGCATTTAGTAATTAATGTTGGTATCCTCGTATTTCAAAGGTTGCTATTTTAATTTTTTTTTTCAAAATTCTATACAGGGGCGAGCCTATATACTTTCATAAGAATTATTTTTTTTACATATAATAATAGTATTTTTTTTCTTCTTGCAGGGGCGACCGCCTCCTACTGGCCCCTCCCTGGCTCCATCCTTCACTGCATATGTACACATAACAGTACTCTGTGAAACACATTTTCGAGGGTTCTCGTGAAAAATCAGCTCAATCTGCTATCTGCAAGTGTTCGATTCAATCATCTAACTTTTCATTCAAATGAAGAATAATAAAAAGTTAGATAATTTGATCGAACACCTTTATATCGGATTGGGCTAATTTTTTTGCAAGAACCCTAGAAAAAATATTAGACTGAGTTCTTTTAAACTTAACTTATTTTTTCGTTTTGTGTGTTTTGTTTGTTTTTTCTAATTTTTTGTTAGATTCGCGTGATTTTTTTTTTTTTTGATTAATCATCTGTCTCGACAAGTGAACTTTAAAAAAGTACAAAATTATGACCAAAAGCAAAAAAAAAAATCACAAAAAATAAAAAAAAGTAGTATGAACATCTATCTTTTGGAGCTTAAGTGCCATCTCATTTGAATTTTTTCAACATCTGTTCATATTTTTGTATTTTTCTGATTCGTCAACGAGACAAAAGATTAACCCTCAAGATTACGTCGAAAAGCTAAACAAAAAAGTTATCAAAAATAAAAAAAAACCGAAATAAGTTCGAAACTTTTAGTACTATAAGTTTAAAAGAACGCAATTAACCTTTATTGGGCCGAGTATCATATCATGTTATGTTTGTCCCGACTCTGATTAATGTTGTAGCAGTAATAATAACATGGTCACATATATAATGGCTGCATTTTAAATGAAGCATCTGAATACAGTATTTTTTTCTTAAAAAATAAGATCACGAGAGAGAGGGGTACGTCCGAGGGGAAGGAAACACAGGACTGAATCCTGAATACTGATCATTACTCAGGACCATTGTCGTGGAAACGGTGGCCCCTCTGCATTAATGCTCGTTTTAAACCTTTTCTCATGGTCCCTGTGGTTTTTGACTTTGTGTGAGACATTGCTTTGTTGGTTTTGGATTTTGACTTCAAGGGAGACTTCTATAATTTTTTTTTTAGTAACAAGGAAAGAGAGATAGGTAAAGAAATTAGAGTAATGATAGAAAGGGAAAACTCAATAGCGACCGTACGGGGAGAGAGAGAGAGAGAGAGGGAGAGAGGTTGGTTTTAGAAATCCAAATTAAGCAAACGTATATAGTTATTGTCAAGTATGCACGGCTCTCTTATGTAAAAAGTGTGTAGACTTTTTGTTTTGTAAAATGGATAGTGAAACTTTGATATTATTGAAAGAATCTGACCGTCCATTTTATAAACAAAATTTTGAATGTATTACTCTGCAAAATTAATGATTCCAATTATAACAATATAATGTACAGTGGGGCTCACAATGGCAGTGGCAGAAAAGTCCGGTTTTCCCACTAGCGGTAAGATGGAATTTATTATCAAATCCTATATTGACGAATAAAAGATGGTAGAAAAGAGAGGAGTAAGCTAGGTACAAATATAAAAAGCATAACTCTCATAACCAAAAGAGCTTTAATCAAGTTGATATGATCTTGAGTAGTTTGAATTTTTAAACACTATAAGTTGGATGGGTCAAGTAGTAATTTATTTAAGCATCGGTTAAAAACTTAAGTTAAAAAAAAATTAAAACTTTATTTTTCTATTAAATTAAATTTGAAAGAGCTTCTAATGATCAAACTCGAACGTCAAGTGGTGCTGCAGCTGAAAAACGGATAGAAAAAAGCAAATCAAATCCAACCGTCACAATTTTCATCATCTCAAACTTGTCTAGCTAGTGATTTTTCTCAAACCCCATGGTAAGAGCGAGTTTCTTTAATTTATAATTCAAGATATTCGTACTAGCTTATGTCATTATTTTTTTAAAAGCATAGAAAGCACAAAAAAAACTATCTCAAGAAGAATATACGATATATAGAAAATGGCTATTTTGATTTAACAAGAATTAAGTTTTTTTTTTTTTTTTTTGCACTTTTTGTTTGTTTGAAATTTAAACCACATGGATCTTATAGCTCTACACATTTTAATTTATTGTTAAAAAGAGCTACTCTGTTGAATTCTAAATTGACACAACCACCTACATGATTTCATTTGAATCCTAAAAATGGAGTGATTATTTAGTGCTCACCATCACGTGGTGCTTTAAGGTCTTTAAATAATTAAATAATTGTGATCTCTATGGTAGATCACGGGTTTACATCAGGTAGTTATATTAACTTTAGAATTATGAGGAAGAGTCACCATTACATTAGGTGAGACCTGCCATTTAGTGATTTCTCTTCTTCATAAGGGTGGACACCCTTCCCCTGGTCAATACCTTTTCTTTTCTTTTGTTTTTTTGCCTCAACATCACTTCTAAAGTTTCTACCCACCAAAGATACAGCGCTGCCGTAGTTGTCTTCTTTTTTTTGATCCGATATTTGTCTATTTGTTGGTTAAAGCTTTATGGTGAAGAAAACAGGGCATGAAAATGGTGGAGGATAGTGCAATGATGTGAAAATGAGAGTACCAAAATTTATGAAAATGGGAGTACCACAATTTAAGGGTGCTAATCAAGCAAAGGTGGGAGACGAGAGATGTGGAGGACAATTTAAGGGCACCACAATTTTTGTGACCCTTTGTGAGAGAATGACATGTCTCATAAGGTGATAAATAAGTATTTAAAAAATAAGGACCTTAGCGAAACGGAGCCTAAAACTTCATAATCATTCAGCCAACTATCCCAATAATGAAAATTATAGATTTGATTGTGGGCAGGTGCCTAGTAGGAGTTGTGAATCCCATTTAGGTGAATTTCATTTGTTCATTTTATTGGATATTATGGATGAATAATTTAAGGATAAAAATCTGGTGAATCCTGAAAAACGTAGTTACCTGCCCACCCCTTTTTTTTTATTCTTCATTTTCTCATAAAAGAATGGGTGGAGTACAAAAATTGTGTTTGTGGGCTGGTGCCTGGTAGAATTGTACTTGTGGTCTTTTTTTAGAAAAAAAATATCAAGTTGGGATTTCGCTTGCGTAAATAATTTATACATCGGAATTGACTAAATAAACTGAATCAATGTTAAGATACTTTCGAGATCTGATGCCATGCTTATATCTTCCAATTCATAATATTTTACGTGATTTTCAAAACTTTGTTTAATAAAAACTAATTTTGAACTATATCTTACCTCAAACGAGATTCGTATTTTGCTCATAAAAAAAACGCTACAGATTAAGAGATGCGCGCAATTTTTTTTACAGGGCTGGAATAGTGAACAAAGGCTGTAAAAACATACACTATTTGCTCACAATAATTCACGAAATAAGACCATCGCATCGCATGGGATCTCTTCCCTTCATTCCAGTAATAATTCTTGATACGAGGAGCAAACCAAACCCATCAAGGCAAGGCAATGTCAGCATTTCTTTTGGGATGGGTTGATGATGTATGAAACAGGCCCAGACAGGATGGGCCCACAAGGAAGAGATTGGACTGAAAATGGGGCCCAAAAGAGATTAAGCAAGCACTGCCATTTAGTCCTTTCCTATGACAGAAAAGCAATGGCTCAGGGCAAAAGAAGGTAATGGTACTGCCCCCTGCCCATTAGGAAAAAAACACAAACAAAAAAGGGATGACTAAAATGATTTTGTCACTCTCTTTTTTATTAACGGTATTAACAAAAACTATGAGAGTGCCGTTACAAAAAAAATAGTGACAAAATCAGTAGAAAAAAAATAATGACAAGCAAACAGGAGTGAAAACAGGTGCAAAGAAAGAGAGAGAGAGGAGGGGAGTGGGGGAGACACAAAGGCCGGGAAGGATGACCTAAAGCTTGCAGAATGAAAATTTTTACTAATAGTACGGCCATTTGACTTTGCCATGACATACTTATTACTCTCATGCACGATTGGTTGTACTATAGTGTTTGGAGCACATTACCACGTATTTGCGAGCCCTACTACTATTGGGAGTCCGGCTCCTCTTCAATAATTAGAGAGAACACTCTCTTCAATCTTGGTTTGTAAATTTTTTTTACGATCTCACGTTAATGATCGAAACAGGTCATTTTGTTTTGCTCGTTGAGAACACTAAGAAGTTTGCCAAAAATCAAGTTTATTGGATATCATTAGATAGGATTTTGGAACACGTTATTTTGCAAAATATAATAATATTGCTATAATATTACAACACATTTCTAAATATTTTGCAATATAAATCTGTTTCGAAATCATATCAAATGATAATTGGTCAAGCTGATTTTTGGCATACTTAATGCTCTTAGAGAATTAAAAATTATGAACGGTCCCGATCATTAAAATGTGATTGAATTTTTTTTTCCCAAATCGGGATTGGAGAGCAGACTCTACTATTAGTTCATATGGACACGTTCTGAAAATATTCTAAATATAGGATTAGGATTTGAAGCAAGACAATCACGTGTTGGGTTTTTTTTTTTTTTTTGTGTCACATTTTATACATAGCGGGGATTAACGAGATAATAGTATGTTAGTCAACAGAAGATTCAGAATCATTGAAAATGGGTGAAATATGTGGAGAAGAGTCGAAAAGTGGTGGAAAAAACCTATGGGTGTGGTGATGGGGTGAATAGGGATGGCAATGGGGAGAGTCGGAGGTGGATACCACTATCCCCGTCCCTGATTTCTGAACTCAAATCCCTCCCCATCCCCGCCCCAATCCCCACTGGGGATTTATTTTTATCCTCCATCCCCGCCCCAAACGGGGAACGGGGATCCAAAGATCTCAAAACTTAAAAAAAAAAAAGTCACATGCCATAAAATACCAACCAAGAAACTAAATTCAAAAAAAAAAAAAAAAACAATCTATGCTGCCATTACAAACCAAATGCCAAGGAAAATAGTCACAGTTACTGTCATAGTGCCATTACAAACCAAATCAAAATGAAAACAGTCACATCTGCTGCCGTAGTGCCATTATAAACCAAATTTAAATTAAAACAGTCACATAATTGCTGCTATAGTACATTACAAACCAAATTGAAATAAAAACAGTTTCAAACAAACAAGACGAGTAGGCTAGTGAGGTTGGGGATTGTAGACGTAAGTCTTTAGAGTGGCGACTGAGAAATAGGAAAACCCTAACTTATCTATATATATAATAGGCTAGTGGGGTTGGGGCGGGGATCAAGAACCCTAAGTCTCTAATATATATATATATATATAATTACGTATTATATATAGTAGGCTAGTGGGGCGGGGCGGGGCGGGGATCGGGGTGGGTACTACCTCATATCCACCCCTATCCGTTCCCCACTTTTTTTAAAAAATTATCCTCATATCCTATCCGATCTCCAAATAATTCCCGAATCCCCTACCTATTTGGGACGGGGAACGGAGCGGGTTGGGTTGGGGCGGCCGGAATTGCCATCCCTAGGGGTGATGGATATGTTTAACGTACTGCATGTTTGAGTCAATTGCGAGTAAGAATTTTTTGTACGAACAAAGGTATATATATTTTACCTTTTGGTGAAACAAAGTGCAATTAAGACATAAATATTGTTGACACAAAATCTAGGGTAAGCGATCCCTGAAACATCATTAAGCACAAATGTCTTAACACTACGGAAGCTGGAATATTATGTTTCTAGCTAGAATTGTATATGTGAGTTTTTTTATTTTTCGTTTTTTTAATCAGATTTTTATTTAGTTTTTTTATTTTTTATTTTTTTAATCAGATTTTTATTTCGTTAGTCTCCTACATACAACGTTTGTCTATAGTTTACGGGTATATTCGTTTTGGATCTCTAGACTCAATCCCTCTTTCTCCGTGCACGGTTGTCAACAAGTTTTCTCTCCAATTATTATTCCCGTTTTTTTATCTATTTGTCTATACTCATTATCCTAAAAACTTAAACGAAACAAACACGTGCTTGGACCCAAATAAGTCCTATATTTTGACTTTTAGTTGATGTATGTGAGTAAATCAGTAGAAATGACATGTCTCGAAATCTGTATTTTATGGGATATAACATGTTTACTATGTTTAAACAATATGAGAAACTTGGTCTCAAAAGGATAATCTGGCAAGATTCAACGATGAGATGCAACTTGGAGCACCTTGTTTTCCATTTAAAGTAATTAGTAAATGTTGTGATTTTCACAATCCATTTTTTATAAATATATTCTCCTTTTATATTCTTATAATGTGAATTTGTAATATCGTCCTTCCAAATGTGAAAAAGTATTTAAATGGAAGATTAGTTTTGTAAATTTACATCACAAGAGAATAAAAAAAAGTGTCGCTATAAAAAAAGAGTGAGAATTAATTGCCCGATTATTGGTACCAATTGATGAGTACAAATTGTGTATCGGGATTCACTCCGTGTACAGCAAGAATGATCTAAACCGTTCATAAATCTTAAAATATTTTTTTAAGAATTATTTATGTAAAACCTACAATAGGTCCCATAATAAATCTGTACATTTTTTGTTGTATGTGCAGCATTACTACAATCGGTCCCTATAGTATTTTCGTTCGTTAATTAATTGGCAAATTCCCTAGATTCAAGGCTTTTATCGTAGAGTCTAGACCACTGGACAACATAGGGTAGCCCCAAAACCCTGCAGAAGATTTTGTACCGTGATTTGTTTGACCACAGCATTGAAGGAGGCTGCAGTGGGTTGCAGAGTCTGGGCCTAATGTGTCATATCAAGCAAACAACAGGGACGACCGCGTTAATGCGCCGAATACATTGAAAGAATGAAGGAGAACGGATTTCCACATTTCTTCCGAGTTTTATTACAAAACTCTTCCTCAAATTTATATTCAAATATCATTCTTCACCCATAACAATAAAAGAGTGTTGGTTCCGCCACAGAAATGTGTATTTGCTATCCACTGAATAATTATTCCTCAAGACAGACTCGGTATTTTGGGGGGCTGCTGCAGTAATTTGCCATGCTAGATCTCGCGAGTCACTGTAGCACACGGCAGCTCCCACTCTCTTTTTCTCTGCCTTTAAAGCGAAGGTTCTTTCACCTATTGACGCTAACGGAGAGCGGGGGATCGCATCGATGGAGAGGGTTTTGTCATAGTCGACGGCAACTTTTCAGCAAGGGCTCCGTCACAATCCGTGGCGGTTTTTCTTCATTTCTCACGGTCAGTTAATTTCATTGAATTTTTCAGTAATCAGTATCCAACTAAGTCCATTGAAAATCAATGTCTTTTATAACAAAATATAATAATAAACGAACTTGTTGTTTGAATGAATAAAGCTCGGAGTTCGAGAAGAACTGAAAAGTTGGATGGGTGTTGAATATCCATTATGGTTAATATGTTGCAGCCCGTTTATCAACAGGATATAATATGCAGATATGCTATCACCTCGGATAGTATATTCGAAAAGGTTATATTTGGTCTTTGCCACTTAAATATAGACCACAGATATAATATCTCATGAATGGAGGGTATAATAAGGATAGGAGGAGATGTTGTGTTATCATATCTGCCTACTTTATTACGAGAATGTCACCGTCTTCTTTTAATTTTACATCCACTACTCATACTTACCCCGAACAAAACTTTTTTATTTTTTGAAATCCTAAAAGTAAAAAATAAAAGTTTTATCATGTCTCCTCTCATATTAGGGAAAGACTGCAATACACACCTTTTATTTGGGTGTGTATCATATGCACCCCTAAAAATATTATGAATTATAGAGAAAATATTACGAATCGTATTGCTAAAAAGTTACGAATCGTATAAAGGTTATGAGATATACCAAAATGTTATGAATCATAATGAAAATGTTACGAATCGTACTGTTGAAAAGTTATGAATTCTAGAACAAAAGTTACGAAACACTCTAAAACGTTATGAATGAACCACAAAATAGGTGCATATGATATACCATTTTAAGGAGCGTGTATTGTAGACTTTCCCCTCATTATTATATCCATCTGCTTAACTTCCAACCTCGCCTTCAATAAGGTTGAGAAAAACCCCAAGCGTAGGGTTAGATCGTCGGTAGCATAATAAACCGGTAAAACCGGGATTGTACCACAGGGAATTCAAATATAACTTAATCGGATTGTAGGTTTTATATGGTGGTTTGTGGCGTTTAAGACGGCCAACTTGGTTTTGCTTTGAAAGTGGAAATACTAAGGAAAAAGACTAGAAAAATGCTTTATAAACTAAAAGAGGCAAGTCTAGGGATCATCTATCCCTTAACAAATGCCGTTATCAGTTCTCGAATATAACTTAAGTGAAAGTCACGATCGCGTGTTCACGCCATGAGGATTTAGCTTTAACAACTACGATTATCAAAAAATGTGATTATTCGGAACTAAACCAACCTATTTTTGCTAAAGTATCTAACACGTAGGAGGCACAAAATGTCGCTTGTCAAGACCGCTTGACTAAACTACATATCAAGGAGTTAACACACCTCGTTTAGATTAAAATGGCTAGGTTAATCCAAATCCAAAAACCATGATTTGAAGCCCGAGAGTTCGAGAACCAAATAACAACCTAAGTCTTTGGAAAAGATTAACCCAATACTTAGTCAAGAAACTACTCACACATAGCTAAAAGACTAGATATAGTAAGAAAATGGAGCGAAAGATTTAACAGAAGAAAACGTAAATAAACTTGATTTATGCAAAGATCTAGTCCATACAAGCAACTTTAATAAACGAGAAATTAACAAACGAGAAAGACTTACAAGTGTTCTTGAAAAAATTAACCTAGAAAGCTTGAAGAACATTAATGGAGGTCTAGTTAAAAATGACTTAAAGTAGAAAAATGACTAGATAGTTAAAGATGAGAGAGGGAGACACTATTTATACAAGGTGGCCTTACTTTCTCACAAAATATCCCAAAAAATATCTTAAAAGTACCAAAAAGTGGAAAATATCCCAAAAGTAGAAGGTTGAAAAAGGTAGCAAAATGTGGATATTTCTCCAGCATGAACCAGTACTGGCCAAATCCCAGTACCGGTACAAGGCCTTCAAACGGGCTGGAAAAATTGAAATCTGGACTCTATATACCGGTACTGGGAATTGGCCAGTACTGGTTCATACTTGACAGATTTTTGGGCAACTTCGCGGGCTCTCTTCGGACACTCCCGAAGTCGAATTTGGATATTCTTTGGACCGTTGGAAAGCTTGTTGAGTCTACTTTCTAACCCAAGTGGTTTAGGCCTTCAAACGGGCTGGAAAAATTGAAATCTGGACTCTATATACCGGTACTGGGAATTGGCCAGTACTGGTTCATACTTGACAGATTTTTGGGCAACTTCACGGGCTCGCTTCGGACACTCCCGAAGTCGAATTTGGATATTCTTTGGACCGTTGGAAAGCTTGTTGAGTCTATTTTCTAACCCAAGTGGTTTGGATCAAAAGTAGTTTGTACATCAGAAATTATGACAATTCTACCCTCAGCTGGTCGGAAGATGAGTAGTTTTGGTAAAATCCTCACATGTATTTCAATTCCCTTGACTCTTGGGCAACCCGAGCAACCTCCAAACCACCTTTTCATGACTCTTCGGGTACCACAATGTGGTGGCACGTGGCCTTGAGTACTTAGTTGCACCCGGAGCATTTCTTGGTATTCAAATGCGTGTTATTTATACGAATTACCTAAAATATACAAAAACCTACCTTACGTGCAATAACATATAAAAGCTAAATAAATGCAAAATAAAACAACATAAAACGGGACTTGTCGCGCCAAATATCTATTATATTGGGTGCTCATCACCATCCAAAACTAATTCAATCGGCAAACGACCCGTTGACGTGTTACGCATTTTGGTTAGTTACTGAATATAGCCTGTAGGTGCTCTAATTGGCATGATCAAAACAAAAATAAAAATCAATACTCCCTCTGTCCCTATTTATTTGCTTATTATGGTATTCTCTCATTTTATTGAGTCAAAAGCTTTGGGTTGAAAAGCGTATAGATTTTCAAAAAAAAAAAAAAAGACTTTCAAACTCTCTTTTTATCAAAATATACTCTTTTTTTGTTTTGTGGTGATATGAAATTACATAATTACCTTTTTCATATGTGAAAGGAGAAATGTATGAAGGTTAATTTTGTAATTTTACATGAATGAATACAAAAAATATTACATTTGAACAAAAGGGGAGTGTTAAAATCAATTTTCTTTCAAAATATCTTTTAGAACAACACCATTTTACTTTAATAGTTGAGTTGGGATCTTACACTAGAAGGGTATAATTGAAATTTTGCCCGTGATTTTTAATTATGAAAAATTGCAAATAAATTAGATAACTCAAAAAAAAAAAAAAACGTAAGCAAACAAAATAAGACATAAGACGGAAGGAAGTATCATTTCTGATAAAAAAAAGAAGAAGAAGTAATACTCCCTCCGTCCCACTTTGTTCCGCCTATTTTCTTTTTTGGACGTTCCAAAAAATTGTCTATATCTCACAATCTATAATATTTTATATATTCAATATGGATCTTGTTTGATAGATCTCAATTTATTTTATTAAAAAAAGTTTTTGAAATCATAAAAAATATTGTAGATTGTGAGATATAGACAATTTTTTGAGATGTTCCAAAAAGGAAACAGGCGGAACAAAGTGGGACGGATGAAGTATGTCATTTCCGCTTTCGATATGCCAGAAATCTGAAAACAGAAAACTGGAAAACGTCCCTTTCTCTCCTCCCCAGCAGAACAGTGTTCTCACCTACAGTACAGACACATCTCTCTCTCTCTCTCTCCAATTCACCTCTACTTTTCACTTTCCCTCTCCTCCTTTACCGTTGTCCCGACTTGACACGTCTAGGGTTTGTTCACTCTCCATTCTCACTTTGCACTAATTAGGAGAGAGAGAGAGAGAGACGGAGAGAGAGGCTCTGATTCGAATCCCCTGTTTCCCAGGCCTCCCTCGGTTCTCGTTTCTGCCATCCAATAAACCTCTTCTCCACCCTCTGTATTTATAGGATTCCCCTGTATTTATGTTCGATGTAGATATATAACCACTCCTTCTCTATTTATGTCTTCCGACGACCGTTCTCATGTAATGTCACTCGATTCCTAGCTGAAATCGCGCTCTTCAAACGCGGCACGAGTTCAGTAGAGAGAGAAAGTGGAAGTGTAACTGGAGCTTCTCTAACCAGTTGTTCACAGCCGAATCATCATGGAGTAACAAACACGAGGTTTCTTAAAAGAAAATACAGGTTTTTTTTTTTCTTTTTCTTTTTCGTCGGGACATAAGTAACTTTCCGTTGGGAGATTTGTCTGTACCTTCGTTTGTGACATGAGTAGGAGCTAAAACGTGTCGTGAACCCTAGAAAAGCGAAGAATCTTCCGGTTCAATCAAGCTCGTCCATTTTCAATCGTCATCTCCGGACATCACGAGGACTCGGGGGACTATTTTCGCGAGGGAATCTTACTGGTTTCAGCAAAAACAGCTAGCTTCAACAAAAGCCACCTCTCCCACAGTCTTCTTTACATCTCCGTGGTCCCCCCCCTCCCTGCCCTTTTTTTTTTTCCTCCGCTCAGTGCGTTGTGGATTGTAAATTTGTAGTAGTAGCTTTCGAAAATGGCGATGGCCGTGGCTCAGCAGCAGCACAGGGAGAGCAGCAGCGATGGCTTCGACAGGCATCTTGACGCCGGAAAATACGTCCGGTACACCGCTGAGCAGATCGAAGCGCTCGAACGGGTTTACGCCGAGTGTCCGAAGCCCAGCTCGTTGCGTCGGCAGCAATTGGTCCGCGACTGTCCCATTTTGGCCAATGTCGAACCCAAACAGATCAAAGTCTGGTTTCAGAATCGCAGGTGAAGGGAAAAGCACAGATGTGTTCTCTTCGGCTTTTACTGCGTACCTTTTATTTAGTGAATTTCATGGCATTTCTCAAATGTGTGTCAATT
Source organism: Rhododendron ovatum (assembly GCA_019656835.1). Taxonomy (NCBI): domain Eukaryota; kingdom Viridiplantae; phylum Streptophyta; class Magnoliopsida; order Ericales; family Ericaceae; genus Rhododendron; species Rhododendron ovatum. The sequence goes on along the minus strand of CM033793.1, from coordinate 23,469,329 downwards.
TTGATTGCATGCATAACCAATGGTAAGAGAGTTATAGTTGAATGTAAGTTAGGTTCTTAGAAATTAGACCTCCTCTCGAGTCTCCCCAAGGGCCAACCATTGGCTCCCATAAGAACGTCCCAAAGGCTGGTGGGGCCGTAGAGATCATGCACACTCTGCATTACAACAACAACAACAACAAAAAAAAAGAGTTAGACCTTCTCCAAGACTGTACTCATTTTTTGCTTAATTTCGGTAGGAGCTTCACTTGACATTAAGAACTCAAACCCTTTTTGAGTAAAAGCTGAGTTAAAGCTTGACAAATGAAGTATTTGTAAATTTGGTAACTGTAAAGTAGGCATGAAATGAGGTAAGAAAATAATTTCCCTTACTTCTGAGAAGATGGGTAAAACATATTTACGATATGAGTTGATGAGTCAAGAGTGGGAGAAGGAGAAGGTTTTGCAGTTTTTTTTTTTTTTCTGTACTCCAATTTAAGTTTTGAGTCAGTTTGAATAAGGTCTGGACTCTGTAGAAGTCCTTAAGTTGGTCTTCCCCAGATATGCTAGAAATGATCTTTGGTTTGTATTGGTTTGGGCTTGAAGTTTCTTGGGAGTATGAGAATTGAAACCTAATTATGATTTTGCCTACGCAGGTGTAGAGAGAAGCAAAGAAAAGAGTCCTGCCAGCTGCAGACTGTGAACAGGAAACTGAATGCAATGAATAAGCTGTTGATGGAGGAGAATGACCGATTGCAGAAACAGGTGTCACAGTTGGTATGCGAGAATGGTTCCATGCGGCAACAACTCCAAAGTGTATGTTAATTTTCTTTGGCATGGCTGATATTTGTTAGGTGTTACATTGATAGAATGGTGATATAAATATGTTATCTTTTTGGAAATTGGGACCATTTCTTGGGATTTTGCATTCGGTTTACTTAGTTATCTTTTTCTCCATGCTTCTATGTGCATCAGATGCCTATTGTGCTTGTTTTATGTGTAGAATTGGATCTCTTTATTTTGGTCTATTTCACAGTCCTCGCACTTAATCATTAATAGTTAAAACCAGTGAAAGTGAGAGCTTGTTGAGTTTTACCTTTTAAGACTATATCTAACTGCCTTGAGTGCTTGCAACAAGAGGTGCAGTACCCTTGTTGCACTTTGATGTCTTCTTATTGTTAATTATTTTGATTGAATTTTGAATGTTCTGCAGGCATCAGCAGCAACTGATGCAAGCTGTGAATCTGTGGTAACCACTTCTCAGCATTCTATGAGAGATGCAAATAACCCTGCTGGGTAGTCTCCAACATCAATGTCATCTCCTCTCTCTCAATCATATTTTATGTTGGCACTATTTTTGATGTAAGGTTTATCTTTTGGCAGACTCCTGTCAATTGCAGAGGAGACCTTGGCAGAGTTCCTTTCCAAGGCTACGGGAACTGCTGTCGATTGGGTCCAGATGCCTGGGATGAAGGTTTGAATTCATATAGTGTTAAGTTTGCAGAATTCTTAATGGTTCATCTGAAGTCTTTAATAATGACGGTGGGCTTCTCACTCTGAAGCCGAAAGCGTGAACAGTTCAGTTTTGTTTGATAATTTTTTTTTTCCAGCCTGGTCCGGATTCAGTTGGGATATTTGCCATTTCGCATAGTTGCAGTGGAGTGGCAGCTCGAGCATGCGGTCTAGTAAGTTTAGAACCTACAAAGGTAAGCTTCGATGAAGTTTTCACTTTGTAATTTTATCTTGGTTCTCATCCTTTTAGGTGTGTATACCAATGTAAGGAAGCTGTACCAAAAGGCAGAAACTTTATTTTTATGGTGAATTTTTGTTCAGATTGCCGAGATCCTTAAAGATCGTCCATCTTGGTTCCGGGACTGCCGGAGCCTCGAAGTTTTCACAATGTTTCCTGCTGGAAATGGAGGAACAATTGAACTTATATATACACAGGTGAACAATAAAGCCTCTGCTTAGGATTTTCCTTGACATCAGCAAATAACCAACTCTTGGATGGGTTTCAGATATATGCTCCAACTACACTGGCACCTGCACGTGATTTATGGACTCTGCGATACTCGACGACTCTGGAAAATGGCAGTCTTGTGGTAAGCATGGCTTTGGATCTTAATAAGTCTAATATGCTTGTGTGGTGTTATGATTACGCATTATGGTTGCGTAAGTACTGTTTGATTGATTTGTCCGGGTGTGTTGTTGGGCCATTTGGTTGAGGGCAACTTCTATTATGTGTTTTTTGAGCTATATTGTAAGGAATGCTGCCGTAAAAATATCACTGTGTCAATGGAGTTTGGAGCAAAGATTTCTCACTTACCTTGCCACCACAGATAATTATCATGCCAATGGAGTTTGGACCAAATGTCTACCTTGTTTGTGATTGGACTGAATCGACTAAGTTTTGTTATTGAATGGCGTATCATGGTATCAGCCACCTTTCTTCTTCAATTTCACTCTTTCGACGCAATTACTCTATTACCCACCCAATAGAACAAAAAGCAAAAAAACAAAACTTCTTACGAGCAAAAAAATAAAAATAAATACTCATTCCTATCTTACGAGCAACCACATGAAAAATGAGTAAGGAAATTTATCCTTATTCATTTGCTCCTTGTTTGCATATTGCTAACTACTACTCTGCATGTATCGTATTTTTGACTCCATGCGCAAGCCAGGGTTGTTTGTAATGGAACAGCTGGTGATATAAGATTCCTGCTCTTTGTATATTTAGTTGTATTATGTGTGTACATATTTGTAGTTGTTGAAATGGTTTCTGCCCATTTATTTTCCTGAAATTATGGCTTTAAGATTGTATACACCCAGAAGTTGACTTCATTTGTTGTTGGTTCTTTTTTGTCATTTCAAGGTGTGTGAGAGATCTTTGTCAGGTTCTGGTGCTGGCCCTAATGCAGCTGCTGCTTCTCAGTTTGTGAGAGCTGAAATGCTTCCGAGTGGCTATTTGATCCGACCATGTGAGGGCGGAGGGTCAATTATCCATATAGTCGATCACTTGAATTTTGAGGTTTGTTTTTTGTTAACTACCTTCTTCAATCTCTTTTACTTGGCAAAAACTTACTTTTTTTGATGTAAATAGGCTTGGAATGTGCCAGAGGTGTTGCGGCCACTTTATGTGTCATCAAAAGCTGTAGCACAGAAAATGACTATTGCGGTGAGTGAAAAAATTCTACATGTTTGTTGCACGCTTAAGGGGTTGTTAAGTTTAAAAGAAGTACCTGTTGTATAAAACACTTGTGATGATATTAGTTATGGGGAGGAAAGGTTGTGTTCGTATGGTAAGTTTCCATTTTGGTTTGAGTAGTGGATGAGGAAGTTATCAGGCTTCTTATTTTGCTTAGTGGTTAGGACAATTTTCTCATATTCGTAGACTGGCGAACTTCCATCAATATATTGATTCGTTAAATTGTTCAGTTGTCTTAATTCTTAAATATTCTGAGTAACTTTCACCAACATCATTTTTCTGAGTTGTACCAGTAGAACCAATAAAAACGGCATTGATGGAATTGATAAAACATTTTTCTGTGAAGGCATTGCGCTATATTAGGCAAATAGCTCAGGAAACAAGTGGGGAGGTGGTATATGGCATGGGCAGACAGCCAGCTGTTTTGCGAACATTTAGCCAAAGATTGAGCAGGTAGCTTTGTGTTGATAATTTCCCGGTGTAGGTTTATGTAAAAAGTAATTTGGCTGGATATACTTGCGTAGATGGCATAGTGATTTCATTCATTATTCACCTTTTTGGCCCTGGCAGAGGTTTCAATGATGCTGTAAATGGATTCAATGATGATGGTTGGTCAGTATTGAACTGTGATGGTACCGAAGATGTTGTAGTTGCAGTTAATTCGACCAAATGTTTGGGTGCCATTTCTACACATTGTAGTTCCCTTCCGTTGCTTGGAGGCATTCTCTGTGCGAAGGCATCCATGCTACTTCAAGTGAGTTACGGAACTTTTTTCATTAACGTAATTATGCTTTGCTATTTCGGATGGTAATTTGCAACTGTTCGTGCTTGGCCTTGTTTGTAGGCTGCAACAATACTTTTAATGTATTTTTTCTTTTTTGGTTAACTATACATATCTTTCTTCTTTTACGTGATATGTCTGCCTCTTGGACAAGTTAGGATCTTTGCTTCAGAATTAGTCTTAATAATCCACTTGAGGTCTGATTATACCATCAAAGTCTAAGTTAACCATCTTGCCTTAAGTTACAAATTCCTCGATAATGAAAGTGATATTGACGGGTGAAGTCTAGGAATAAGACTGATTTGTTGGATAATTGCAAGGATTTCTGCCGTTGTTGCTCGTTTCATTTAAATTTGTTAGGAGTGGATTTAGTTTTTTAAATCATGATTACTTGCGGTCATACTTATTAAGTGGGAATATATAGTAGACTGGTGATTGGAAGCCCTCCATTGTTAAATTGAGATAAGAGCACCTCCTACCTATCTCCAAAACTCCAAGATCAAGAACCAATCCCTGCACCCCCAACCACACTCCATTTGGGTTCTACATTACCGAAAACATAGGAGACACAATTTTGATTCTTCATTTATGTAGACTCATTTTACCGCTGGAGATGGGTTGCCCATTTATATATACTGCATTAAACTTTTAGTGTACTGTATACATATTATTAAAATGGGTTAGGTATCAATAGTACCTTTAAAATGTGGCCACTGGTTAATTTTTTTAATAACTTTTAAACGGTAATAGTTTAAATATTGGAGGAAAAGTTGATATTTTGTGAGAAATGAATGAGTTGTTGAAAAATTAGTGACGAATTGAGAATTGTGGTTAAGGGTGTATGAATAGTGATGTGCTCTAAATGCAATTTTTGAAAAAGTGATCTTATGAGTCTCCAAAATGGATCCTTGTGTTTGAGTTGCTCTAATGGATTCGCTTTGCTCTGGCAGAATGTTCCTCCTGCAGTGCTTGTTCGCTTTCTGAGGGAGCATCGCTCTGAGTGGGCTGACTTCAGTGTTGACGCTTATTCTGCTGCAGCACTTAAAGCTAATTCATTTGCATATCCAGGGATGAGGCCCACGAGGTTTACTGGGAACCAAATCATCATGCCACTTGGTCACACAATTGAACAAGAAGAGGTATGCATTTAGAATTGTAATAGTCACCTCCTCTCTTCCCTTAGCAAACTATTATCTGTTCTGACACCTCTTTTTGCGATACCAGATGCTGGAGGTAATACGTCTTGAAGGTCATTTTCTTCCTCAAGAAGATGCTTTCATATCAAGGGATATTCATTTACTGCAGGTGCTTTCTTCAGTATCCTGATGAATTACAAGGAAAAAGATGAGTTTAACCACTTACATGGGAAATTGAATGCTCAACCCTGAATACATTTTTAAGATAAGAATTGCTTTTGTTGCAGTTATGTCGTGGAACTGATGAGAATGCTGTGGGAGCCTGCTCTGAGCTTGTCTTTGCTCCAATTGATGAAATGTTTCCAGATGACGCCCCACTGCTCCCCTCTGGTTTTCGTGTTATTCCATTGGATTCAAAATCAGTTGAGTTTTTCACCTCAATCTCTATCTTGTGGTACTAACAATTTTATCAATTTGATTAACTGCTGATGTTTGAATAACCCATGTTCAAGCTGATGACAAATCCATTTCGACCAGTCATTTTCAGAAGTTTGTCGAATCGATTATTTTAGTTTGTTGCACCCAATTCAAGTGTTTTGACAGAAGATAAATGCCATATAGTGGAATTCAGGTTTCACTCAAGGTTAGATTGTTTAATGAGTACTATAGAATAAAAAATCCATGACAAACAAGTAATATGTGTAACAGGCGAAATTCAAGTCTGACGCTGGTTGTAGGTCATTGTGACTTTTATCTGTTGGTGGCCAAATAAACAAGATAGCATGAACCTCAAAAGCGTTTGGGTTCTGAATTTAGTGTTGATATTTAAGTGCGGGTTGACTCTCTGATAAGCAATAATTGTTGGAATCGTGGCAATGAATTAACTTAGCACAAATGAATTACTAGAAATGTTGCTCAGGTTTCCCGCTGGAGGTCTTATTTCATTTTCCTGTGTGATATGCAGGATAATTTGGCGGCACATCGGACCCTGGATTTGACCTCCAGTCTTGAAGTGGGCCCAGTAACTAACCATACTTCTGGTGATGCATCCACGTCGCGATCAGTGTTGACTATCGCTTTTCAGTTCCCATATGACAACAGTCTACAAGAAAACATCGCTACAATGGCTCGCCAATATGTCCGTACTGTGATGTCTTCTGTGCAAAGGGTTGCAATGGCCATATCTCCATCAGGATTGACCCCCACTGTGGGACCAAGGCTATCTCCAGGCTCTCCAGAAGCCCTAACCCTAGCTCACTGGATCTGCCAAAGCTATAGGCATGTTGTGCTTTTATTTCTCTCTCCTTCGCCCCCCCTTTTTTCTCTTACTTAATGTGCCATATGTCGCAAGCTGCTACGATTCTCTTTACCAAATGGGCTAGCAATTACCACCACCAAGTGGTTGATTGTGGGTTTTCTCCTGGGTTGTGAACTTGTGCTTAAGATACTAGTTTGGGGAACAGAAACCAATGCATAGGGACATGCAACCCTTACAAGTTTGATTTGATTTTTGCCGATTGAAAAATGGGGTGATTTGATTTCCAATGTTACCCTCTGAATCCCTCATTTAGAACTACTTATAATGTAAATTTATTGAAGGTTAGTCTCGATAATCTACACACATTTTTCCTTTGACTTTTCACGGAGGACTAATTTTTGGTTGTCCCAAGATAGAAGGGAGGATTAACAGTAAGGGACGGAGGGAATAGTTCAGTATTTTGTTAGATCTCAACTCTTTTGGACAGTTTGATGTCTTATTATGTCCCAAGTAAAATCACCTTTAAGAACACCTTTTGATCACTTTCCTGGACCATCTAAGTTGCTGTCCTTGTTTGTTAGAAATTGGTTCCAAGTTTCCCTCATTCTAATTTAGTAATTTTTTTCATTTTGGTTCTCCTCAGCTATCATTTAGGGACTGAATTGCTGAGATCTGATTCTATGTATGGTGAATCAGTCTTGAAACATCTCTGGCATCATCCAGATGCAATATTGTGCTGCTCGCTGAAGGTAGGGGATCCAACCTATCATGTCAATAAAACTGTTGTGTATGTAGTTGTGCTTACCACTGGTGGTATTTGCATGTATTTTTCTTGTTTTTCACTTGTGTTTCCCTCTACATATTCTCAGCAAGTGAAAGCAAATAAATGTGCTATTCGCTTGCAATTGAAGCTAGATGTGCCAAAAAAAGAAGCAGCTAGATGTACATATTATTATAGCTAAGTATTGAAGCATGCAGCCTGTGAATTGCATGAGAATTGAAGAATGACACATTTAATTGCTAATTTGGGAGGGGTATAGAATTAACTGCTTAGTGAAAAGTTCCCCATACAGAGTAGTAGTTTTGGACTAAGCCGCAGAATCCTGCGAAGTATTTGTCCATGGAAATTCTGACTTCTGATTATTTCGATTTTTTCGATGTTCACTAATTGTCCTGTCGATATCATGGGCGAAATTTTAGGTTGTCTGGTTTACAGTAAATTAAAATAAACAATAATCATGAGTGGTTTTCCTTTTTGCAGTCGCTTCCTGTCTTCATATTTGCAAACCAGGCAGGGCTTGACATGCTGGAAACAACTCTGGTTGCTTTGCAAGACATAACTTTGGATAAGATATTTGATGAGTCTGGGCGAAAGGCTTTATATTCTGACTTTGCCAATATAATGCAGCAGGTACTCTTCTGCAGGGTACAGTTCATAGTTTGCATTCACTTTTTTGGTCTGTCTTAGGTAACATAAACCGTCAGATAACAATGGCTCGAGCAATCATTACAGAAGTTATGTGGTTTGGCATCACTATGATTGCTAAGGAGAGAGATAAAAGCAAGGGGTAAACAGGGTCCGTCATTTTTGTTTGGGCCACTTGGCTTGCCACTCGAACACACTCGATGGGGTCTTTTATGCATATTCTTCCCTGATGTTTTAAGTACCCATGTCGAAGACTCTACACTTCGGTAGGTGTATGGTATGTGGCCGATGTTTTAAGTTGAGCAATAACCTAGAATTAAAGAAGCATATTTAGTAATTCGAGTTTGCCTTACACTCTACACATAATATTCTCGAGCCTTGCCTCATACATGAAATGCCCTATTTTTCTGTCTCTCTGTGTCCTTCACAAGGTAATTAAATGAATCCAACACTTAAATACATACCAGAGTGTGTGCAACGTAGCTTCGGGTTGAGTGATTGCTTAATGCTCATTGTTATTGAATCCGATATGTTGCAAGAGGAATTTAGAGAGAGACCATTTAACATGAGCTTTTCTCGGACACTAATGGAGAGGGCGAAGTCCGTTTGGTACCTGCACCTTACAAGCTTGGGTGAGAAAGATTGTCATGCTTATTTGATTCGCAGGGGTTTGCTTGCTCACCAGCTGGGATCTGCATGTCAACAATGGGGCGCCACGTGTCTTACGAACAAGCCATCGCATGGAAAGTTCTTGCTGCTGAAGAGAATACTGTCCATTGTCTGGCCTTCTCTTTCGTTAACTGGTCATTTGTGTGAGGACTATTGTTTTCTCTCATCCAATGCCATGGGGAAATTGGAGAGTGGGGAAAGTAAGTACAAAAGTTGCAATGAAGAGAAGAGTTGAGTTGAGTTGTGTATTATAGTAGGTATTCTTCAAGCCCCAGGCTGAGGTTTGAATTGAATTAATTTATTTGATTGCCTGCTTCCATGGTTGGCTAATGTAGATTTTGTTCGTGAGCTCTATTTTTATATTACTTTGGTCTTGGCAGACGAATTCAAGAAATCTTGTGCGTGGGTTCTGTTCTTGGGAGAAAATCTTTCAGCAGCGGAGCCTGTGAATAGTTGTCTATGGAGCCAATCGCGGTCGTAGTGTTTTTAATGGTCCGGTTGTTAATAAAACTTTTTCTTGGAAGATTTAAACTTGTCTCCGGAAAAGTTTTATTAAAATCTAAACCGTTCGTAACACTTTTGGATGGTTGCGATTGGTTTTTGCTGTATAAAAAACTTGTGAATCTCTTTCTTTAGAGTGTGATAATGACCTAGTACGTTTTTTGAGGGAGAGCAAGGAGGTAATTTCACCTACCAAATTCACTTAGGCAATTGCTAACTAGAGAGAGGTAGAGTGAACTCTTTAAACACACATACACAAACCCAAACTCCCGATGTGGGAGCCAACTCAACTGATGCAGGCCTAAGAGCCTCGCTGCGAAACACAACACAATGACAGCGGGTTCAAGGGGCCTACACCAGAGGTCGGATCTCTCTACAACGGATGGGCACAACTTTTAGTTTTTTTGAGGGAGGGCAAGAGGGTAATTTCATTTACCAAAGTCACCTAGACAATTGCTGATTAGGGAGAGTTATAGTGAATCTTTTAAACACATATAAATCCAAACTCCCGATGTGAAAGCCGACCTAATACATTCTTCCACCCAAATTTAGATATCTAGTACAGTCAAACTGAGAAATCATTGACTATGACAATTTTCTGATGTAACTTGATCCTGTCCTAGGTAAAGGCCATTTATTTCCGTATCACCAGTTTGTACAGGACTATTTGCCAAATTATCCGTGCATTGAAATTTTTCTTTTTGGTTGCATTATTTTCTTTTCTTTCGGCATATGATTTGTAAGTGTGTGGCCATGTGGGGGCACTGGGGGCGTCAACATTGCTGACAGGCCCTTGCTTTGTAGCGATGCCTCGTACTTAAAATCCGTTTAATCTTTACAATTTATTTTCAAAGATTAATAAATTCTTTTTTGTTGGTTAATTTTTTTTTGCCAATATAACAAAAATAATTGGGGGGTTAGAAGAAAATTCGCGGTTCAACAACTGAAGGAGATGACCTATTTGATTTCTCTCCATGAACTTGAACCATGGACCTTTCATTTGTGCAACCGGACAGGAGCTGGGGTCACCCCTTGCAGTTGAAAAGTATACGGATGATGTCGATATGTATGATTTTTCTAGACATCTATGGTTTGACCCAACATTTATTAGTCACTTGCACGAAAAATCCTCATAAATAAGTTTTGCCCTTCCTATTCATAACCTAATTTTCTCTCTCCTACAAAAAATACAATGCGTAATCTTTCTGACTTTGAAATGATCAGATTAATAGGTTAGATTGTAACTTGTTTTACTGAAATTTCATATTTTTAAGCTTCTTTCATTGACAAATCAAAGTTAATAGCAATAGAGGCAAGTTCTCTTTTTCCTTTGTTTCGTATGCGTCATCAATAGATATTCACTTCTTGTTCAGCATGTTGTTTTAGTTACATGTAATAGGAAACATGAAAGTGTCCTGGACAGAGATTGGACGGCTCGGATTTGCTCTGTGTGTGAATCCAAGCCATCTATTCTTTTTCATGGACACTTTCATGTCTCTTTCTTCATGTATCCTATCATCCTCTTTTTTCCCATTATGAAGGGGAAAAAACTATATGTATTCTAAGTATTTGCCCCATTGCCAGTTAATCCTGACTCTACCACTGCAACCAGATGAATTATCTTTTGACGGGTTGTATTTTGAAAGGTGATATTGTTTGACTATTTTTCCCCAAGGAATAATTATCCAACGTGAGCTTGCCAAACCTTGGGCGCGCATAACCTTCACTGTGCAACTGTTGTTGTAAACTGTATCGATGTCCTTGAAACCTGCCAACTGTCTCTATCAAAATTGTGTTGCTTGGTATGCCTTTTCGAACATGTATTTATACCCAGTGACAGTTCACCTCCTTCACTGCAGTTGATTCGATCGCGCGGCTCCTTTCTTCTCTCCACGTTGTGTAGCCTATAAATGTAGAGAGATGCTACATACACTACTATCCATCCACTACATTATCCACTACATTTTTTAAACGGCTCACCCCGGCTCTCAAAAAAATGCAGAAAAATGTCCATAAATTTTAGAATAATACTTTATGGGGTCCTGTAAAAAATCAGCTCCAAAAAATATCGGTAAGTATTATTTCTTGATTTGTAGGGACAAAACTGTTTAACTGCACTGTTTCGCCCCTACGAATCAAGAAATAATATTTACCGATATTTGTTGGAGCTGATTTTTTACAGGGCACCATAATATATTATTTAAGAATTTATGAATATTTTTCTGTATTTTTTTGGTACACAGGATGAGCCCTACAAAACATGTAGTGGATGATGTAGTGGTTAAATGTAGTGTACCTAGACTTATTGATAAATGTAACACTTATCCCTACATTAACTAATTTCCGAAGTTAATTAATGCTTTTTCGCATTCCCTTAGCTGCCAATGACCATTTATTCTTTCCTCAGATGTCGTCATTTTTTACAAACACCGCAAGATATCTTAACCCAGTGTCGGCCCTTATCTTTGGACTGCCCAAACCCGACTTCAAATTTTGTTGTCTACTTATTATTAAGTCATAAAATATAAAAAGACAAATAAGCCAAAAGTAAAAAACAAAATTATAGTTACATTATTGTAGTTTTAGCTTGAATTACATCAAAAAATCAAAATGTAACTCCGGTAGGCGATTGCTGAATATTATTTGTGTTGTGCCATGGTGGAGATTGCCCAAATCCGAAGTCTTGTGGGGCTTACCCAGGGACTGCTCTGCCCGTTTCTAAAAACTTGACCTAGACAGACTTTTAACATTAATTAAACGGTAGCTGTCATCTGTCTTTCCTTTTTGTTTAAACACATTTCGTGACTACTTTAATACTGCGATTCACCTTTGCATTTTTTAATAATCACTTTGATTTAAGCTTTCATTTGCACCTAATTAAGCTTTTGTTATTGCTGTCGTTTAGTGCTCAAGCCAATTTAGCCGCTTTCTAAATGGCAACTCAACCGGTACCCACTTTCTAAAGAACAAAGTTAGCTAGGGACATCTAATCCGGATATAAAAACTCATCCTTAAGAAAAGGAAAAAGTAAATTAATTAATTAACGACGTGCCCAATGTACACATGCACAGCAGTTCACAAGTTGTGATTTTTGAATTTTGTTTCAAGTAATGTATGTCGTCAAATGAAATATCTGCTGGCGTACGTATCGTTTTTTTTGTTTCTTTTCTCATAGATGGCAGTAGTATGTTAGTAATGTAGAGTTTCAACCAAGAAGACGTCACATCTAGAACCTCATGACTTTAGTAAGATGCTACACGAGCAACCGGGATACGCGCCCCACCGTTGTAGTATCACGAAGACCTACAGTAATATATACTCCATTATTTTTATCTGAAAATAGAAACTATTTAGCAAACGATTAGGAGAAGTGTTGCAATATGCACTTTTTATTTGGGTGCGTGAAGAATGCATCTCTCTCTTGAATCTCTCATCTAAAAATTCATAACATTAATTTGCGTAGAACTCGCAACATGCAAAAAATACCTTAACATTTTTCATAGATATAACCTCGTGACAAAAACTCACAACATTTGTTTGTTATATGAATTGAGAAAATGTAGATATTTGAACTTAGGGTGAGACCCACTCAGGTACTACAAGCTAGTAGTTATCCCAATGGCCAATGGACACGTACTAGTACATTTTCAATTCATTACATGCATTAACAACCTTGCTATTGGCTCGGATAAAGCATGCACTGATCTTGATGTGGGGCCCACTACGAATTTCACACAAACAATCTGAGTCATCTATTAAATTTAAAACATTTTTTCAGGGATAACCTGAATGAAAAAAATGAGATGATTAGATCGAGTACTTGTATGTATTGGATTGAACTGATTATTCGCGAGGACTCTTGAAAAAAAATGTTTTAAATTCAATGGACGGCTCGGATGTTTGTGTGGGATCCGTAGTGGGCCCCACATCAAGATCAGTGCACGACCTGTGCATGCTTTATCTGTGTGGACAGACTTATTGTTTCATTAATAAGTAATTTAATTACTAATTTCCCTTTCTTAAATACGGAGTATTAATAAAATCGAATCAAGTATAATTAATTTGAACAAACTGTACTTTTGCAAACTGTAAAATTTGGCTTTATTTCTCAAACAAGAGTACGTACAAAACCTTAATTAATTTGAACAAACTAAAGTCCCATATATAGTTCTAACCGGGTTTCAATTCATAGATTTGTCCATCTCAGTTACACAACTTAAATAGAACAGTACTAGACTCAACACACCCACATACGCCTATCATCGACATGGTGAAGACTTTATTCAAGCGGACTCGTGATCGTAAATTAGTTTATTTGTTTTGGCTTAACGTGAAAAAAGAAAATAAATCTTCTACGGTTTGTTTCATTCCAAATTAAAATGGTTTACTCATATCGTGTTTTCACGTTACGTGGTGACTTCCCGGTCACACTCTTAACTTCTATGTTTGCAAAGCAAATTATTGATTTTGGAAATGGATATTTCACTATTTTTAATGTTTTTGAAACAAATTATTAGCATTCACCCAACAAAATGGCTACAAAGCCATTCGGAGAAGCCTGCTAAAGTGCTTAATGAACTATGTAAAATGAACGATCTAAGTAATAATGGCGAGATATCGAGTCATATTACCAAGGTGCTCTACAACCCCGGGGAGCATTAGGTGCGCTGCAGGAGGATCCTTGGTTCCAAGGGATTTGCCTTCTTATTTCTCAATTTCCATTTTAATACGAGCGCTCATCTCCATAAATTTTGCTACTTGCGAAATTTAAATATCATTGAGTAACACGTTTGTATCCATATAAACGATGGCGTGATTAAATACCATATATCCATAAAAGTTATCCAATTCGTTCTTTCTTTTAATTCAAAAAATCTAAGTTCAGTTATCTCGTGAGGCGACATGTTGTTGGCAAACGGGGCCTTAATTAGTCAATGTCCATTAAAGTTTAGGTAAAGAAGTTTGAAAATTCTTACTGTGGTTGGTGCCCAGCTTGACAATTGCTAATATTACTTATTGCAGATTAATATGTAACCCGTTCCGAATAATTATAGGCATCATAGTTGCTATAGGGCTCGAGTAGTCGAGTGGGCATATGATTGCACGTCGGGTGGGTTAGGTGTCAACATAATTGGGATGTTTCCTGTTCGTTGTAATGCCATTTGGTTCTCTCGTCCTTTAGTCATTACAACATCTTTGAGGTTCATGAATAAAATTACTATCCATTTGCTGTTCAAAATAAATAAATTAGGATGTGTTCTACTAACTAAAATAGTTAGGCTCCGTTCCAGAACATCTTCTTAAGAAATAAGTACTTATTTTATATTTTCAAATTCAAAAATAATGTAAATGAAAAATAATTTTTTATTTTTTTTTGCATCGTATAAAAGATGTCGATGAAATTTATCAAACAAGATCCATATTAGTAGGAAAATTATTTACGTAAATATATTATTTTTTAGCTTGAAATTACCTACTTAAAAAATAAGTACTTATATTGAGTTCCGGAACAGGACCTTACTATTTTTCAAATAAGTACTTACTTTTTAAATTAAATGTGACGTATTATGAGAGAATGACTTGTCTTGTGAAACAAAAAATAAGTACTTACAAAATAAAAATCTTAGCGGAATGAGCCCTAAGTAGGCATCCTCAGTTGAAGGGACATATAGGTTAAAAACTACATTCACATCTTATGTTACTCTTTCAACTACTCTATCCGTCCCAATTAAATAGTTCATTTTGAGAATTCGTATCACTTTTCGAACCAAGTGTTTTTATCTTAAAGTGTTCTCCGTCTCTAACTTAGTGTGCAATTTTTCCCATCAGATGATCAAAATTAATTGAAAGAAAGTTACGTGCAACTTAATCTTAAAAGGCAAAACAACAACCTAATTTTACTTTAAAAAAAAAAAATATCACAAGAACGTCGCTGTACCAAGACCTCAAGCTGTTAGCCCGTTAGTCTACGCCTGTCCCTTTGGATTTGGGTTACTGAGAGTGAAGTGTCGTTTTTGCTCAAGTTGATGGGACGACCTTAGTACTACTCATTTGCCTTCTCCTAAGAGCATCCGCAATGAAAATAATCAAAATCGATAATCAAAATGTGTCACGTTAATATTTGATTATCCATTTAGTTTACAATCAAACTTAACAAATTTGACCTCCACATTGGTTATTTTTATATTCCTATAAAAAAACCCTCCACAATACGCAATGCGCCTATGTCCAATTGTAAACGAGTTTCAATCACGCACCCGACCATACCAAATTATTCGTCTCGATGAGACGATTCTAATGTGAGGTATTTTTTAATTTTTCAGTTTTGAATTTGGTTATTAGGTTTGGTTATTGAGTTTTGGTTATTGGTAAAAGTTGTTAAGTTTGGTTATGGAATGGATGTAATTTGGTTATTTGCTAAAAGACTTGTAACTTTACTTATTACAATATGAGGTGTTTTTTTAGCATTGTTATTAAATTTGTTTATCCATACCAATTTTCTTATTATAATGTAGATACTCTAAGTATCATTTCATTCACCATCCTATCAAGATTTTTTAAAAAAAAAAAATTGTAAAAAAATTTGAGTGGGAGGATGTGGAAGAAGTGTGTTTTTGGCGTGGAAATAACAAAATTTGAAAAAATATCAATCCACCCATCCATCACCACCATACATACATACATGGTGCATATACATGCATGCGTATAATCGTAGCAGAGTATTTTTACTAATTTATTTGACCAGATATAATACTCCTACCACTACATGATGCGCGTACGCACACACACAATACGCACTGTTTGGCTCTGCGAAATCCGAACCTGTTTGTTTTTTGTACTTTTTCGCCTCCCTTTCTCGCTCCACCACCATCGCCCTCCTCGTCTCCTTCCCTTCCCTCCATCGATCTTTTCGGCTTGGCATGCTTTTGACCTCCTCCCCCTCCAGATTAGGGTTTTTGCTGTCCAAAAACTCCACGCACCACCACCCCTCACTCGCCCAACCCTACCTCCAATCTCGACCCCTTTTCTTCTTCCTCCCCCTCCAATCGACTTAGGGTTTACAGATCTGAACTCCCCTTCTAACCCAGCCACACTCGTACACACCCGTATACCTTCACGATGTTCTGGAAACTCCCGGTCCTTTCTTCTTCTTCTCCGGTAAGTTGTCTTCCTGCTCAAGATGCTAATGCGCCGTTTCTTTGCCCTTTTGTGGTTCGGTCTGTGGAATTCAATTTGGATTGGAAGTTTTTGTTGTTTTAAGTTCGTATTTTCATCGTCTGAAGTGGCCGTATGTTGTTTGTGTTCTTGATTATTGTCGATGGAGCTGGATTAAGATAATATGGTTGCTGTTATTAGATAGGATGCTTTAGAAACCTTAGGTTAAGTGTCTGTCACGACTGATCGATTGAGTTATGTAATAGCTTTGTCACGTAATCTTTTAGCAAGACCCTTCCTCGGCCTCTCAAGAATTTAGTAGTTTGGGATGTTTCTTTAAGACGCTTTCACGCTCGCACTTGCACTTCAGCTCACGCACGTGTGCGTGTTATGTGGCTTTGACTTAGTGTAATAGCCTCGTTCTCAAATTAACTGCAGGAAATTTGTTGGGGATGGGGTGGGGTGGGGGGTTATTTGTACTTGTGTATTCCAAATTCATTGCTATTGTGCCCTGTTATAGCAGATAGTAGCTTGGTCCAATCTTTGAAGAATTCACTTAGAGGGGCTTTAATTTGTTTTGCTGAATGAGTTTGAAGTGATGCAGTTTTCAGTTCTAAATCAAGTCATGTACCTGCAGATTGGTTGCCGAGTCAAAAGGAGAAAATATGATAACATAGAAAATTTTGAACTTTTCTACTGTCGTTTTCTTGTACCTAAGGACGAGCTCATCACGATCTTTGATTTACTTTTGAAGGACCTAGTTGTGTTCTTGTGTTTGTTTTCCTGGCCCCGCTCACCATCCCACTGTCTTCATGACGGTTCATTATTCCACTTTAAAGCCCCTGTTTCTAGGTCTAGTTTGTTCCATTTAGAGTAAATAATTGCTCTTTATAGGCGGTGTCTGGAAGTTGATGGTTTATTATCCAGCATTTTATTACTGGCTACCTCTTTTTTGCTCGCTCATAACTGGTAATCCTTCGTTATTCCTTGTTTTGGTTTTCCCTTCAGGTTGAGTCAGTATTAGACAAGGAAAATTTCACATTGGAGGAGCTTCTGGATGAAGAGGAGATTATTCAAGAATGCAAAGCTTTAAACAGCCGTCTCATTAATTTGTAATTATTTACTCTCAACAACTTCGTAATAGAAGTATTCACGCCATCTCCTGGAGGAATGCATTTTAATTGACACACACTTGTGGCTCATTTTCTTTTCCGCTGTTTTATGTTATACATAAGCAAATAATGAAGCAGCAAATAATGAAGCTCTATGATTTTTCAGAAGTCAACATGCTTAGTACAAACTTTATGGTTATTAGTAATGCTGAAGTTGATTCTCGAAGATAACTTACTCTGCATAAATGTTTTATTAGTTTGCGGGACAGAGCTCAGGTGGAGCAGTTACTGCGTTATATTGTCGAAGAACCTCCAGAGGATGCCGAAAGCAAACGAGTCTTCAAGTATGTTACTATGAGGCTGTGCAACAATAAGCTTATCTATGTTTTTCTTAGATTGTTGCTGTACTTGTTTTAAGATATGTATATGTATATTGTTTATAGATTGTTCTGTTTTATCTAGGTTCCCCTTCATTGCCTGTGAGGTATTTACATGCGAAATCGATGTTATCTTCAAGACTTTGGTTGAGGAAGAGGAGGTATATCCTTTGTTAAATTGTTATTATAACCGTATTTGCTTCATTGCTAGTTTCAATGTTGATTGGTACAAGTTTCTTTCCCTAATATTGCATGTTTATCTCAATTACAGCTAATGAATCTGCTCTTCTCCTTCTTGGAACCAAACCGCCCACATAGTGCCTTGCTAGCTGGGTATTTTGGCAAGGTATCAATTGGCTTAATCACATACTCACTTCTTTTGTTGTTTCTTTGTCCTTGTTTGTACTGCGTGTGATTAACTTTTTCATCAATTTAGGTTGTTATATGCCTCATGGTACGGAAGACGATCCCACTTATGAATTATGTTCAAGTGAGTAAACGCCTCATGTTCACATAGTGCATAATGGTATTCTTAATTTTGCATTTCTTTTCTGATTCTGTTGCAAAATTTGGAAATCGTCTTTTCAATCGTTGAACTTTATGTTACCTGTCCCGTGCAATTGGATATTGGGACCTTGTTTGAGTTCTGCACACACTACTAGAATGGAAATCGACCATAGATATGGTGGCTCTTGCTGATCCTACTTGATGTCTTGTAAGGATTGTTGAATCGAAGCTCTTATGCACATTATTATTTACTGTCATGATTAGCGAAGTTATTAAGTTGATACTAACGCATGGGTTCTTGCATCAAGATGATATATGACTTTTGCCAATTATGGTGACATGCAAAGATGGGCTGCAAAAGCTTTCCATGTCTTGCTCAATGACTACAACGTTTTCAATAGTTTTACTAAATGTTTCAGATGATGTGATTTGAAACATTTGCAAGATAAAGTTTCTCGTTAAATTTGAGAGATACATTGGATGGGTGATGGACATGTTAAATGTAGATGACTGACAAATCCATATCCTTTGTAACAGTTGGGAATCACGAAGTCATCAATATGCATCGTATCAGATGGGTCGGATACTACATCTATGATATCTGTTTATGTTATTCCCTTATTGTTACTATGAAAAAGAGGATGATATTCCCAGCAGTTGATATCTTGGAAGTTACAACTAAGATTATGAGAAGCCATGATTGGCAAAATTTCATGTGGAAGACCCATAGATTGGATTTAGATGTGGTTGTTTGGCCAAGCTATTTGGGCTCAAGGACCATCTGGAACTTCATCTGTGGTTTGGACAAAGTTCTGTGAAGCTTAGCATGGGCTTAGATTAGTAAACCTAATGAGAGTCCCATGTTACACGGAGTTGGTAGGGGTATAAGCATGTGTCAGGTTCATCTATTTATCATCTCCAAGGGTACGGCTAGTATTATAATTTTGAGTATATATTTTAGAGGATTCTTGGGGTTAAATGGTGTTTAGAAACTAAATAAAGCCTTTTATGCTTGAAATGTAAGTCTTATGCTGTTATAGCTGACGTATTGGTACAAGTATTAATATGTGGACTCACAACTGCCATGCATGTAATATGCAGATGAGGTATAGAGATTATAAACCCCTTTGTAAGTATAAATGAATACATGTTAGAGCCAAAGTGACACAAGTACGAATTTTTTCGTGCAAAGTCATGATTTGACAAACTCAAAATAGAAGGCTTCCCTATGAGGAATTGGGGCCTCCACTGCATGTGATGAATGATGAGGGGGAAAAGAGATCTTTGGGCTACAAGCATGGTGACTGATGTTTGGCCCTTGGTTTGGGGGTCGATTCGGGGTGTTCGGAAGGCTAGTTGTAGGATAACTGCTGAGATTAAGTTAAGGACGGAGAAGTCAGCTAGGAACTTTAGAATTACTTTTGGCCTTCTTGGTGAAATACTCTTTTTGTAAATTGAGTTAGATTGCACTTGTTGCATTGCATGCTAGAATCAGATTCAGGTCACAGCAAAATGACAGTTGCAGGTTTTTATGAGCAATCGAAATTTCTTGGACAAACTTCTATGTTTCTATTCCTTGAGCTTCTTTTGATTTCTAGCCTCCCTTGTTTTTACAGGGCCATCAGGATGTTTTCCGCCAGTTGGTTGATTTGATTGGTATCACTTCCATTATGGAGGTAAGGATGGAGAATTGGTGTTCAATATTTCGGTTTGCTCTCTCTTGTTTCTAGCATCTTGCATGTTTATGGTTAATTGTACTTGCCCCCTATAACAAACCCAACCAACTTCAAATATGGATTGGATTTGGGTTTGCGGTTACAATCCTCTCTACTGATGTACTCTTTATGCAGGTTTTGATTCGACTTGTGGGGGCTGAAGACCATATTTATCCCAATTCTCTGGATGTGCAGCAGTGGTTGGCGGATAGCAATTTACTAGAAATGATTGTGGATAAACTGTGCCCACCTGTAAGTAAAGTTGATATATGTCCTGTGTCCAGTCAAATTTTGATGTAGTAGGCTTTAGCTGTTTATCTTCACTAGACATCAGTCTTCTACGTTAACAATGAAAATTCTCGCTATTCGTTACCCTCTAGTATAATGTTTGTGATAAATGGGTAACTTATAGGATGCCTTATGCTTTGCATTCTCCATCTGTTGCCGATGGAGCAACAGTTGTGCATAAATATGCAGTTCTATAAAGCCCCTTGGAATTAGGGGGAAGGAAATGGTCGCCTATACTATGTTTGGAAGACGACATTGACTCTTGATGGTTCAGAAGTGTGCATGTCAACATGAAATCACAAACCCAGTTTGTGGTTTCTCACCAGCTGTTACTCCTACATAGTTTGCGGCATTTTGGTTTGAATAGTTGCTTGTTTTCACATTTATTGTATCAATTCATTTGACCACTTTCTTGAAATTAAACAGAGTCCTCCCGAAGTCCATTCTAATGCAGCCGAGACTTTATGTGCCATAACTCGTAATGCCTCCTCAACTCTTGCTGCTAAACTTTCTAGCCCAAGGTTTGTGGAGTTTTGGTTTTGATATCTCTTTGGAACTAACCTCTGGTCTCTTTGTTTTTGTTTCATGTGATTCATATGAACCCTATTTGGTTCTGATTTTTTTTTTCTGTATGCAGTTTTGTTGCTAGGATATTTGGCCATGCACTGGAAGACTCAAATTCCAATTCGGGCCTTGTCCACTCTTTATCTGTGTGTATTTCTTTGTTGGATCCAAAAAGATCTGTTCCTTCTCCGATGCTTCATTCCTTCCGAAGTCAACACATGTACGAGTCACCCACACCTGTAAATCCTGAGACTGTTGGTGCAATGCTTCCCAAGCTTGGTGAGTCTTGCATAAAATTAGCTTATTTTTGTCCTGTGATTCGAAAACTTTCGCCTTGTTCTTCTGTTTTATGTGCTACTACAGAGCGTACAATATGAGTTTGGCAATAGCTCGTGACCTAATTGCATTCTTATTTACTTACTTTAAATAGTAAATAATTTTTCTGGAGCTGATTTCTTGTGTTTCTTTGCTTGGATTTGGTGTACTATCCTTTGTTCTTTGTGAGCTCCATAGCTCATATGTTATTATTTACCGTCACTCTATTGATGTGAAAAGGTGGTGCTAAACTGTTGAAAATTCGTTGATGGTTTGTTTTATTTACCTTCTAGTCATTTCCCGAATATGATATCCACATTTCTCGTTGGTTGTAAGTTTCCTTTTCGGTGTTGTTTTCTTTTGTATGGGATAAAACATTGGTCCCTTTCCCACATTTACCTGGTGAGTGAGAGATGAATATCACATACAAGAATGTTTGTTTTGATGTAAGGACTAAGGTGTATATGGCTATTTTTGTTACTGGTTTCCCATTTCTTCCTTGCGATGCTTAAAGTCAGTAATGGTAGGTTGTGGAGTTTCTACACCAAGGCACATCTTGAGCCTTTATCTTTCCATGTTAGTTATGGATGAGCTGACTATGTATATTGAGCTGGTGTATGTTGTCCGCAAATGTTATTATCTTTGGTGGTATGACTTTATGCTAAATTAGAAATTTTGAGAGAACTGTGGGAGTCTTGTGGAGTTGAGAAAACATGCAATAACGGACAATGAACAGTTTCACTACCTAGGTTTGATTATTGGCAAGGATGAAGGGACTCGTTTAAGCCCTAGGGCCTAGAATCAGCATACGTTGGCTCAGGTGTATACGGGCTCTCTTAGATTATTATGTAGGTGGACAACATGTTGGGCCACTAAGTGACCGTACAGATTATATGAGTGCATTTGATATGGATGTTAATATGGATGTGAGGTTCGATTGAGAGAGCAAATCTGAATTGAAAACATTGTGAAATGGTATGTGTAATGCCAATTGAAGATACGTCGAGAGAAAACAAACTTAAGTGGTTTGGTAACAATGGCAAGGAAGAAAGATAGGATTCTTGTCATTGAAAATTTTATTGGGATGACAGGACCTAAATCGACATGAGATGATGTGGTAAAAAAGGGTGTAAATTTCTTAAGTTGACAAGCAGAATGCAGAAAAAGCATTCATGTGGCCATACAACAACAGATAAAGAAAACAAGAGTCATGTAGGCTACTCCAAATGGCCAATTGATTCCTAG
Source organism: Rhododendron ovatum (assembly GCA_019656835.1). Lineage (NCBI taxonomy): Eukaryota > Viridiplantae > Streptophyta > Magnoliopsida > Ericales > Ericaceae > Rhododendron > Rhododendron ovatum. The sequence continues at coordinate 23,447,094 of CM033793.1, read as the reverse complement.
AAGGGTTTGGTTTGACCTTGTTAATATCGCACTCCTTCAGCCATATATCATCCCTTTCTCATTTCCTTGGATTCTTTGTACAAGCATTCATCCTTTTTATTTGCTTCCTCTTTACTTAAGTTACTTTTTTACTTTTCTTCACTGTCAAAAGGAAGAGGTACTATTCCCATGTAACATTTGCAGAATTAAAAGAATAGGTACGTAACGCGTTTGAGGTTGGTTTCGAGTCCCCTTGCAAAAATTGCTTTATGGCGAGGCCCAAACCCTAGATAACCAAGTTTTTGACTACTCTACTCCAGGTGTAAGGCTCTCACAGGGCATCTAATGTGTAAATATGAGCCTCTAGGCCTTGCTATATGCAAGGTTGCTAACAAATCGGGAGTTTTTCTCAGTGGTGTTCTTGGTCCTTTAAGTACACAGTTTCTAAAATTTGTTCTGGTGTTTAGTTGTGGGATAATAGAGGAAACCCAGGAGGAAGGCTATTGTTCAATGTTCTTTAAAGATCTTAAAAAATTCTGTTGTTGCTTGATGACCTAAAAATCTCAAAAGCAACAAAATACCGAATTGATTGTGAAGCTCACGTCGATGGACTCTTGAACTCCCGCTCTAAGAGATAATATTAGATGCTTGGACCCTGTTTTTCAGAAATCTTTTCTCAGTTTTTAGACAACAGGCCTTTGCAAATATGATTATTGACCTGGGATTGCTATGGTTAATTGTGCAGAGCATTATGTCTCGATTTATGCATTTATATTCGAGAAATTATGGCAAAGATACTTGTCCACTTTTTTTTTTCCACGGATGATACTTGTCCTTTGGGGCAGTACAGATCTGAGTGATTGCATAATGAGTGGCGTGATTGCCCTGGCATTGCCATTACATAATGGACAAATGAGAACTTGGTGCATAAAGTAAACAGCTTAGAACTGCTTAACTATAACCCCCTCCCAATCCGTTGAAATTCTGTGAGGTGTTTAAGCTCTTTTTTTCCCCGATCGGCAGGTGTGTAAGCTATTGAGTTTCCCCTGAGTACTCATTAGCCTTGGACATTTTGAATGCAGGTGATTTGTTGATGCTATTGAATGTTTCATCAGACGAGAAGATCTTGCCTACAACATACGGAGAATTGAGGCCTCCTCTTGGGAAGCATCGCCTAAAGGTTAGTTTGTTGTCCAATGACAGCAGTTGTCTATTATATCCCTTTCTGTTTCGTGAGTTTATTTGTCTTGGAAACTGAAATGATTAGAAACGACTGTTAATCCCATCTGATTGATTTGATCGAAGTCAAATTAAATAGCCTTGCTGTTAATTACTAAATGCCCCCAGTATATTGTATAGTTCACCAGGATTGCTCAGAACTTGGTCAAGGCAGAAGATAAATATCTCTGACTTGTTTTTGTTTGCTCTTCTAGCAGGCTATCTTGGTCATCTTTCATTCTTTATGTTTCTTGTCTTAAAGTTTTATGTTTACCTGATTTTAGATTGTGGAGTTCATTGCGGTGCTTCTAAAAACTGGCAATGAAGTTGCCGAAAAGGAATTGGTCACCTCAGGGACCATTCAGAGAGTCCTTGATCTCTTCTTTGAGTAAGTAATGTATTTTGTGTTTCTGATAGAGTTTATTGAGTTCATGGATCGTTAGAGATGTGGTGTTTTCTTGAGTAGAACCTCTTTCATTTCCCGATACCTGTTAAAAATGCATATTGCTCACATCACTATTATATTGATTGATGCAGGTATCCCTTCCATAATTCATTGCACCATCATGTGGAGAGTATTATAATTTCGTGCTTGGAGAGCAAGAATGATACAATTGTCAATCATCTTCTCGAAGAGTGTAATTTGATTGGAAAAATTCTTCAAACAGATAAACATCCCATTGTTTGCAGTGATCTATACCAGGTAGGTAGAAGCTTTCTTTCTTCCAATGAAGAATGTTCATCTTTGGCAGCATTCTCTTGTAACTTAATTCGTCTTAATTGGCAGCAGTAATTGGAATTTCAACTTAAGACAGAAATAGTTGATGAATGCATTTAGCCTCAATAGCCTACTTGTGATGTGATTTGAAATAGTGAAATTACCTTGGGTTTTTTTTTTTTTTTTAATACACAGTATACACATTTTTTTTCCTTTTTTTTGAAACCATCTGTTTAGATCACATAGAAATCTTCTTTTCATAAATGTCTCACTGAAATGTTTGCCTCCCGAGGTTTTGGATTTGATATTTTGATTACTTTGATTGTGTAGCCAACATTACCTGCTGCTGGGAGACAGACACCCCGTGCAGGAAACCTTGGGCACATAACACGCATTTCCAACAAGCTTGTTCAGTTGGCAAACAGCAACATCCACATTCAGACATTTCTTCAGGTTGGTGACAGGCTGGAGATACCTTTCATTGAGTCTTGACGTATAGTGACAGATTCTAAGGTTATATTTCTACATATTTTTCTTTGAGTTCTTACATTTGAGAACTGCTCTAAGGTTACGTTTTGGTTAAATTTCTGCTACTGGCGGTTAAAAGTATACATGACTCACTTTGTAAGGTTTCAATTTCTCCTTGTCGCTATTGCCATGGTTCTTGCATCTAACGTTAGTGAGCTAGCGAGACTGAATTTCTTATGCTGATTAAACTGAGCAGGATATACTTTTGTTTGAGTTGTTGAATGGAGGATACATTCTTGACTAAAAAAAGTCTCACTTTTGCTCTTCAGGAGAATAGTGAATGGAACGATTGGCAAACCACTGTGTTACATGAGCGTAATATGGTGGAAAATGTCTACCGATGGGCTTGCGGGTATGATTCTTGGCTGTATTTGTGTTTAACGCAAACCAGATCCTTAAACCGAGCTTTAATGCACGTGTTTGTAAATCATAATTATATCGATGCATAACAAAAGGAGATGTTTGTTGCACTGATAAAACTCATCGTCAAACTGTTAGTTTTGCATCCAATGTTTGAGGCATTCTCAACTTCACCTGCTAAAGCATTGGAAAGTTACTCCGTAATTGCTAACTTTGATATGCCAAGGGAAAGTTCACTAACAAGATTTTGATATGCCACAAATCTGTAAACCAAATAAATCACGGTCACACAGGGACAGTACCAAAAAGATTTTTCTAGTTTAGGTTGTCCCTTCTGCCCCCCAGATTTGTGGCCTGTTTCTTTGTGATGGTAATTTCTTTTCTGTTCTTTTAATATGTTCAGGCGCCCAACGGCTTTGCATGATAGGACGAGGGATAGCGATGAGGAGGACCTTCATGACAGAGATTATGATGTAGCAGCTTTAGCAAATAATCTAAGCCAAGCATTTAGATATAGTATATATGATAACGAAGATACTGAAGAGGTATTAGTGGATTCAACTCATACTTTCATTCTCTTTCTTTTGTGCTGACAGACTCTTTAATTGTTGTTAAATGATTGCAGGGCAATAGGGCTCTTGATCGAGATGATGAGGTAATATTTCAAAACATTTGTTTCTTCTTTCACCCTCTTAAAATTTATGATCCTTTTCAGTTTTCCCCTCTGACTTTATGGAGTAGGAACTGGAGGGTGGTTAACATAGATCAGCATTAGTGAAACTGATGGTGGAATAAGTCTTTTGTCCGTTTCTCAGTATATTAAATTGACTGGTCTTATTTCGATTTACAATATGCAGGATGTCTACTTCGATGATGAATCTGCCGAAGTTGTTATATCATCCCTCAGGCTAGGAGATGACCATGGGAGGTGCGTTTGCAGCTTATATTTGATGTTCATCTAAGAATGGGTCCTCAAATGACTGATGAGCAGTGTTCTAAAAGTCGGCAGCCTAGGCCGTCTACTTCCTGCCGAGGCGCCAGGCAGTGGTGTAACGCCTAGATTAGGCAGCCAACTAGTCGGCTCCTAGGCAGGGCTGCTTAGGCAAACGACTAGGCAATGGGCAGCCCTTTTCCGCCCGACTAGCGCCTAATGACTTTTAGAACATTGTTGACGAGTTATCAATTTGCAGCTGGGTAGTAGTTTGCATGTTGGGTCCTGCTTAGGCCTGTAGAAACGAAAACTTCCTTCCACCAGACATTCTTAATTCTCTTATGCAAGTCCTTGCACACCTCCCTCACTCAAAAGAGAGATTGAATATGGACTGGAAACCCTGTTTGTGTCATCTTTGATGTCGTGGATACCTAGAAACAAGTTTAGAAATTCTGTCCATTCTTCAACGTTTTACTGGTTGATGAAATTGTTTAAAGGTTATAAGTAATTAACTTTGGAAAGAATTTCAGCAGTGTTCTAAAACAAGGAATTAATCGGCGATTAATTGCTGGCGGGCCTATCCAATTAGGTCCAACTAACAATTAATCGCCAATTACTAATTAATATGCACTGATTAATCGCCGATTAATTGCTCAAAGGTGGCCGACCGCCCGACTAGCCCCTAGTGCTTTTAGAACATTGAATTTCAGAGATCTGAAGGTTGCTTGCCCTATGTGTTGGATCGGGAAGGGATAGCTATGTTTAAATCAGTAGAATCAGCATACTTTAGTAAAACTTGCATGAAACAGACTACTTCTGTCTAATGGTGGTTGCTATATGGAACTTGAATTTGGGCTTGTTTTGGTAGTTTGTGTTATTTTTTCATGCTGATGATTAATGAGCATGCTCCTATCGTCGAATGTTGGATGAGTACTCATAAGTTACCCTAGAGAGTGTTTTGAGTCCATACTTTTTTTTTCTTCTTATTATTTTTTCTTACGTTGCTGCAGTTTGTTCACAAATTCCAACTGGTTTGCATTCCAAGATGATAGAATTGGTGATGCTCCTATGAGCACATCCCCCACGGAGGTGATGGATGAAATTAACTTGAACGGGACATCAACTAATGGCAATAGCAGTAGTGATGATGAGGTGGTGGTTGGAGAGGACGAGGAGTTGACTGAAAGCAAACCTCCTGCAAATAGCACATCAAGTCTCGACACAAAAAATTTGAACGGATTTGCCGGAAACAATTCCACAAATGGAGACTCATCCGTTCCACAGAATGAAAACCCAAGCGCTTCCAGTGACATGAGTTTCTTACGATTTGAGTCACCAGAGGAAGACCTGTTTGGAGACAGGCCTTTACCTGAATGGGTGGGATGGGGGGACCCATCAGATTTTCAAGTTGGTGGGTCCAGTGTAAATCCATTTGAAGATCCTGAGATTTCTAGCATTAATCTTGCTGATCCAGCTGATGAGGGAGCAGCAGCAAACGTTAGTTCTCCTTCCAGTGGAGAAATCCTGCCAAATGGCACTTCAACTGCTACGGACTCGAGTGACGGGCCATCGGTGGGACCCGATCCCAGTCAAAGAGCTGCTCCGGTGCCGTCTTTGTTTGAAGAGGATGTTGAATTTGTTGGAGTGGAATTAGAGGGCACTGAAAAGGCAATGGAACAGGCTCTGAAGGAGGGGATTGTCGGGGAAGCAGGGCCTTTGAAGAGGAACCTTGTACCTAAGGTGCAAGGGAAGGAGAATGAGGATGAGAGCGGATCGGGAATGAAGGAATTCAACGACTCCAACTATTGGAGGGTTGATCAGGAGGTTGCTGTTACAGAGTAATGTTGGGTTTGGAAAACCTAATCCCGAAATTCGTGATGGATGGGACGACCAGCGGTCCCATTTTTCTGTTGGTGAGGAGGGCTAACGCAGCAGACTTTATGTACAGTAATTTTGTTTCCGTTTCGAGTCGGAGATTGGATGGTAGGGTATTTTATGCTTTTACTAGTGTTCATTATTTGGTACACTTTAAAAATGGTCTATTATTCTTTTTCTTTTCTTTTTACACTTGTTAGTGGTTATTATTGTTACTTGTTCGTGGGGTTTCCCCATTCCCGTTATAGCAGTATCTGTATTCCTTTGTCGCTGGACTTGTATCTGTCCCATTGTTCATTCCGAGAGGAACAGAAAAACACAAACCTATCTCGAATGCGTTTCAAGTCATATTTTGTCCCTTTGGTGTTGTCAAGTTTTTCCAATTCGTTAGATTATGTTGAGTAAAAGGGTGTAGCGGGGGAAAACGGGGCTCGGATGGTGCATAACACCATCCCCGTTTCCCAAGTGCTAGAGAAAATCAATGCACAAACAGGGCTAAACCCCAAAAGTGGCAAATCATTTCCGGTTAGTGTACATCGGTGGAATGAAATTGTGCGCTAGTGGAAGAAATTTTTGAAGGTTTTCACAAAGTTTTGACGCTCCAATGCCTTTACCCGTTTCCACGTTTTTGAAGTTTCACAATGTTTTGACAAAACGAAATATGAAAAAGTAGGTGTGCTGTTTCTTCAATATTTTAGTGGTTTCCTTTACTTTTCATGTTCTTTGAGTCATTTTCAAGCTTATATTTTTGCTTGCAAAGGTGAGTATATTTGTGTTCAGACCAGCTTGCGCACCTCAACTAATTTCACCTTAACATATTTCGAAAGCCTGTAGTTAACAATTGAGTAAACTTCCAGTGGTACCTAAGAGGTTTCGAACTTAAAACCTCAGGAATGAGCAAGCCAATCTCATACCTTGACCACCAGACCAATACCGCAAGCCAATCTCAAACTTTGACCACAATGACCACTAGACCAATCCCTTGGGATTGATCATTAAATAGTTTTCGAATTACTGATAGTATTCTTGTAGAATGCTTTTGGCTTGAACAAATCTTTGTAACGACAGTGGGTATGACTTAGGCTTTTAATTCGATTGTTTTTGAAATTTTTAGGATTAATTATTTGTTTTGACGAGAAGAATTTGAAAATATGAACCATAATTGAAAAAAGTTTAAAACTAAAAAAAATAATGTCTTTTTCAAACTGTGTTTAGTGAATTTTTGGATCTTTTATTTATAATTTTATAACATTCCAATTCTTTTGGTGTACCTCTATACCGAGATATTTTGAGTCATCAATTTGTGTGAGTTATTTGTTAATGTTTTAAGATCTTTATGCGATCTAATGACCGAAAATGCACCAGTATAGAGGTACAACGAATTTCAATGGAGAGGATTTGATTTCAGTCTAAATACACCCTGGTAGTAATAAAACCGCATCCAAACAAGCCATACGACCTCAAGCACTTGGAATTGATTTTTTGTGAAAGGACAAAATTGCCCTACGTTGAACACTCTCGAAGCCACCCCCGGAGATTAGTAGAACACTCTGGAAGCAACGTACTACGACTCTTTAATGTAAGAGTATTTCGTTTCAACTTGTATAAATGCTGGTGTTTTGTCAATTCCTTATTTGAGTGAGTGGTTTGGGAAGTTGTTGGGATTCACAATCAACTAGGAGTAGGAGCATTGTTTTCAACCCTATTGAAAAAAGTACCATATGGATAAAACTAGTTCTTGTTTGTTTCTTTTAACAATTTACCATGTCATGCAAAGCATATGCTGTATTCACGCCTATATACGGAGTGATCTGGAACTTTGGATTTCTCATAATAATCCCAGCCATTTACTGGACCACATGTGATCCGAACCCCATAGGGTAACCGTAAAGATCATCCCTATATATAAGTTACAAGACGTCACCCATTTTTTTGCCGCAATTTAAAACTGCTATTTCTCTCTCTTTCTTCTCTACCTCTCTCTACTCTTCCATAACCCTAAAAAAATGTTGAACCCCCAAGCTGAGCCCGATGATGACCCTGTTCATTTGCCCATAGTTCATACCCTGTCTCTTGCAATTTTCATTCCGAACTAAAATAGCAGTCGTGATGAAGAGCATGCAGTCTGACCGGAGGAAGGCTAAGAATGCCTTGGCTAGGGGAAAGTAGAATCTACAGAAAGAGATGAATGTGTGGGCTACGCAAACGTTCACTGCTAACGATTTCGTTACCCGTGATTGATGATTAAGTCTCTTATCGTGAAAGAAAGGACTCTTTCTGAGAAACTAGACGAAGGTTCTGGAATAGATTGCGGAGCAAGAGGAGAAAGACAAGGCGGCTGAAGCAGACATTTCCCAATTAGTCGGAAAATTAGTTAGTATTCTTGGAGTTTCGTAACGCAGTGCCTCAAGCTCTTATGGCAATTTCAAACCATATTTTTAAACCCGTCCATATTCGCCCATTTATAATTTATAACCCAATTTATAACCCAACCCAACCCAACCTGATATTATATCATGGGACAAGGCGGCTGAAGCAGACATTTTCCAATTAGTCGGAAAATTAGTTAGTATTCTTGGAGTTTCGTAACGCAGTGCCTCAAGCTCTTATGGCAATTTCAAACCATATTTTTAAACCCGTCCATATTCGCCCATTTATAATTTATAATCCAACCCAACCTGATATTATATCATGGGGGTTGACCCATAATTACATGGGTTTAGATAGGTTTAAAGTGAGTTGAATATGGACTTAAATTAAAATACCCACGCTCAACAATACAATGCATAAGCACCACCACGTAAACACGCGCCTAACTGAGGCTAGCGAGTAGATCTGATGCGAAAGACACGCTCTTGCAGTGGTCGGATGATGACCGGACAGGGTGCTCTGTGATCGTCAAGGACAGAGGAACATGATTCCGAGCTTTGATTCTGTGTTCAATCTGTTATTACACACCAGCGTCATACCCGCGGCTCGTGCGGTGTTTCCAGACATCAAATCTCGACCGGAAAAGCGAAAACCCCAACACTGTTGTGTCTCCAAATCCAAACTCGATCTCTCACAAATTGGCGATTATCTATGATTCCCAGAGAATTAAAATCTATGAAATTGAAGAAATGAAGCTTTCTAGGTGCAATTATGAACTACCGTTGAATCTGATACCAGTTCCCATTTTCCGGTTAGATTAAGAAGTTAATTTCATTTTATTTTTTTTGTATCAATTCTTTTCTGCATGTTTTGTAAAATTTAGAATTGGTAAATGATAATTGAGTAGATTCCAAATCTGCGGAAAAAAAAGGGGGGGAGGGGGGTTGGATTGGGCAGATTTGGGTATAGTTTGACCCATATTTGATTCAACCTGTTATAATCCGCCTATTATTAATTCGTATTTGATCTGCTTATATTCAACATGACCCATTTCAATTCGTCCATTTGCCACCTCTAACAACCATTAATGTGGATCACATGGAAATTAATGTACATCTCGAACATTAGCATTTTCAAATTTAACAAAATTACCCTTTGCTTCGGGGGAAAATGCCTAAAAATCAACATCCGGAAGCGAATGGGATTCTAAATGAAAACCAAGGTCGAAAGGTAACAAGTGCTACTCTCTCTATCTTTGTTATTTTTGTCCCGATTGAAATACCCTATCATTTCTAAAAAGATATTACTCTGAAATAATTTTTGATTTTTTCTTTGCACTGTTCAAAAAATCCATTGAGAGTATTTGAAAGGCGTGAAAAATCAAAATTTTAATTTAAAAAAATATACTCTTATATTTGGTCCACTTTTCAGTGACGTTCTGTTGTGCCTTCTAAACGGCTTTTGTCCCTCGAGGTTAGATATTGATAGCTTAGTGAACGATTAGATTTGTATTAAATAAATGATAGGCTAGTAAAATTTTAAACTATACTACTGCCAAGAGAATTGGATCATTGGATCGATGTCCAAACAACTTATTTTGTTGTAGGAGTGTGTTACGCGCCTAAGTCTATACAAAGTGAACAGTTTAGATCACACTTTTGGGCTCAGAGACCCATTGAAAGGCTCAACACCTTGTAGTTGGCCCTCCAATTCCTCTTTTTCTAAGTTAAAACTGATTATCTTATGTTTTTGCTATATATACTTCAAAAGCAATGCTCTTTCATGCACGACCTTGCGAGCATGTAAATTCGCTAGGCTTAGGATCGATAAACGAACCAAGTTTTTCAAACTTGAGCTTATGTTTTTTTGTTAAAAGTATCTGAGATCGATTTGTTATATAAACAAATCAAGCTTTAACGCTTTTAAGAAGTTCATCAAGCTTTTAACCAAGCTCAATCAATGTATCAGGCCCATTCAGTTTATTATGTACAACATTCAAGCTACTAAAAATCAACTCAATTAAATTCGTTTGTGATCGGGTCACCTCAAAAGCGAGTCAAGTTTTAGGACCAAACTTCAAAAAGTCAATCGTTCAGATCGTTTATCAGGCCAGAAACGAACCCATTCGGTTAGTGCATGGGCCAAGATACGATACTAAAGATCAAACGCAAAAATAAAAAAGAAGGTATGTGAGGTTCGGGTTTACCTCAAGCCCGAGATCTGCCCGAGCAAGCAAGGCCCAAAGCCCAGCAAAACACAGAGCGTGCTGGATAAAGCTTTAAACCCAATTGAAAAGCTCAACTTTCTTTTCCTTAGGGAAAATGACGAATCATGACGTATTTTGATAATTAATACTTATTAATAATATTTTTAGTATTAACAAATATTCTTAACATGTCACTCCACCAAAGGGTGTAAGTTATTCACTTACCTGAAGGTTTAGTCCGGTTGATTGGTGAATTTGATTCTCACACAATTAATTAAGATTCGATTCTTGAGGCTCATGCAACTAATAAAGTAATTTCTTGTGAATTTTCTAGTCTCGGCATGGACGTCCTCTCGCCTTTGACGGAACTAATGACGGGATTAGTCTAAGTGCACACAAATTGACCGCTCTGTCCGTCAAACAAACCAAAAAAAAAAGAAAAAAGGAAAGGATAAACTACTTCGTAGCTGGCTAGTTGATTTTCAAATTGTCAAACTTCTGGGATCATGTGAAGATTAGATTAATATGGTCAACATCGCACTGACTTTAACTTCAAGAAGAACAAAGCTCCCCTGACTAAATTTTATTTGGATTTAAATATCCAATGCTTTGGGCCCCTATGCCTAGTACATAGTACCAAATTGATTTCAGTAATTATTTCACGGTCCCAATACAACGCAATTTTAGTCTCTCGTGTAATTCATGATATATTTGCCTTGGATAAAAAGAGGCCACGATGTCTTCTCTCTTGCCTTTGTTTCTCTTAAAGAGGCTATTCATATTTCGATTGGATTTGGTCGAAATGTCCGCGTAGATGGAAGTAGAACCAGAGATTGTGATGGGTTTTATTTCGTATCGGCTTGAGACCGGTTTAGTAATTTCCATCACTATAGCGAGCGTGTGCTCATTCTGAATCTCAAATTTTTTTTTTTTTTTTATAACTAAAATCGTTGGTCTTGTTCAGATTCATCCCGCTAGGAAGCTGTGAAAAAATCAATTAAACACGGGGAGAGAAAAACAAGAACAAGCTCTCATCAGTCAAACTAGGCGAAGAATCTGATCCACCCCCACGTGTAAGGAAGGAACAACATTCCAGGATCCATGGGATCAGAACTGAAAACAAGGAATAGGAAAATGCATGCACAAGTACACAGAAAATGGGATGCTTCCAAAGATGTTTCTGTCTCTACGTTTGAATGTCAAATACTACTAAATTACTACTCCCTCTGTCTCAATTTGTTTGTCTAATTGTTGAAACTCGAGCGGGTTCCAAAGATGGCACAACTTAAAAAAAATTACTACTACCCTTTGGAGTATTTCTTGACAGAATGTCTATCCTCACCGTTCTCAATTTTACTGTCGAATTTTATTTTGGACGGTCTGAATTTTAAAAGACTCTTCTGGAGAAACTCTTCCAGACTCTTCTCTGGAAGAGTTTTTTTAAATCCAGGCCACTGAGTGCCGAGACGGATGGTGAAATTGAGCGCTGCGGTGGGGGGAGCGGTGAAACAGAGCGGTGCTACGCCCACCGCTAATTTCTTAAACGACTATAAATAAGACCAAAAAAAAAAAAAGAAGTTAAAATGTCCAATTTCTATGTATTAAAGCATCTTGATAAATACTAAAAGTGCATCAAAAACTAATTTTTTTTGCATTATTCTCGCTTTATTTACAACTTAGTTGGTTGTCAATAGTACAATTGTTTTGCCTTCAGTATATTATTTTCTAACTTTTGACTTTTAATTTTCACTCGCCAAGAAAAATCAGGAAAAAAAGAAGAAGCTAATACCGTAAAATTGAAAAATTCATGAATAGGCAAAATTACTCGAGTTGAGTACAAATCTGGCTTTATTAAATCCCTATTTTATATAATACAAATCAGGAGCTAGATAAGGTTAGTGTGATAGCCAGTTCCAGTTGTATAGCCCAGAAATCGAAGGCATGCATTGGGATGAATGGCGGGCCGTGTGGTGTGGGTAACATATTTTACACGCCGGAAAACATGTTTGTATTTTTTACTACTTTCTGGGCTGTGGTGGTGAGTGGTGGATGGTGGTGGCAAATTAAAAATAAGGAGCTAGTCAAAAGCAGCATTAAGACCAAAGCAGACGATTACAAAGGAACGGCCACCCAAGGCGGCGACACCAGTGGCCGTGGGGACCTGCACTGCACGTGAATTTCATTGACTTGGTGCCTCCCTCCCTCCGGGATCACTCACTCATTAATCAGACCATCACATCCACATCACGTTTTCATCATCCCAAAACATATCAATATCAATAGTCTATTATATGCTTCTCTCTCCCTCTCTCTCTCTCTCTCTCTCTCTCTTAGTTGGACTTGACTGGACTTGTTACCACCACACCCACCCACCCTCACGTGTGGGTGGAGTTTCTGGTCTAGCTAGTTGTTGGTTTTGGACGACAAGTATTACGTTTCAACTTGTATAAAAGCTGGCTGGTGTTTTGTCAATTCCTTATTTGAGTGAGTAGTTGGGATTCTCAATCAAGTAGGAGAAGGAGTTTTGTTTTCAACCCTGTGGAAAAATAAAACTAGTTCCTGTTTGTTTTTTTGAACAATTTACCATGTCATGTAAAGCATATGCTGTATTCATGTCTAATACTTGATTGGTAGGTTAGGAACCAAACGAGCCCAACGGTTAGTCCGGTTGGTTAGTGAGTTTGCATCTCACAATTGACCAAACTTCGATTTTTGAGATCAGATCGCGAGAAAGAAATTTCTTGTGAATCCCTTAGTCCCGACGTGAATGGCTTTCCTTTGACTATAGACCGAGGAGGGGATTAGTCAAGATGCATAAGTGCCCGAACAGCTTGATCGTTGAACAAAACAACAACAACCAAAAAAAAAGAGGTTAACAAAATCAAGGACGAAGCGGTTGGGGCTGTTAAGCAATAGAAAGAGGTTAAAATCACACTTTCTTCAATTCAAACAAAAAAACAAAAAATTACTTTAGGTTTGGCTGCTTTATAGGATGGGTTAAAAGAAGAAGATGAAATGATCAACAGAAGAAGGATGTAAAAACAGCCACCAAAATTCTTACTACTTCATTTGGTTGAGTCGAAAACAGAGAGATTGAACATGTCTGTAGCAGACCATTCAAAACTCATCTCCAGTTAGTTGAGCAAGTAAACAAACTGCGGTGGATTACGCCAAACTCTACGTCTGGGATATCTACGAATTCCCAATGCGGGGAACGAGAAGAGCTGATTACAAAAGTTGTACACATATCCGTATTTTTGCTCAACTATCGATGGAACTTTACATAAAAAGCAATGCAAGAGAGCAATCAAGAATATACTGTATAACTCAACCAAGGAATCAAGGCAAGTAGTACATTGCAATCATAAACACGGAACGATATCGTATTCATACAAGCATCATACGACATTCGACAAAGCACATAATTGATCCTTTGTTGTAAGAAACTTTTGCTTCTAAATGAAACTTGGAGTTGCTAAAGTTACAAAATACCATAAACAAAAGCAATAAGAAATTCGTCAACAATTATTGATAATTTGCCTAGACTGACAAACAAATGCCATGATCAATTACGCAAATGTGCTCAAAGGGCCCGTCTGGTTTGAAGAATCCAGTCCATTGTCAGCATTTCGCAGCCCAGTAATCCATTTCCTGCTGGGAAAAAAAAAATCTGAACTTTCAGCTGTATGAATTTTCCACGTGAGAATGATGCATAGAGAACAAACGATCTTGCAGAATTGACTTCTGATTCGATCTTGACCAAGAAGGGAAAAAAATGACTCTGAAACTAGATCAAAGGGTCTTGCCGCATTGAACATTCAATTCTGAAATTCTATGCCATGGTATTAACGAGTTTAGAGTAGCAATAAATGGGTTTTCACCAACAGGCAACTTCAACATAGATAGCAATCCAAGGGATAATTAGATTGATAGGGGCGAATGGTAGTACAGTATTATTTAGTTACCTTCCAAAGTTGTTGCTGCCTGGATCCATTACGATCGTCAACCTTTTCGCAGTTCTTGCAAAATTGCTGCAATGAGAGCAAGAAGGCAAAAAGAGATCAATGAACTATAAACGAAGAATCATAAGATTCCTCCAAGCCAAAGTTGATAACAAATTACAACTGCAACTAATCAGATAGCAACGATACCTGTAAGGCTCGTGTCCAGTTTGTTTAATTGCACCAGTTGCATCCTGGTAGAGCACACGACACGAAGTCTCTGATCTTTCTATACTAAACATGTTTGTCAGCCTTTTGTATAGCTCATCATAAGACCCGATCGCTGAGAGGTCAAGCGTCCTCCCTACATCCTCCGACTCCATAAACACTTTGCAATGACCAGTCTCAAGGTCAAGTTCACTCATGTGAAAACCTTGCTGTCTTTTCTGGCCGAATGCATATCCTTCCGCCTTATCTGGAATCCCATCTGACAAACTTTTCTTGTCAAGAACTTGTGAAACTGCAAGACCAGAACAGCTTCGTGCAATCTGCTGTTCAGTTAGTATAGGTTGGCCAAAAAGTACAAACTGGGGTGGTGTTTTAACGCTATTATCAGCTTTCTCCAATAGTAATTCCAACTTGTTATTGGAATTCCCCATAGTTAACAAACATGATATATTCTCATTGCTACTTCTTCGACTAGAGATCAAACCATCAGAGATCCTAGCCTGTTGATCAACCCGCTGCAAGCTTGATCGGAAAAGCCCCAACTGCAGTCTGTTATTAAGGTGGAGATCTGATAACGGTAGTCCAAATTGAGCATGCCTGGCTCCCTGTATACCTGCAGTAATGTTGTCAGATAGACAACACAAAGAACCGGTGGGCCCTATGGGGTTGCCTGAAAATGACGGAAATGGAAATTGGCCGTCAAGGGGAAAGTCTGGGTGTTGCGGTAGCCGCAACTTCTTTCTTGGTGGTGAAAAGGGTGACATGACTGGCATGTTTGATACCAATTCAACAAGCCACGGGCTGACGCGCTTCACATTTTGCAGCAAATCTGGTTCATCCCATGTCACCTGCAACATGGTATGAAAGAACAATGTCAAGATAAAGAACCCTCAAGAGCAAGATGACACGAACTCTGCAGACGAAATTTTAGATAGATAACCATTTCTTTTGCAAAGAACTGAAGTTGAAAGTTAGCGAATTCATACTTCTAACAGACAGATCGGTGATAATAGTGCAGATCTTGAAAAAATCACAAGACTCTCAACAATATTAGACTAGAACATATTTCTAATAGACGGATCAGTGATAATAGTGCAGATCTGGAAAAAATCACGAGACTCTCAACAATATTAGACTAGAATAGGCCAGCAAAAGAAATGCATGCATTAGTCAAAACAGAAGGTTTTGCCACAAATTCCCCCAATGAATATAGCACAATCAAACTAGAACGAAACAAAGCAACTTCATTCGCAACAATCAAGATTCAATTCAAATTTTATCAATCATGACAAGATTGGAAGTTAGTTTAGCTGGCTAATGCATTTTACTAGCCGCTGGAACTTCTTTAGTTTAGAAAGCCATCCTTATTTGAACCAAGTATGGAACCTTGGTGCGTCAAACCTCAAGGTTCAGAAACCAACATTAAGAAAAGAAGCAGCTAGAATTCATGTCCTGTCCAGAGTTTAATCAAAAATACTTCTGTACTAAAACGATAGCCATCGGGGAAAATCTGTCAATCTCAGAGAAAGTCAGCTTCGGAACAAAAATTCACCAAGTGCCATATTAAGGACGACATAGAAATGTTCTGCCAGACTTGTAGTCATTGCAGATTCACAGTAATGAGAAATGCCCTATCTATTACCTGCATACGTGCTCGGCAGAATGTGTACTTCCAACATCGATAAATAAACTACCAACAGGTGAGCATGTGAGCCAATTAGAATTTCAATTAAACCATCAAGAAAAGAAAAATACTGGAGATGCATAACATGATATCCTTACTCAGTAACAGAGTTCCTTAATTCATTGATAGGTAATCTCCATAAATTTCAAGATAAACAACGAAAGGGCTTCCGAATTTTTCTATACCTGGAGAAGCCTCCAAGGAGAATTAGGCCAGTGAACAGGGTCAGCAACCTGAACAGAACCAACAGTCCCCATGAACCAGCTAATCCTCGAATCATCGGTTTCAAACGGCATCTTAAACCTCATCCCACAACACCACTGAATCCTCATCGACGCCCTAACTGCCGCAGCCCTCACACAAAACTCCGGCGTGCTCGCCCGCGGGTAATACACCACCTCAAACGCCTCCCCCCTCACCGCCATCCCCGCCGCCTCCACAACCCCTTCCCCCCTCACCCTCCCCCTCACCCTCAAATTCCCCCCCACTCCCATTCCTTACCAGCTTATTCTCATCTTCCCTCAAAAACACTGAAAACGGCGCCGAATTCCAACTGGAGGGCGGCGACTCGGCCCCTTTCTTGGCTCTCCGAACTCCTACGCAGAGGTCCCCGTTCTCAGCCCGCAGGAACACGATCGAGTCCCCCGCGACCAGCTTCTTCTGGTTCACGAACGTGCTCCACCCCGTCGTCAGCAAATGCCGCCGCGGTGTGCCCCTATAAATATGCCTAAACTTCCAGACCTCCCCGTGCACGTCCTTCACTATCACGGTCTGGACCGGCGGGTCCGCCGCATAATCTAACTTAGGAAAAATCGTCTCCGCGCAGTACCGCGGGACGGAGAACCCGCCCCCGTTATTAGCATCAGACTGAGTCAGCGTCTTCGCGAAGGAAGCGGGCTTCTCGGGCGACGACTCAGACGGGTCGTTGTTACTCCCGTCGTCGTCGGCGTCGTGATCCTGGCCGTTGATCGGGATAAGCTTGATCTTGGCGTAGACTTCGTCGGTGTCGGAGTCGGCCAAACCTCACGGCGGCGACCCTGCAGAGGATCAGGGCCGGGAGCCGTTCGGGGAAATCGACGGCGGTCAGGGCGTGTTCGGCGTGCCTTGTGGGAAGTAGAAGACCTTGGAGTTTAACGGCGGCATCTGGACCATCCCTCCTGCGCAGGCGTGCCACAGCTGCGAGTCCTAAGCTTTTCTCTACGACGTCGTTCATCGTTAACCTCTTCTTCAATACTGAAATATGTTTTCCTTCGGTTTATCCTGTGAGCAAGGAAAGATGAGCGTCAGGCAAAAGAACAAATCTTTATTTCATCGACTCGTTGTTGAGTTTTTCCAAGGATATGGATCTGGATGTTCAGCGCCTCCTACTGCGAGAACAAGTCATTTTGAGGAGCAGAGATCGTTCGGAGGGAAAGAGTCCAAAGAAAGAGTTAAAGATGAGTTCTCTCTCCCTCTTCTCTCTCTGTGTGTTGTGTCTGCCTGTCTCGTGATTTTTGTTGTTTTTGTTCTGATCTGTTTTTCCCACTTTTCTCAGATCTGTTGCGGGAGAGAGTAAAGCATCAACGGTGGAAAGTGAAAATAGGAGGGACCGATCAATGGCTCCCTTTTCCTGTCTCTTTTACTCTCTAGTCTAGTCTAGTCGAGTCGAATCGAGTCGGGCAGAAGTGAAAGAAATATTTATGGAGTGTTTTAATTAAGCAGAGAATTTATTGCTTTCTTGAATAATCGTCGGAGAAAAACAAAAAGGGGACTGAACATAAAATTTTCACTTTTTTTTGTACTGCTCTGGAATCAGAGCACAACTGTCATCACACTCATTACTACTAAAAGGATCCCTGGGTCCGTAATTTCTCTTTTTGACAGTCTAATTAATTAACATAGATTCCAAAACAAACAAAAAAGTACACTACTAGTAAAAGAGAGGGGTTCTGCGTTCCAGATTCTCAAAATAAATACCGGCCTCATTTGACTTTAAAAGTAAAACAATAACTTTTTTTTTATTTAAAAAAAATTATATTTGTTAATTTTACATCAAATTTTTGTGACTTATTTGATCCGTCTCGGCAAAAGGAATCGAAAAAGTAAAAAATTTGATTGAATCATAATTTTTTTTCAAAAAGATAGGAATAAGTAAAAAAAACTGACTTTAATGATTTATTTTTGTCTTTGTTCAAACAATTATGAGTTTCGATCAAATTTTTTACTTTTCTGATTTCTCTCGTTGAGACGAATCAACAAGTCACAAAAAATTGACACAAAACAAATAAATGCAAAAAAAAATTTAATAAGCCTCCGTCCAATTTGTTTGTCTAATTTGAGGAATACAGCTTTTTTGGAGAACACAATCATTGCACCAATAAATGCTCAACTTTCAAAAATTGTCCTCCTAACTTTTTGAAAAAGAGTACTTTAGTTCAAAGGGTAAGGGACAAAAAGGTAATTTTGTAGCTTTTGGTCCCTTAGTTTTTCAAAGTGGACAAACATTTTGAGACAGGTAAAATCAAAAAGTAGACAAACAAATTGGGACGGAAGGAGTAAGTCACTCAACTTTTTAATCCAAATCTACCGTTATTTAGGAATAAGTACTTATTTTTTGAATTAAAATAATATATTATGATAGAATGACTTGTCTTGTAATAGAAATAAATACTTATTTATTAAAAATAGAATCTAGAAGGGTTAATGGACAAGATATTCAATGCCCCGGGGCAAGGTTGAACTCGAATTTAAACCACACAATT
>CM033793.1:23227493-23428215 GCA_019656835.1 Rhododendron ovatum | reverse complement strand
AAACTTTTATGTGATATAGACTCATCTCGTCGAAAGAAATCGAAAAAATTAAAAAATTGATTACTTTTACACAAGTATTTTGGAAAATATCCAAGAACACATCCAAAAAATGTTCAAAAACTGACTTTTGGAGTTTATCTTTGGATATTTCCCAAAATACTTGTATAAAAGTCATAATTTTTTATTTTTCTGATTCCTCTCATCTTAACGAAACTATATCACATAAAAGTTTGCCGTAAAACTAACAAAAGCATAAATAAATTGAATAAATACAAAACGGGAAAAATTATGCTACATAAGCTAATCACTAGAGTAAACACCCGAGCACGGAGAATAATAGACAAAAACTAGTACTCCCTCCGTCCTAATTTAATTGTTCTTTTTGGGAGTTCGTGTTACGTTTTAATTGATTATACCTTGTAATTTTTTAGCCGGTTAAAATAGAACGAGAGATAATTAAATTGGGACGGTGGGAGTACAAAATAGTTAAACTTACAATATAACTTTCACATATGTCAATGCAATTCGGTTGATGTCTATGCATTTTTTTGCAAATATCAATACACCTTTTTTGCTATTATTCAAAGCCCAATAGGATTTTAGTTAGCATTTTCCTTCTTTTTTGACTAGCCTAAAACGCAGTGTAATTGCACTCTAGTAAGCCGAACCATGGTATATATGGTCCCCTCTTATGCGTTTTGTTTGTGATTTGGTGTCTCCATATACATAGTAATTTTTTCCTCATATGTTTGGTTTGTTACATTTCCTCGACTGTCATGATCACCATCACCACTTCTTGGGTTGCGGTTGGCTCCTCTAGAGGACCGCCGCATAATGAAGGTGGTAAATTCATTCTAAGGCACGTAGTCAGTTATCCGACAGTCATGGTTGGCTCTTTAAGTGAAGGTTTTAGCGGACATCAATGATTCCGGCCAATAACCAACCCAATGCTCCCAGCCATCCTCATCCAAATTTGGCATCTTCCGGAGGTAAAAAAAATCGTTCCGGTCGATGTTGCCCATAAACACTATTACAGCAAATATGCATAAAATAAATCTAGTAGGAATATAGACCTTGGTATATAGTATGTGTAACTCTCCGCAATACAATTACCACAACAGTGATCTTCAATAAGTATAAACATGTACTCTCCCGTCCCAAAAACGATGTTAGTTTTGATATTCGTGGCCTTTTTATATTGTTTATATATGTCGATTTATATATATATTTTTTTGAATTTGAAAATTTTGTAAAATTGAACTAATTAAAAACTCCTATCAAATAATATACATATTGCATATTTGGAAATCTATATTGAAAGATATAAATAATTGAAATTGCATGAATATAAAAAAAATTTGGTATTTTTTTGGGACAGAGGGAATAACATATATTTTATGTTTAGCAGATCGAATTTTGAAAAGAATCGACTTTTTGTTCATAAAATGGGCTCTTTTATATAATTTTGGAACATTCTGTTTTGTAAATCGAATACAAAGTATTCTTTCAATGCAAAAAGTTAATTATCATTCTTATGATGGCATTTATGTGAGTCATTCTTGTCACATAACCCTAGCTGACCCTATCTCTCTCCCTCTCTCTATCTCCACCCTAATCACCACAACTCTACTTCTCCCCCTAGATTTCATACTCGCGTGTGGCAGCGAGAGGAGAAGGTCATTGAACTATTTTGATTCCCTTTCTTTCTTTCTTTTTTTTTCTTCCTTTTTTTCTTCCATCTATTCATATCAAGGACTTGGCGTCTGATCTGTGAGCGTTGTCTCTCGTTTTATGAGAGTTGTTAGTTTCGTCTTTGAACGAATTTTGTCTACAAATCGGGTTCTCTCAATTGAGGTTGCTTCATAACGATATATGTGCTTAGCGTTCTATCCCTACACGATATCTTTATTTGTAGTTCTTGATCAGAGTTCATTAGTGTATTCATACTTGATTGAAGTGCATCTGATCATCTGGGTATTTGAGGTATTTTGTATTCAACTTTGCACTTTTTTTTGTTTGAGACTCCTAATTAGATGTTAGACAGTTTAAAAAGTGTCGTTGTTGCGTCAGGCCATGTCTGAGTTAGGATGAAAGACAGCGGTTATCTTATGATTTATTCATTTTGTATTTGTTAGACGATTAGTTTGGTTTTGTCCAAATTCTTTGTAATGGTCTCCATTTTGTAAGTGTTATTAGGCGTTTATCAATATAGTCTTCCCACTTTTGACAAAAAAAAAAAAAGAAAAAAAAGATTGCATTTATGCATTCTACCCGTAATTAATTGTCTAGTAAATAACTTTTCCATTTTTTTAACCCTGTACACTTCAAAGTTGGTGTTTAGTGCTTGTAACGTGCTTTAGTTTAAGCACTAATAGGGGTGTTTCCACAAATAAAAAACTAAAAACTTTAACGTATTTTATTATCTCGTTTCCACTAACAAAAAGTTTTAGTATTTTACCATCTCGTTTCCACTAACAAAAAAGTTGCTAACAAAATCTTTTTTTTACTCATAAACCGATCAATAACTTATTCACTACCAGAAATAAGTTGACATTTTTCAACAACTTATTTGCTATCGGAAATATCTAATAATTTTCGAACCACAAATAAAAATCTATAAATTTTTCTATATCAAAAACACCCTATAATGCAATTTTAAAGTGCATTTATAAGAAAAAGAGAGTAAAAAAATACTCAATCCGTCCCAATTTACTTATCATTTTTTGGAGTTTGTGTCATTTTTTAATTTATTATATATTGTAATTTATTATTAGGTGATTTCGAAAACATTAAATTATAGAATAAATCGAGATCTATCAAACAATATCCATATTAGATATAAAATTCACTACCACTTTAAAATATAACTAGTTTTTTAATCCAATTAAAATAAAACTGGAACAAATAAATTGGGACGGAGAGAGTACTACTGTATTATACTATTATACCCTCTTTGGTTTTTTTTTTTTTTTTTGATCCGACCCTCTTTGGTTGATTTATAGAATTTCAACTCGACGATTTGAATGGGACCGTAAGACAAGTTTGGTCAAATTTCCACAAGGGAATTGAGATTTCCATATCCATGCTACAAAACAAGCGACAACCAAACTGACACACCACAACCACTGGATCCCACTGTTTCCTCACATTTTAAAATCGTCGCTTTCGATCTCTCCTTTCTTTCTTGCCTTTTCCCCTTCTTTCACCAGACTCCATTAACTGCTGCTTGTCCTCCTTCAACCCGCCCCCCCAGTCACGCGCCTTGGTGCTCGCTCAACCCACCCATCTCGCCGCCCGTTTGCCGATGGAATTAGTTTTTGGTAGATACCAGTATCAGAAAGACTACGGCCACCGAAGGAAAAAAGCGGTGGCCGGCCACCGAACGCCGTGACGGCCCACTTCCGGGCTCCGTACGGATGATCCGAACCGTTAAATAATTTAAAAAAAAAAACCGAGTGGGTCACGCGTAAAATCAGCTCGATCCGATATGTGTAGATACTCGGATCAAGCTTCTCATCTTTGAAAAATCGAAAAAACGAAAAAACGGTTTTTTCAATTTTTCAAAGATGAGAAGCTTGATCCGAGCACCTACACATATCGGATCGAGCTGATTTTACGCGTGACCCACTCTGTTTTTTTTACCGTCAATGTGAAATATAAGTGGACCTATAATTAGGATATTCCTCCCTTAGTTTGCATTTTAGGTTTTCTTTACAAATTTATTTTATTTTTAAGTCAAAGTAATGTACTCTTTCTGTCCCCATTTAATAGTCGTTTTTTGGAGTTTGTGACACTTTTTAATTAATTATTTCTTGTAATATATAATATAATATTTTATGTTATTTTAAAAATATTATCTTATAGAACTAATCGAAATTTGTCAAATAAAATCCATATGGTATATCAAATTCATTATCAATTTAAAATATATCTAATTTTTTATCCGGTTAAAATAGTAGAGGTACTATTAAATGTGGACAAAGGGAGTAAATAACTTCATAATTTTTTATTGTAGCTTTTAAAGTTAATTAAGATATTCAAATTAGGCTCCATTCTTCCTGACTAAAAGTCTAAAGTTATTTTGGGTATTTTTTTATTGAGCTTTTCATCGTAACTTTTGAGATTAATCATTCGTCTTCTCAAAGAGAAAAATCATAAAAGTTAAAAAATGTGAATCGATGTTGTAAAAGATTTGTGGTTGTTTGAGACAAATTATTTTGACAAATTTTTAGATCCTAGCTTATAAAAATCAAGAATATATGTCAAAATTTTTACATAACTGATTTCTAGAATTTACAAATTTTGAGAATCTAAAAAAGAAAAGAAATTCTCAAAATTTCAAAGATGGGTTTGGTTAGTTTTTGGGATTTCGTAACACATATTTTCAAGAAAATGAATGATATTCTCATAATCTCAATAAGCATGTTTTTCATCTTAAACCAAAATCCGAAATCTGAATTCTGCAGCAAAATCTGAAGCTAAAGTCTAAAATTTGCATCCACAGCTATCACAAACAAGCACTTCTTATAAAACTAAGCTTTAGACAAAAAAGAAAATTGTTTGTTATTTCGTCTTAGTTGAACTTTTTTTTTTTTTTTTTGTCTTTGGTCATAAGATTTTACATTTTAGACTTCTCTCATCGAGATGGATAAGTAATTCAAAAAATATGACGTGAATTTAATAACAATATTTTAAAAAAGCCGAACAAAATACACAAAATGAAAGAAAAAAGTTAGGGGGAGTGGAGTTAGTAGTACAAAAGCATTCCAAAAAAATTTACTACTGAAGAAGCAACACAAATTTTGGTGATAGTTTAGAGGGCATTTGAAAACCTTTTTGTTTTCGGTTTTTATTTTTATTTTTTAAAAATTAATGAAGAAAACTTGTCTGGATAACAAGTTTCTACTTTTTTGTTTTTCATAAACATTTTTTTAGAGTTTTTGTAAACTTTAGAAACTACAAAAAGGTGTTTTCCCCAGTTTTTTTTTTTTTTTTTGAGAAACACAAATATTACCAAACATGTTTCTTGTTTTTGCTTTTATGAAAATATAATAAACCTGTTTCTACTTCTAGTTTATTAAATACTAAAAACTGACAAGGTTACCAGATGCACCCTTAGCTAGTGTCGATTTTTGACATACACCAAAGATGCGGCCGCATCAGACCTCCACTTTTTGCCTATTTTTAGGGGCCTCTAATTGTATTTCCCCTTGTATTATGTACACATATAAAAATAGTAAAAAAATGTTAGGCCCCAATTTTAATGAAAGTTTAATAGATAAGACGCAAAAGATAATAGTAAAAGATGTAAGATGTAATTCTTAAAGTTTGAAAGATCAAATCTTATCTTTGCTCAATTACGCGCAAGAAAGATTGAATGAATTATGCTCTCCATTGAAATGGATATGGTGGTGACATTTGATTATGAGAGCTTAATTAGTACTCTATTACTTTTGTCGTGAAAAAATCCAAGAAGAGTGATATTTAAATAATACATTTTGAATTAATGAAATGATTATCTAGCCTTTTGGTAGGGGTAATATGGTTTTAAATACTTGAAACATTTTCTTTAATTGTTTTTTATTTTTTTTATTTGTGAGTTATATACGACCTTGTTCGGTTTAGGGTTTTGAATTCTAATTATTATCCCGTTTTCTCCAATTATTACTCTTATTTTTATTTTTATATCTCTTCAATAATTATTCCTATTTATAATCATTATTCTATTTTTCTCTATATTCATTACCTACAATTTTAAAATTTCAAAACAAACAGGGTTATAGAGATCCTCATTTGAAAAAGTTTACATCGAACTCCGAAAAATTCAGAACCGGCCTTGAGTTTAGGGCTAGAGTGATCCCAAGCTCCTAGCAGTGGGGCTATGTTTATGGCAAAATTAATGCTGTATTTTGATGAATTTTTAAGAATTTTTGTAAGATTATGAGTGGAGAGAGAAGTGAGAGTAATGATTGAAAATAAAGATAATAAATAGAGAAAGATAGAGAAAAAAATTAGAATAATGATTAAAGATGAATATGAATAATAATTAAAAATAAAAATAATACAGTAAGTATTTTTTGAATTTGAGAATTTTTTTTCAAAAACCAATCTAAACAAAGCATAAGGGGGTGTTCCAACTCCAAAAAAAGAAGATTTTGGAAAAAGGAAGGTAATTTCAAGCCTAAAAATTATATGTTTATGCAAATAATTTTTCTACTAATATGAATTTTGTTTGATAGATTTCATTGAAATCTTTTATACGATGCAAGAAAAATCAAAAAATTATTTTTCATTTCCTTATATTTAAATTTAAAAATTGAAAAAAAAAAACTTTTCAAAAAGGAAAGTTAGTTGGAACACCACCTAAATGTTTTTGACAACTAAAGATAATACCCCAAAGGGTAGCAGCCTATTGTGGGGAGGGGAAATTACCGGCAGGTGGTGTTGACCGGGAATAATACCCACTTTGATGGTGTGAAGTTTCGAAATTACCAAGACATGGCACCAACAAACAATATTACCCATACATGGTAAGAGGTAAGAAGCATGATATCACCGGACAAAATTGCCCTTTCATAAAAACAGAACCCTTTGTCCCAAATCTTTCCCTTTTTCCTTTTATCTATTTTTTCTCTTTGCCATTGTCCTGAGATACAACTCTCTCTGGGGTTTGGTCCGGTACGTGTCTCACCAATTTCTTCTCCAAATCTCAAATTAACCGAGGGATCTTGGAGCATTCTTCTCCTAGAGTTGAGTTCTAGCCTTTGATCGCGTTGGAAAGCTCGGAGGAGGTGTTTTCGGGAGAAGTTTTGCCTGGAGATTCTTGGGGTTTTAATTTCAACCTTCGAGGTAGGGATCTCCTGATTTCTTTACATGTTTAAGTATTAGTTTGATGTACAAGAATCAAGTTTGATCATTTATTTTGAGTCTTGAATGAATCTGATATATGCTGAAAAATTTCGTGGGTTCTGGAAATCTGTCTTTTGGGAGCCCTTCTGCCAGGAATCAATTTTTGGTGTCTTCATAACAGTTAAAGTACGTTTCAATACAAAGATTTCGGTACCAAGATCATGAAAAACTGATAATCACACAATTAGTTATGAATTTTTGAATACCGGCTGTTTCCTGGATGCGCGAATCTGTGTGTGGCTGTCTTCTTTTAATTTTCTGGGCATGATGAACATTTTGGGTGGCTTTGGGTCTTTTACCAGGAGCTGCACATTTTAGTTAAGAAGGGATTGGCGTTGGAATCAAGTGATTTGGTTAAGTATACAATTTTTGGTGAATTTCTAAAGCAGGATTGGTCGACTAGGGCGAAAATGGTTGCGAATCTGTTTTTCCTTTGATTGTTGGGTTAATCTACTCTCGTTTCTGAACTTGGAATTTTTACCGAGCGTAGGAATTGTAGTCGTGCAACTTTGGGCGTTGGTTCCAATATTTTTGGGTTTAAGATGAAAGAGTTATGATTTTTCAATCAAATTTACTCGTTCCCGTCCTTAAATTCACGTTGTTTAATTGGATATAGTCTAATGTGGATGATTAACTTTGTCAATTTGACATGTAGGGATTTTTCTCCTCCTTTATATGTTTATGAGTTGGTTTGATGTGTTTAAGAATGTTTAAACGTCTGTATTTGTTGTTGGGAGAAATCTGTCCAAACTAGAAATCGTACGCTGAAACACAAGTCGTACCGGTAGGAGTTTGGCCCTACCGGTAGAAATGGCTGTCCAGTAGTGTCTCTTTTTGTGAAATTCTGGTCTTTTACCGGTAGGAGGTTGTGTCCTACCGGTACCTACCGGTAGGGAATGAATAATCTGCTTTATTTTAAAATTTCGGACGATCATAACTTTATCATCCGGAACCCGTTTTGGTGCATATTATATATTGAAGTTGATGTATGGAAAATCTACTTCGTAATGGTGGTAGTTTTATAATCAAACTCTAAACCTACAAGAAGTTATAGTTAAAGTACGGTAGGTTGGTTGTTAGAATGCATACCGATTTTGGAGGTTATGTCGTATTTGGATATTACGGGTGATTTGGTATACTCCTAAGTGTTTAAAGTAGAAACGTTATATGCATTGGGCATTCTTTGATCTTAGAATCATTTGAGTGAGACACGAATGTTCCTAGGTGCGTTTAACTATTTGAATAGTCTACCGAGCCTTAGGGAGTAGGCTAGCACACTTGGAAAAAAGTTTGTCGACATCTAGAGAAAGTAGGAGGTTGAGTGGTTGATTGTATATTAAAGTTGGATCGGGAATATTTGAATGACGATGATTGATTATATTGATGAAATGAAAATTTGAGTTACAACTATTAATTTCCTCTTGAACTATAAATCGGAAGATGAAGTCGTCGTTTGTAGCTACTTGCCTGAAGTTGAGTTTCTGATCAATTAGTAAATATTTGGTAGTAGAGTAAATAGTATCCAGTTAGCATATTCTAGAGGGTGGTTTTAAATATCTTCGATGTGAGAACCGGAAAAGTGATGAGAGATTCCAAGGGAAGTGAGATGAGTTTGCAGTTGGAGGTGCAGTAAGCTGCGTTTCCTGGCCTATTTTCAGGTAAATTCAAAATATCATTGATTTGTATGAATGCTTTGTGGCTATTGTTATTAATTCTTGTCTCATGTATGACTATCACTGTCATTTACAGATGGAGTGGAGGAAAAGAAGATAAGTATTTTGCCCGAATTAGTAAAATTGTTATCTCTGTCTATGAAACAGACACTTTTACTCTTATTGACAAGAAATCCATAAAGGTTGAAAACGTTAAGGACATTAGTTGGTCATCTACTGATCCCATTCTTGCACTCTTTTTTCCTGAACTTGGAGGAGGAAACCAACCTGCAAGGGTGAGTCGAGCTATTTCATTTCCATATTCCCTTTTTTTTTTATATAATTTCTTTGAATATTGGAAGTTTATTAACTTGGCATGCTTTTGTCAGGTAAGTCTCATTCAAATCCCTGGCAAAGAGGAGTTGACGCAGAAGAAACTTTTCAGTGTTAGTGATGGCAAAATGTATTGGCAAAGCAGTGGAGAGTACCTTGCTGCAAAGGTTGATCGGTGTACTAGTCACCAGCTGGACGTTTCATCTAACTTGCAGGGTTGAAGGGCTTCAATGGACAGTTGGAGTTCTACAATGTCGATGAGCTTGAAACCATGGCAACATCTTAGCATTTTGGAGTGGAAGCGATTACACGAAGAAGAGAAAGCAGACAGGCAGTGGCTTAGCATGAATCTCTTGCCTTTGTTAAAAGCACGTTGTATTATGTCTGTAGTATGAATGGGGTTTTGTTGTTGCATTGTTTGTCAACCTATTTTCTTTCAGATATTAACGGATGGACAAGAATAAGGGATGTCTTCTCCAATCAAGAGTTAAGGAGCCCATGTTTTATCTTTTTTACTTTCAGAAAATATCCACATTTTTTTTATTACTTTTCCACCTACCATGGTTTGACCATACACTGTCAGTCTGAACAATATCTGGATATAGAGAGAGATGGTCTAATTACCATACAAAAACAACAACCAATACTTCAATTTTAAAGGGTCTAGTACAAGCAAGTAAAGGAAGGCCGCATGTTCGGATGTTTAACAGGTGTGGGGGAAAAATATGCTACTTGGCATTTGACATAATCGCAGTACCATCTACTTTAATGCAAAAACTGACTTTGCATAAGAATAACTACGACACAATCTTCATGCATTTTTTTAGGTCTATGAGTCTAGTTTCAAAATCAGAAATCGGATCGCAATGTCATCGCCGGAGCTCAAACTTATGGCCGTTTCCTTAACACGTGTCTTTACAATCAGCACAGTCCGAAACTGCGCTGCAAGGTCACGAATTTTTATAGAATTGAATACTTTGAGTCTGACCCTGAAATTTTTACCATAAACAAAAGACTCATAGAGGAACTCTCCATAAAAATCTTATGATTTTTGGAGTTTAGGAAGTGCCCCAACAAAAATTTCTAAAATCAGGACAGACACAAGGTTTCCAATCCTGCAGATTTTTCAGAAAAAAACGCAGCTTGTTCCTCTCTCGATTTCTGACTCCAAAACCTTTCAATATACTTCAAACTCACACAAAAACTTCACTAATCATGCTCAAACTCAGATATATTAAAGAGCTATTTTAAGAACATCGAATCCATGCATCAAAACAGGTTTTAAACACTCAATCCAAGAGATCTCAAGTTAGGTTCTTAAGTTCCTTAAGAATTCAACCCTAAAACTCAAATGCATACAGATATAGAGTGTAGTCTTATTGCAATATGGACTTGGTCTTGGTTTTGAAAGAACCACCACCTAACTTTTTACTTATCACTTGCTAAAAGATATGATTTGCTCTTTATACAATAAACATGCGGTCCACACAGACAAAAAGTGTAGTCTTTGGGCAATATGGACTTGGTCTTAGTATTGATGTGTCCAGCTCAGCCAATTGATTGCTAACTTCTGGAAACGGGCATTGTTTAAGAACACGACACGGACACGAACATGACACAGATACGGACACGGCAAGAGGACATGCAGACACAAACACGACATGAATCCATGTTTCCTGCACTTCTACACAACATTTCCATCACCAAATTACCTTTATGAGTTGAATATAGTTGCTTACTTTGCATTTCTAGTGCAGGTGAAGAGGAAAGCAAGTGGTTGTAAAAATGGTACTACAGGAGCAGATGAAAGGATTGAATATTTTTTGGCAATTGGTAAGCATTGAAAGTTTGGTGGAGGTTATTTCAAGACCAAGTCCATATTGTTAAAAGACTACACCTTATATCTGTATGGACCACATGTTTATTGTATAAAGAGCACGTCATATTTTTTGGCAGGTGATATGTTAGGTGGTGGTTTTTTGAAGACCAAGATCAAGTCTATATTGCAAAAAGACTACACTCTATGTCTTTGTGGACCATATGTTTATTGTCTAAAGAGCACATCATATTTTTTGGCAATTGGTAAGTGTTAAAATTTTGGTGGAAGTTATTGCAAGACCAAGTCTATATTGCTAAAAAACTACACGATATGTTTCTATAGACCACATGTTTATTGTATAAAGAGCACATCATTTTTTTTGGCAAGTGGCAAGTATAGAAAGTTTAGTGGAGGTTGTTTCAAGACCAAATTCATATTACTAAAAGACTACACCTTATGTCCGTAAAGACCACATGTTTATTGTATAAAGAACACGTCATATTTTAGCAAGTAATAAGCGTTCAAAGTTAGGTGAAGGTTCTTTTAAGGCCAAGTCCATATTGCTAAATGACTACACGATATGTCTGTATGGACCACATATTTATTGTATAAAGAGCACGTCATATTTTTTGGACAAGTGGTAAGCGTGGACCATATCTTTATCAAAACACATCTTTGCTTAATGGTATAATTAAGAGTTTTTGTGAGGATTGTAATTCATGGTGTCTCCGTCACCTAAAGAAAAACTTCAGCAAGTTTGCTAGCTCAAAGGGGTTGAAAGCTGAAAGACGAAACACGGCTCAATCTAAAGGTGGTATGAGATTTCTCCTACCAAGACTCAACGACTGAAGACTCATTCAAGTATCATTTGGGCATGTTGTATGAGATTTCTCCTAATCTATCAAAATGGGTGGAAGAAAACAATACAAAACACTGGTTAAAATGCATTTTTCCCTTACAAGAGATGGAGAGAGATTCTAGGGTTTGTGAGAGACGATTGAGAACGTGGAAAAAGAGCGAGAAACTTCTGTAGGAAATTCACCCACTTAAAGCAAAACGGCGTCGTTTCAATTGAAGGATATAAGGGTCCGGGCATTTTCATGGTACCATGTTTCTATGATTTTTACATGCATCTATCATGTATTGGTGATTTGGAAACTGGAGGCCATTGAAGTGGTAATAAAGCCTTGCCTCCTCTGCCTGCTGGTAATTATCCCTTGAATTCATTGATATCATTCCAACTAAGCTCATAGAAAAAGAACTGAATAATCTAATTAATACCCATTTAGTAGAAATATAGTCATACCATTCCATACAAAACCAAAAATAAAATTGTGCTTCAACATCAGGTACTATACAAGTTAACTTTAAAATGAAGGAAATTCATTGGACTCTAGGCCCACCCTTAAACATATATATCTCAAAAGTGGACTACAAGTCGTGACGGCAAGAAGTAATATGCGTTACAGAAAAGGCTT
Source organism: Rhododendron ovatum (assembly GCA_019656835.1). Taxonomy (NCBI): domain Eukaryota; kingdom Viridiplantae; phylum Streptophyta; class Magnoliopsida; order Ericales; family Ericaceae; genus Rhododendron; species Rhododendron ovatum. Next base: position 23,416,024 of record CM033793.1, on the reverse strand, counting down.
GAATAATGCCCAACCGACACTAGCACATTATCATATCACCATCTTCGGCATAAGGGATGAAGTGTCAATCTTTTCTTTCAACCAATCAACCTATAAAATTACAAGAAAGAAGACTTAGTACATAACATTAACTGTTCAAAAAAATAAGAAGATAATAACAATGGCCAATACTATGAGATAACATGGCAAGAACACAAGCATACACTGTACTATTCAAAGCAATAATAAAAAATGGCCAACACTGCGAGAGAGCTATCTAGGCCAACACTTGCAGTTCATAAGCTTATATGCCCAAAGATTGATAAGGTATCACCAAGATAAAAGCAAAGAAAGTAAAATGAGTTACATGTTGGCCAATGTCAATTTATTCAATATGGCCAACATTGTCATTTGGATCAATAGTTATGTCATGGTATGAGCATTTGAGTCGATGTGTCTGTTTTCTCATCTGTCGAAACTATAGGGCATGGGAGTAGATTCTCAAGCTACTAGCTAGAAAAAGATAACAACATTTCATTTACTTCCCAAATACTGGTTGGAATAAAACTTGTCCAACTTAATGACCAAAGCAGAAACAATAAAGATCCCATATAAGCAACAACATCTTGATTGAAGGAGTGTGCAACTAAATGACCAAACCATAAGAGCCACAAAAAATAAATAGAAATTGCAGGAGCTGACTGACTTTTGTGTGTACATCCTCAAATAGTTCATATTCTACACAAAAATGCCATCTTCTTCTTCAATACTTGAATCTGTAAAAGTAAAGCCTCAAGTAGCATGAAAATTAATCCGACTTGATCAAAGCTGAAGATAATGAGAAAAAAAAAATTAGAATTTTGCATCCCTTATGTAAAAAAGAGCAGTCCAATGGGAGAAAAATAACACTCTAGGAAATGCCTCTCAAATAACAAAAGACTACATCAACAAACAAGCACCACCTAAAACAACATGGCAAATGAAGACAAACATGGCTCCAGGATTCCTTATTGTATATGCATCCTTAGCTAACCGTTTCACATCACATTTCCCACAATTCTTATCGTTAATCTCGTCACCAACCCATTTACTCTATTACCAAGTATTTACTAATTGATCAGAAACTCAACTTCATGCAAGTAGCTACAAACGACGACTTCACCTTCCGATTTATAGTTCAAGAGGAAATTAATAGTTGTAACTCAAATTTTCATTTCATCAATATAATCAATCATCGTCATTCAAATATTCCCCATCCAACTTTAATATACAATCAACCATTCAACCTCCTACTTTCTTTAGGTGTCGACAAACTTTTTCCCAAGTGTGCTAGCCTACTACCCTAAGGCTCGATAGACTATTCAAATAGTTAAACGCATCTAGGAACATTTGTGTCTCACTCAAATGATTCTAAGGGCAAAGAATGCCCAATGCATATAGCGTTTCTACCTCGAACACTTAGGAGTGTACCAAATCACCCGTAATATCCAAATACGACATAACCTCCAAAATCGGTATGCATTCTAACAACCAACCTACCGTACTTTAACTATAACTTCTTATAGGTTTAGAGTTTGATTATAAGACTACCGCCATTACAAAGTAGATTTTCCATACATCAACTTCAATATATAATATGCACCAAACGGATTCCGGATGATAAAGTTATGATCGTCCGAAATTTTAAAATAAAGCAGATTATTCATTCCCTACCGGTAGGACACAACCTCCTACCGGTAAAAGACCAGAATTTCAAAAAAATAGACACTATTGGACAGCATTTCTACCGGTCGGGCCAAAACTCCTACCGGTACGACTTGTGTTTCAGCGTACGATTTCTAGTTTGGACAGATTTCTCCCAACAACAAATACAGACGTTTAAACATTCTTAAACACATCAAACCAACTCATAAACATATAAAGGAGGAGAAAAATCCCTACATGTCAAATTGGCAAAGTTAATCATCCACATTAGACTATATCCAATTAAACAACGTGAATTTAAGGACGGGAACGAGTAAATTTGATTGAAAAATCATAACTTTTTCATCTTAAACCCAAAAATATTGGAACCAACGCCAAAAGTTGCACGACTACAATTCCTACGCTCAGTAAAAATTTCAGGTTCAGAAACGAGAGTAGATTAACCCAACAATCAAAGGAAAAACAGATTCGCAACCATTTTCGCCCTAGTCGACCAACCATGCTTTAGAAATTCACCAAAAATTGTATACTTAACCAAATCACTTGATTCCAACGCCAATCCCTTCTTAACTAAAATGTGCAGCTCCTGTAAAAGACCCAAAGCCACCCAAAATGTTCATCATGCCCAGAAAATTAAAAGAAGACAGCCACACACAGATTCGCGCATCCAGGAAACAGCCGGTATTCAAAAATTCATAACTAATTGTGTGATTATCGGTTTTTCATGATCTTGGTACCGAAATCTTCGTATTGAAACGTACTTTAACTGTTATGAAGACACCAAAAATTGATTCCTGGCAGAAGGGCTCCCAAAAGACAGATTTCCAGAACCCACGAAATTTTCAGCATATACCAGATTCATTCAAGACTCAAAATAAATGATCAAACTTGATTCTTGTACATCAAACTAACACTTAAACATGTAAAGAAATAAGGAGATCCCTACCTCGAAGGTTGAAATTAAAACCCCAAGAATCTCCAGGCAAAACCTCTCCCGAAAACACCTCCTCTGAGCTTTCCAACGCGATCAAAGGCTAGAACTCGACTCTAGGAGAAGAATGCTCCAAGATCCCTTGGTTAATTTGAGATTTGGGGAAAAAATTTGGTGAGACACCGGAGCTGGTTCTTAGGCTGCGAGAGAGCTTCCGACAAGAGGGAAGATGGTTAGGACCACCGCCATCAAAGCAGCCAGAGAGAGGGGAAAGCGCAGAGAAGGGAGAGGAGAGGAGAGGAGAGAGAAGAGAATGCCGGAGGCTGAGAGAGAGAGAGAGAGAGAGAGAGAGAGAGAGGGAATACCTGGATAGTTAGAGAGAGGCGGAAATGTTGAAATGGTAAAGTAAGGGCTTCAGTCTGATACATATGTAGGGGTAGAATTGTAAATCAACATAGACCTACCATGTCTTGGTGAATAATTTTGCTTGTGTCATGAGAGTGGTAATTTGGAGAGTGGAAACCATGTGATGGTAATTAAGGGTGGTCTGCTCCGCCTGCCCGTAATTTTCCCATTGTGGGGATGGTTACAGATTTTGACTGATTTGGTGTGGTGTCAGGGAAAAAACAAGGCGCACGTGTCGATACCTGGATGGTCGATCTCCAGAGTGGAGGACATGACATCATAAAGGGATGTGGACCATTGTTGGTAATGCAGGTGGGGACGGTGCGGGGGCCCACTCCCCACAGGAATCTCTGTCGTCTTGTCTTTCAAAACTTGTCCAAAATACACACAGAGATGACTCCACCCTGCTGCCGACTTCAACTTGGACTTTGCGGATAAAAAAAAAAACTTGGGGACTTTCAAAAAGTTCATTTTAAAGTCGAGTTCGAGTCGGACTCAACTCGGCATTGTCGAAGCTCCGTCCAGTTGTCGAGAATGAGCGTAGCTAACGTACCCTTGAACGTAAAGAGTGCAATTTTTAGGAATTCGAGAACTGAATTACGAGTCACAATTTTTAGAAAATACAATTTGTGTTCGGATAAAATGTTCTACGGTTTGTTTCCAATCCAATTCATGAGTGACGGATCGGTTCCGATTTTATCCACGGATTATCAAGAAATTTTTGTAGAATTAAGTTTCTATATCTCTAAGTACTCCTATATTGCACATCTTACTATTATGAGGGATATCTTACACTCATTCTGTCTCAATTTAATAATCTTTTGTTCTATTATAATTGGATAAAAAATTAATCATATCCTTAAATAGAATAAATTTTTTACACCATCAGTGTAAACATTTATTTCTTCAAAATCAATTATATTGCGCCACATCACCATGTTTTATTGATTGAGACCACCATTTTGCAACGTAGCGCGATGTAATTGATTTGAATTTTGTTTGATAGATCTCGATTAGTTCTATAATATAATATTTTTAAAATCACATAAAATATTATAAATTACAAAATATAATTAATTGAATAGTGATACAAACTCTTAAAGAAGAATGTTAAATTTTTATTTTTTTTGAAAAGAAGAAGAATGTTAAATTGAAACGGATAGAATAACACGTTTTTATCATATTTAAAAAAAAGAATCACACTTTACCCCCTGATGTATATGTGGATACATATATCACAGTCAGTTTTGATAATTCACGATTTTTAATTGAAACAAAAATGATATTTACACAATAATTCAAACATAACTTACAAAACCTCTTACATACATGTGGGCTCTACACTACTGTATGTAGAGCCCACATGTATGTGAGAGGTTGTGTTTTAATTATTGTGTGAGTAACATTGTTGTAAATGAAAAATTGGATTGATTCGTGTCCGGAATCGAAACAGAAAATAGAAGATTGAATTGAACACCTATACATATCAGATTAAGTTGATTTTCTCAAGTCCGCTCGGATTTTTTTTTATAAAATTATTAAATGGTTCAGATCATCCATGCACCGTCGGCTGCCATGGTCGTTTCCTTAGACTTTCGGGTAGCAAAATTTCTTCTTAATTACGGTGGGCCTGCACTGCAGGCTTTTGAAAGGGCTGGACTTTGTCATTAAAGCTCGGCTTCGACAAATCAACTAGTGGATATTTTATGAGTCCCGCCACTGGTACAGATTTTTGTGCACAGATTTTATGGTGGGGCCCACCACGGGTCCCATACAAATGATTCGAGCCGTTCATTAAATGTAAAATATTTTTTCAAGAGTTTTCGTAGAAAATTAGCTCAATCTAATACCAATAAGTGTTCGATCTAATCATCTAAATTTTCATTCAGATTTCTGGGCAATGAAAAGTTAGATAATTAGATCAAGCATCTATATGTATTGAATTGAGCTGATTTTTTACAGGAACCCTCAAAAAAATGTTTTACATTTAATGAACGGCTTGGATCATTTGTATGAGACCCGTGGTGGGCCCCACAAAAAAATTTGTGCGCAATCTGTATACAAAAATCTGTACCAGTAGCATTTTTGATATTTTATGGACTATTTGGTAAAGAAATTGATATTCACGCTCCACTTTTTATTGATAGCGCATTACTTTGTTCACGAAGTTACTAGTAATTTCACGTTAAAATTGGAGCGTTATCAGTAAAAAGTAGAGTGCAAAAATCAATTTTCATTTGGTAATTGGATTTGGGAGGAGAGATAGAAAGAGAAATGAGAGTAATAATTAGGGAGAAAAGTTTTTTGGGACCGTGCACAGGGAGAGAGTTACCGAACATGGCTAGGTGTTAAGGTTCAGTTGCTATATTCGTTTGACTTGTTGATGAGGCAATCCGATCTTGGAACAATACGACCCTAATTGAACTGATATCTAGTAACAATTATTCCACCTCCACGCCCATTTACACACCCACACTCATAATAGGGGTGGAGTCTGCACATACTACACACCCAATGTGTGTAGGACCCACCCCTATTGTGAGTATGGGTGTGTAAGTGGGTGTGTAGATGTGTGTGGAGTTAGAAGGAAAACAATCATTCTACCTCCACACCCATTTACACACCCAATTACACACTCACACTCATAATAGGGGTGGAGCCCGCACATAATACACACCCAGTATGTGTGGGATCCACCCCTATTGTGAGTATGGTTGTGTAAGTGAGTGTGTAGACGAGTGTGGAGTTAGAAGGAAAACAATCATTCTACCTCTACACCCATTTACACACCCAATTACACACCCACACTCATAATAGGGGTGGAGCCCGCACATACTACACACCCAGTGTGTGTGGGACCCACTCCTATTGTGAGTATAGGTGTGTAAGTGGGTGTGTAGATGAGTGTGGAGTTAGAATTTTCCTTCTAGTAAACAATCATTCTACCTCCACACCCATTGTGTAGATGAGTGTGGAGTTAGAATTTTCCTTCTAGTAAACAATCATTCTACCTCCACACCCATTTACACACCCAATTACACACCCACACTCATAATAGGGGTGGAGCCCGCACATACTACACACCCAGTGTGTGTGGGACCCACTCCTATTGTGAGTATAGGTGTGTAAGTAGGTGTGTAGATGAGTGTGGAGTTAGAATTTTCCTTCTAGTAAACAATCATTCTACCTCCACACCCATTTACACACCCACACTCATAATAGGGGTAGAGTCTGCACATACTACACACCCAGTGTGTATGGGACCCACCCCTATTGTGAGTATGGGTGTGTAAGTAGGTGTGTAGATGAGTGTGGAGTTGGAATTTTCCTTCTAGTAAATTGACGTTTTCAATTATCAAAAGCTGAACGAGCTGACTAGCATTTTGCTTGAACTTTCGACGAACCTTGAACTTACTTTGAAAGCTTAACGAAACTCATAAAATGGTCAAATTTGGTTTGGTTAGGTAACAAACCGATCTTCAACGAGCGAATGCAATCTCAAATTCGAGTAGCTTGATTTGCATACAACCCTGCCTGCTGAAAGTTCACTTTGGTGTTCCTTTCTTTATTTTCTACGGAACAGTTAAGCTTTTTATGCGAACTGTTTCCGATTAACTGTACCCATAAAAAAATTCCCCTATTTTTGTTTCATCAAAATGTTCTGGAAACACCAAAAAATGAGATTGTTCACTTCTCTGATACAATGTCAAAACCCTACTAAATACTGTTCACTTCTGCTGAGACTGCTGCTATCATATACCTCACAACGACGATCCGATCATCTAATTTTCCTACCTTTCATTCAGCATTTTTACAGAAAACATTAAAAAACCCCACAGTCCTGAAACTATATGAATCAACGAAACAAGCTCCCATTCAAAGGATATTGCCCGGAACTTCCTAATACGCAATCATACAAATAACCACTCAAAGGAACAAATTCTGGTGGCGGCGAAGGTGGAGGGTCTATCTCCTTATCAATGAAAACTCCCTGAAGAGCCTTCTTGTTCGTCTCAACAACCTGCCTCGGGGAATTTGAGCGCGTAGACTCATTGGTTGGTCCTTGAAGAGTTTTCTCCCTCATCTGGATAACCTTTTTGTGGGAATTTGAGTGCATAGATTCAACAAACGTAGGACTCGCCAGTGGCCGGTACTCTGGAAGGAGGCGGCCAGACCTGTACCGGACCCCACATGCGTTGCAAAGGGTCTTGGGCCCCATTGGCCCTTCCCTCCACTGTGGGGTGTCTTTAGCCGCGCAATGCGAGCATCTTTTAGTTGCCGAAGACCGTTGAGAGGAATTGGATAGCTCTGATAGCCACTTTCTTTTCTTTAGTTTCCTTTTGGAAACTTCACTTGATCGTTTTGAAGTTGACGATATGGGGGCCGACAACTCTCTCCACGGCTTGGTGGTTGAAGACCGTCGCTTGGTGCGACTGTGGACCCCAATGGGTGTTTCAGAGGTGATGCGTTCGAGGACTGAGTCTGGGCTGGGTGATTGGAATGCACCGGGTGAATTCTCGCTCTGAAGACAAGATTAATGAACAACGAACGCAAGATTAGATGAGAGACAGAGAAAGTCACTGCATTTGGCCAAAACTCTCTGGCTAAACAACTAAAATTAGTCTTCTATCTAAATGAATTAGAAGGAAAAGGAAACGTGGCACTCAATGTTTTACGTACATGACATCAACAAATTTTATCCTAAAACACAATTGATCAGCTTTGGCATCACATGGTTTCAAGGGCATGGTGCCAAAAATCTTAGCTATCGCATATTCAATCGAATTGAAGTACTTCATATACACACTACTTTCAGATTCTGTCAGTTCAACCCTGGATTGTTAGAAACTCATGATCATAGGATCACATAACTTTGCTCCAGTACTTCCACATCAAGTGCGGTAATACAGGTTCTAAAACTTCAACACTTGAATCCAAATGCTACTTCCACAAATATTACAACACTCTTTTCCAATTTAGTGTCCAAGGCAGTTTCTCCTAAGTGCAACAGGGCATATTCCCAATGTGAACATGTACTAAACATCCTTATTCAATAACAGGTAAGGGGGGCTGAACCATGCTGAGCCCATGAAAGTAACAAACTCCTAACTTCTAAATTGACCGCAGCACCCATGCATCAAATAAGAGTAGCAAGTAGAATAGTCCTTTCCACATGTGAGTCCTATCGGTGTCTTGCATACGACTGCTGGGTGCAACATGTGTCTAAGTATCTCGTTCATTAGTTCCTCAAACGAAATAGTCATTTTATTTTCTCTTGTTCAGGTAAAAATTGTGCTTAAAAGTTCTTTGGTAAGTAATTGTGCCTAAAACTTATCATAAGTATATCATAATACAAGTATTTCATGCATATTCATTATGAAAACTCGAAGTACTAATGATGCCTGTTTCGTGAATTAGCCAACTATACTTGTCAGAATCATATTCCAAAACCTTTACCCAAAGGATTTGACACGGGTATCTCTTGAACGCAAAGGAGTTCATACAAAATAGAGTGTCATGCATGCATACAATTTCGTATGATAAAACGGCAATTGAGTTTTCTGCTTAATTCCAAACGGTCACATAAACCATGAACTCACCGGACCAGAGACGGTAGGCACCAAGGCAGCATTGCCGGTGTTGTCACCAAAAACTTCAGATGGACCCATAAAAGCTTCCGAAGGAATCGGCCCAAGAGCCTTGAACTTCTCGTCCCAATCTCCTTCATCGAGACAATCCCCTTCCAAACATTCTTTGGGCAAGTCAAGAAAATCCATATTTGGCATGGGAAAAGAGTCCTTAGTGTCAATTTTGAAGTCAATTGCGTTCAAGAATCCCCACCCCTTCATACTGACTGATTTTCTGCAGAGCACAGAATATGACAACAGACTCAAAGCAAGGCAATGTTATCAAGCAATTCTCGAACAAGGTATTTAAACAAACAATTCTTGAATCAAAAACAGTTCTTGAACGAGGGTATTAAACAAGCTCCAGCAACGAACCTAAAAAGAAATCTTTATTGGCTCTACCTCCTACTAGTATTTTTTACTGAAGCCAGTGAATCTTCTAGGGGCAGACACACATATACGATTCATAAACAAACCCCAATACATATTATTTATACATGTATAAAAGTATATGCGTATTTGACATTGACTATATGGCAATAACCATTGGGGTCAAAAGAGGAAACATAATCTAATTAATTAGATTGGATTGGATTGTTTTGCGTTCAACATTATCCAATATGGGTATTATGTAAATATATTCTCTACGCAAAATCTTATTGAAACTTAAATGCTAAGAAAAGGGCTAAATACTATAGGAATTATCCTAATTGTCGTAAAGGGGTATCCTTATTGGCTAATTTTAATATTTCCAGCACATCAAATCATGGGATAAAACGAAAAAAATCTTTGTTGGAAGGAAACAAAAATTCCATTAAGGATAACAAACCCACGTGTTTAATTAGTACTAGCATTTTCCAAATATGATACGAAGACGTTTCTAGAAAATTTCATATCGTCCAGAGCATTGTATCACCAAGTTCTCTGTTTGGTTGCTGAGAAAACACAAGAAAACAGACTGCCGCAAGCAAGATAATCAAACTACGACTACTGGGCACAGTGCCCTTTTATTTAATTACGAGTGTGGAAACCTAAAGCGTACCCAAAAGGGTCAGAGCACATTATTTTCTTCGACATTTTCGGCCATTCTTTTCGCACAAACCAAAAGTGCAAAAGGCGGTGGGAAAGCAAAACCTTTTAGATAAACCCTAATAAGAGCCACATGTTGAGTAAAAGTAGAGCAAAAGGGCATAAACCCGAGTGAGGACTCACCAGGGTAAGCAAAACCCAGCTCTTCGCTATCCCCTTTTCCAAGCCATTTTGCTGCTTACACGAGTATGTATATGTATGTCACTTTGCTGAGAAGATATGGATAGGGTTTTAGAAGTTGGACCCTCTCTTTCCATTACTAGTATATATTTGTTTGAATTTGGTTTTTGTATTTTTCATGGGGGAAAATGAGTGTACATCGTCAATTGCTGGTGCATGTGACCACGCATTGTCCATTGCCATGCGGTGATAATTGCTTAGAAGGGCTCCAACCTTTTTTTTTTTTTTTTTTAGTTTTTTTTCTTATTGACTATTGAGTCCTGGTTAATTTTTGAGCAACTCTGGTAATCCGAAATTTCGGAGTTAAGACTAGATAAAATCTCAAGTGATCTATTTGCTTTAACAAGAGATGAAAGTCGAACCCGTGAGTTTTAAAATTAGCTCTTAATCTTGCTATCATTCTCGACCAACTCCTTGCTATTATTCCACCCTCTTTTCTTTTTACATTCGGTTACAAGAGATTAGGAAAAGTTACAAACTACTCCACTTTAGTACTAATAAGATTTACATCACGCTTGCTGGTGACTATAAGAGCCCCCTTATTCATTAAAATTGTCAACTATTCAGGTTACCCATTGTTGTTTTAGTCAATAAGTCAATGTTTAAGTTTCAAATTAAAAGAGGATACTCTGTACATAATTCAAACTCACAGGGGCAAATTAAAGTTTGCCAAACCTTAATAAAATGATAGATATACTAACAAATTATATACGTATACATCCACACCCTCGATTATTTTCCTCAGCTTTTGCCTTCAATTAACAGTTGAACATGGAGGTTTTTCCTCTTAGTATGGATCTAGAAGTCGTAAAGAAGCAAGAAAATAAGAGAGCAAGGAAATACTCACAGAAATTCAATTTGGGTAAATTACCAAAACCACCCCTAAGGTTTCTAAATATTATAATTTGCCCCTCACATTTGGGAAATTACAAATTATCCTCATCTCGCATAACAAATTACTCCATTGTCATGATACCCTAGAAAATTCGACAAAATCTGTTTGACATCATCAAATTCTAATCACAATGAACCAAACTATCTTTTTGTAACCAATACAAAAACTATTTTCATACCGCGCCTTTCACAATCTACAAAAGAACAATGTGATCCATTATTATAAGAATTTATGATGTTAGACAGAGACATATCCTGTAAATTTCTTAGCAGCTACTAAATCACAATAGGGAATAATTTCTAATTTTTCAAATGTGAGGGCAATCTATAATTTTCAACAATCTTACGGGTGGTTTTGGTAATTTTCCCATTCGCTTTTCTGTAGTTACAAAAGAGGAAAGCATTCATATTCTTCTCAATTTATATCTTTCATACTTCATTTTCATTTTCCAGGCATCCAAAAGGAAAACAAGAAGAATCGGTTATCAGATCCTCAATTTTCTGGCACTTTCACTGTCTTCTAGTTATAGACATCAATATCTAACCATCTTTCAGTAAAATAGAATGGCTCCCTCTCTGCAACAAATATTGGTATATCAGCTTTTCAATCAGCAACTGATATTTGATCCAACAAATCAAAATTCACCTGAGAAGAATAACTGGACTAATCACATACCAAGGTCTTGATCGCGATTTGTGACTAAACCACAACAGGGAAAAGAAAAAATTCAGTGAAATTTAACCATTTCCTCATGAACTTGGTGATCATACCAAAATTCTAGATGAATAGATCAAATGAATCTGCAATATCTAATTAAAAAACCACACAGCCAAAAGGGTACAAAGAAAACACAAGAAAACTCCGTCTTTCTGCAAACAAACCATATTACTTTCACCTTCCATGAGTGCCCATCTCTACAAAAATGCACAAAATCTGGCCTTTAATTTAAGGGAATCGACACCTGACACTAAATGCTGAACTGATTGTCACTTTCTATCCTTCAACTTCCTGTATGCCTAGAACTAAAATTAAATCACAATTATAGTTTGAGTTTCAACGTTCTTCTTCTTTTTACAAATAATCCAATGAACAAAAGGAGTAAGATTATGGAGATAGTGAACAAGAGGAAGTTCCTGGAGGCCGCACTGTATGGGTCATCAAACTTGATGTCCTTCTCCTGCAACTGATTTGAGTACATAATACAAAACATGTCACTTCCATTAAAAGAGAACTCAGTGAGGTTATATATGATGCAGCACAATGCAAATGGGGTGATGCTGAGTATAGTAAACAAAGATATATTTCCAGTCCCAAATTACTACATAATCTCAGTCATGTCGAAAACAATTTTTAACAAGGCAGTTATTACTTCATGGTTATAGATTCTTGTAAAAGTACGGTAATATATGACTTGTATTGAAGAAGCCAGCAAGAAATGGTATCAAAGAAACCAAAGTGATTGGGGAGACCAAACAAATGATTTGAGAGAGAGAGAGAGAGAGAGAGAGAGAGAGAGAGAGAGAGAGAGAGAGAGAGAGAGAGAGAGCAGTTAAGTTGTGAGAACTATGTTATGTTTGGCAGTCCTTAGTGATTTATTGAACATCTTCATTGTTCATGCAGAGAATATTGGAAACTGCTCAGCTGATAACAATCACTAGCTTGAGTGCTTCACAAGTATATCAACTGCTCAAAATTGGTTAACATCTGAAGCAAGCATTTCAGACCACATGGATGTTTTGCATCACTACTATCCCATTAATATCTCATGGTCAAGCGATCTGTATTTCTGACAATATAGCATGGCATGAATTGTTTTTAAATGATGAATGTGTGAGTCAAGTACAAGTGGGATTGCAGTGCACAAACAGTAGTATTGAGACGCCATAAACAAGTCTTGAAAAAGATTGTCACTTACTTTGAGTTGCTGCATCATTTGTTTATGTTGCTTCGAGAAGCTGGACTGGGCATATCTGTAGAGTTCCATATCTAAGATGTTAAGTGATTTGATCTGCTGGAGCACCACTTCAGGAACATCAAGACGGGCCTGTAAGGGGTAAAAACTTAGCAACGTTAGTGACAGGAGGAGCATAACAACTTTATCTAATCGGTGAACATCAAACACCTATGCTAAAAACTAAAAAATAAAAGCACAAAAGTGACTACCACCAATTCCTTCAACCCCACAGGCCACACGGCAAGGTATATATATTCCTGAAGGCTTTAGTTTAGGCATATCAATATTTTAAACTTTAATACCAAAGAAGGGAAAAAGATATTGGAATTAGAAACATTCAGTAGATCATTCTCTTTTCTACTTTCCTTTAATAAGTGATATGTAGTTACTATAGAAGCAAAAAAGAACCAGAGAACAAAAGGTTCATATTGTGATTCCCTCCCTCTCACTCCCCCCAAAACTTACATGCACTCGCTAATGGGGAAAAGAGAAAAATAGACAGAAGTCAGAAAAAGAAAAGACATCATGGAACATGCAGCAAATCAGCCTTTCTATACCTAATACACATAACTGAGAAACATTCAAAAACAAAAATTAGAAGAACAAAACTAGGTTAAAAGTATGTGAAGAGAAATAAACACCCATTTGAATTCAACCAGAGGGAGGGAGATAGCGAAGCAAGAGAATGGAAAAATCCATTGACCCTACCAATAGTGCCCTGGTATCTTAATTTGCCTCTGATCAGATTTACATTTGATGATGAAGGATTGTGATTTTCATGCTATCTCCTATTAGCTTAAGTTGCTTAACGATGTCTACCCCCATATCATCAATCAGACAAAATAAGCATCATAACATATGATTACTATGCTCAAAACTGAACAGATCAAGACAGAAACACCACAAGCACAGTAAATCTTTGAAGACCTTGACAGTGAAAATACCTCCTTACTAAAGTTCGCTGGGGAGATTCTCTTCAAAGAAGCAGTACGTCGTTGTTTTTGGGTCCTTCGTAAGCTAGAAATACAAGTTTCGTACGCTTCCATAAGTCTTCCCACAGTCATCTGTTATGGTAGGAGAAGGGATCTCAATCGCTTATTCAGAATCAAAGGTTGCAGATGAATGAGCAGATACTGAGTGAGAAAGTATACACTGCAAAGAAGGCTTACATGTTCATTTTTTGCATTGATGATTTGAGCAGCAGAAATTTTACTTGCATTTTGGTCTGTGCTGCTATTCTGCAATGCAGCCAAAATGATGGAAACAAGGTCTACAAACCTGATTAATCTACAAGAATCTACTAATCAGCAATCATGAGTCTACCGTTGTTACCTGGTGATATTCTGGAGACGAGCTCTCTTCTGCAGATCATAAGGACATGATTAAAAGTAAAACCTAGGTTTTCCCATACACTAATGCAACAAGGAAAGAAAATTTAGACATCCTAAGCAAACTTCAATGCAAGAAGAATGTGTGCTTTTATGTGTCTTGCTACTAAGAAAGAAACCTTGCAATTTCCTTCATATCAGGCCTCGATTTCACTGATTGAGTTTTATCTTCAAAATCAGGCTGCAGTATCACCAATATAGCCAGTGTTCTAAAACAAGGAATTAATCGCTGGTGGGGCCTATGCGATTAGGTCCGACTAACAATTAGTTGGCGATTACTAATTAATATGCACCGATTAATCGCTCGAAAGTGGCCGACCACTCGACTAGTTCCTATCGACTTTTAGAACATTGAATATAGCAAATGACAGACAGACAGAAATACTTTGCAATGCTGACCTGATATGTCATCATCCACAGGATTCTTGTCGTAATTGGATGCTATTTTCTGGGATATCACCTGAGCACCAACCACATTTGCGAACATTGTTGCCGATTCTCTGTGGTCCTCAGTAAGTCCAACATACAGCATATTATCCAACCTCTTCTGCAAGATTTACAGTTTATCTATGATGATTGGGACCATAAGAAGAGAAAAAAAAGAACTATCCTGGAGAAAAAACATCACCCTCCAATATCATCCGTGACTGAGGAACCTATTGCCATTACCTTAGCAACTTCAAGCACGTATTCACCTAGAGTTTGATGCTTCAGTACACACCGACGCACTTCATGCGCCTCAGCTAGATAAGAGTTGTTTGTGAGCCCTGCAATCTATACATAAAAATGGTCATTGCCATAATATGAAATGTAGCAAGACGCCAATACCAAAGAAACATAAAATAAATACAAATTCCCGCACCATATACTAGACTGTTTACAAATTTATTACACGAATGCTTGACTGTTCTCAATGTTTGTATGGTATTCCTTCCACATCCTCAAAATTTGAGTTCAGTAACAGAATACTTTGTTTACTACTTCCTCCGACTTATACATTATGGACACTGAGATGGTCAACTACTTGCAAATGGTTGCATGCCTGTTTATCTGGTAAGTGGCAAGTAATTTGCTAGGAAGTGTCAAAAATTAACATCCTGCCCTCCATATACCCCACATGTACACAGAGCCAAAAGAATCAAAACCACTCACATCTTGTCTCCTCAAAAAAGGTACCATAAGGACTAGTCAGCACAGATACACCTCGGCAAGATCATATGAAATTTAGGCTCTTTCCCATCTGATGTGAAACGTTACCTTCCTCAAGAAATAAACAACCACAACACAGTGGTCCTATATTATTCCTCACACTCACCCATGCAAATTCCTAAAAGCACCCACTGCTGATTCCTTACACAATCCTGAAAATGGATAACTGGAATATTAAGGTTTTTAGTTCAGTGGTTATTAAATCTGGAAACTCATTCATCTACCAGTTTGCAATCAGCTGCATTCTGCGTACTAATTTTGGATAAGCAACGATATATTGAAAAGCACCAAAGCAGTACAACCTGGTTGCATGCAACATGTAAATTGTCAAAACTAAATAAAACCAACGAAGAAGCCTCATCTCTCCAAGAAATTTTACAAGACTAGTCAGCACCTATGATGCACCAACACGGACACGGACACCGACATGGGGACACGGGAATTCTAAAAAAATATGAGGACATGGACACGGCGGGGGACACGCCACACGTATATTTATTTATTTATATAGATAAATAAATAATTATATTTTGACACCCATAAATTTTTTTAAAATTACAATTTGGCCCCAAAATATTTTTTAAAAATTACAGTTTGACCCCCAAAATTTTTTTTTTTTAAAAATTACAGTTTGGCCCCTGCCGTGTCCCCATCAGTGTCCCCAGCCGTGTCCCCCAACAAAATTTATATTAATTATGGGACACGCCACGTGGCGTGTCCGGTATGTGTCCCCGAGGTGTCCCCGCCGTATTCCCGTGTCCGACACTACGATACTTCGACCTCTAGAGGTGTCGGTGCTTCATAGGTCAGCACCAAAAATACAAAGAGATTAATCTTCAAAGTCGGCTCCTCTAGTCCGCCAAACATGCACCTTTTTCCTTTTTTCCAGAAACACCACCAAAAACACAACGGGGCCCTGCCCACAACCTCACCTTCCTTCCCACTATGCCTCAGAAGTGAGTAGTAAACATCTGGCCAACGGCCAACCCAGTCATGGTTTTATACATGGCACGCAATTTGGGAGTCACTGACACCTACTACGATTATCACAACAATATGCTGTTTACAGCTCTTCAAATGCCGTGAACTCAATAGA
Source organism: Rhododendron ovatum (assembly GCA_019656835.1). Taxonomy (NCBI): domain Eukaryota; kingdom Viridiplantae; phylum Streptophyta; class Magnoliopsida; order Ericales; family Ericaceae; genus Rhododendron; species Rhododendron ovatum. The sequence goes on along the minus strand of CM033793.1, from coordinate 23,399,567 downwards.
ACTCCAACTTCTCAGAATGTCCGAATCCTTAGGTAACGCATCTCAAGTCATCTTAAACTTCATTCTTTTTAAATATACACTTCTACAAAAAAAGAAAGAGGTTCTACAAAAAAAGAAAGAGGTCATGTTTTAGGTTTTTAAAAAAGATACTATGAAGAGTGCAATAATCCATGACATAACATAGTAAGGGAACCCTCTCGAATATTTTAAGCACAAATGACGGCACACGGATTAAGTTTTCAGAACATAAGCATGGCTTTACTTCAAAAGAAATGATATCTATTCAAGACTATCAGGTAGGAACAACAATGCCCTCATTGTCTGGGACCTAATGGCACAGGCGCTATAATAGAAAAAGACTACTTTTGAAAGGATCGAATGTCAAAATTAAGTTTAGAAGCTACTTTGGTCAAAGGAAGCTAATCAATATTAGATTGATTGGGCCTGCTTGTTCCAAAAGTCTCATCAATGTAGCTCAATGTAGCTAAAAGCAAATGGACTAAAAACAGGAAAGAGAAGAAAAGTAGAAGTGAGAAGGTTCCCCAAATACAATGAGAAATGGCAATGGGAAGTAATTTGTAATGGAGAAGAGAGGGTAAAGAAAACTGGAGAGAACTCACTGAATTCTTCCAAAATGCTGGAAAACTTGGACAATAATCTGTTGCTAGAAAAGTGGCTACAAGCTATTTAGGGTTCACTCTATCCCTGGGCCTTGCGATCTGCTTCCAAGCCTTCTTTGGCATAATAGGGAGAGGATTTCCGTAACTCCATGACAATGCCCCATCACTGCAACCTACTCAGTGTACTCACTTCGTACTATCCTTGCTGAAGAGAGCAGGTAACAACATAGGCTCAACAATTTGGTAGTGACTATGGACCCTGGCTTAACGATAAAAACACATCTAGGACATGCTGCATAAAGAAGTGAATCATGTGCTAGCCAACTTAATTGGGCTAATTGGAAAATCCATCAGTAAAGAATATCACTTGAGTAGGTATCTCCAATGCTCTCCCTCTTTTGTAGTTCTATCTAATGCATGTCCCTCTCTCCCCATTTAGGAGTATGACCTCCTAGATCAAAGCACCCACGCTTTAACACTCCTTAGTCAACACTTCATGGCATATGATTAACGCAGTTCATCTCAAGACACCACTTGAATCTTAAAGATAATGCTATTCGCTCCAAGACATTTTGCTTCAGAACATCCAACTTGCAAGGGCAAACATGATGGAAACTTTCCTGATAGGCCATGTGCATGACCTCATCTGGTCAAGGGAACACTAACAAAGATAGTGAAACAGAATTCAAAGGAATAGGGCAGGATGCATTCAGTCTCAGCAAATTTTTTCTTAAAGCCCTTATTCTGTACAAAAGGTTATAAAAAGGCCAAAAAAAGAAGAAAAAGACTAGGATCATTAGCATAGTGACCATGACCCAAAGCTTTTGTTGTTACAAAACCAACAGTCCAATGAACCAACCACAATACATACAAATAAAATAAACAAGCTCCTAATTGCAATGCAATCATTGGCTAGTACCTGGAATGTGGCTCCATTGTGAATGATATCCCGAGCTATAGGATCATTAATGTATTCATGTAATGGCATTACCGTGTGTTCCATATTATAAGAGTCATTACTTCTACTGTAAAGTCCCTGAAGCTCTCTGGCATCTCTCTGTCCCACAGAATGAACAAAAATTAACTCATCAGACATAGTAATGTAGCACACTTTAAAGCCTTACATACAGTCATCTAGTAAGCGAAATAGAATAACCTTATTCATGGAGACTGCCAAGTACCAAGAATATACCTATCTCTTCCATCATGATTAGATTCTTACTATGTCAAGGCGAAGTCTGAAGAACAATCCTTCTGCTGTGTGTGTATAGATGTATTTTGGGTTATCCAAAGTGAAGTAGAGAACGCGAGGATGATATTTGTTAACTTTCTTAAAGAAGAGAATGAAAAAGGATGTACTTTGTAGCTTTTCTTATGTATTACTGGTTAGGAATGAAAGTGATAGTAAATTAAGATGCGAAAAAGGAACACTGGAAGAGCTATTTTTCAAAAAATATGTTATGAACATCACTAAGGACTTCAAAAATTTCTAGGAACACAAACTATAACCTTTTCCCCCAGAAAACTGTAATAGCTGCTATAAGGAGTCAGGATGATATTTATATTGAAGTTTGCAGTGTTAATATCCTCCTGGATAGATTCCAAAATACCAACTTTAAATCCTAAAGTCTTAATAGATAACCATTAAGTTAAATCCCAAAAATCAAATAGATAACCATAAAAAGAATTAATATCCTCCAGGATCATATACGAAGAACTTGAAGGGCCCATGGAGTATTCCTTCCTGTTCCCTATCATCATCTAGTTCAACAATATTCTACAGATTGAAAGATGCCTAACTGGAGGAAAAGCATGTTGATGCCTAGACACAGCACTGCACTAAAGGTGATATTGATACTACATACTACAACAAAGAGGATATTTCATATGCTCATATCGATACTTAAGAGTGTTCTAGTAGCGTGTCAATGACTATAACCATAAACGGAGAGCTAGGATCCCCTAAAGTAACTCTGCCTGGAACAAGAAACAAATTTTGACCGACCTTCCCACCATCCTTGAGTGTGGGCCTAGCTATGGAACCCCAAACACGTCTCACTGGGCAGCACAAAGTAGGATAAGGCTTTTAGAGAAGGTGCATCTTAATATACTGTTGAGTTGACCGCGGATTGGGCACTTGATGTGTTCAACTATCACCAGGGCAAAATGGAAAGAGCATCCTAGGTCATAGGATGCTTAATATTCATTGAAAGCAAGGATGTACAGCAGCAGAATGCCAAAGGACAGCATGCACCCCAAGAACTTGTTGATGAGAGGAAATCAACTATAGTGAAACGTCATTAGGACTGAAGATTGGGAGTGTTGCTTTTTGGTGTATTCCCCATTAAACTCTAATAAACCGAAGGCTTCCTCATCCACAATAGAAAATAAGAAATGTATATACAGATCAATATGTTCACTGGTTCAAGAAAGAACAGTTATACATCTGTTATGAAGCCCTAACATTTTTGATGCAATTCAGTCTCCTCTTCTTTGATGGAAACCTTTTAACAATCAAATCCACTCAATAAAATGATTACTAAAGAACAACTACATGCCAATTAGTAACCAAGGAAAAGAAACAAATGACATGAATTAACGAGAAGCGCCATTGCATAAACAATAAAACAACCATACCCGAGCGAATAGGTCCTCTCTCATCCAGGGAACCAAATACTTCCACGGCCAAATATCCAATGTGCTTACCCCACCCTGCTTCGAACGTAATCGTCCAGCCATTCGTGCAACGGATGTTAGGTTAGGATGCACCAGAAACCTTGCTGCTACCTCTATAGAAAATTCGTAAGTGCTAAAGACGCGGTCAATTGGGTTCCTCAGTATTGTCACCACCGAAGTTTTTTCCACGGGAAGTCTCGACATCATGCTGTAGTCATCATGAGTAACCAATAACCTGCAATTGTGTTTGCTGCACAGCACACATATGTAAACATTTAAATGAAACTATGCAGAAAAATTATTAACATTTTCCATTTGAAAAGTACATATGGATAACCATGCAATATTTCTCATACAAACTGCCATTATGTTGCTGGTGCCTTGTCTTCGCTTTTCTCCACATTTAACACACTAAGCACATACTAAGTATGCAGCACGTTTATAAGCTAAACATCTTGGTCTGTAATCCGTATGTAAATGCAAATACTGAAAAGCTTACTGTCAAGCAAGTTTATCGTCCATTTTTCCTTTGTTTTAGCCCTCCAATGTACCAGGAACTAGCTTAGGTATTGCCTGCTCGCTTTTCCATGGAATAAATGTTGGCTATTGGCCATTAAGTTGCTGGAGGAACTTTTGCTTCTATCATAACATATATCATACTAAATTAGCCCCTGTTCACTTTGAGGCACAGCCAAGTGGGTATATGCTTATCATCATCCTCGGTATCTAACAGTGTTCTAAATGGCGGCCGCCCAGGCCGCCTAGGCGCTTGGAGGTACCCTGCCGCCATGCAAATAGTCCTTGGCGTTTGATTTGGGGCCCAGGGAGGTTTGGCAATGTTTGGCGGCCGCCAAGGCGGCCTTGGCGGCGTCGTCGGCGTCTTTGGAGGCCTAAAATATATATATATATATATAAAATAATACGAGGGAGGTGAGCGAAGCCTTGCTACCTATTGACTTTGTCTTATTCAACTTATTTGCTAGTTGTTACTACTTAATTTCATTTGGGTTTGTATTTTGAAGTTTGAACTTGCATTATGGATACATGGAATATAGTTTGATTGGATAATGGTTTGTTAAAAAAATAAAAAAATCCGCCGAATTGCTTGGCGTCGCCTAGACGGCTTGGCGCTTGGAGGTGGGTCTCCGCCCTACTACCGCCAAACACCATTTAGAACATTGGTATCTAAAAATGAACAGCTTCCAATAAAGCAAGTTATGGATACATGGAATATAGTTTGATTGGATAATGGTTTGTTAAAAAAATAAAAAAATCCGCCGAATTGCTTGGCGTCGCCTAGGCGGCTTGGCGCTTGGAGGTGGGTCTCCGCCCTACTACCGCCAAACACCATTTAGAACATTGGTATCTAAAAATGAACAGCTTCCAATAAAGCAAGTTTGTTGTAAATTTTTTCTTCATTTTAGCTCCCCGATGTACAATGAACTTGTTTAGGTGTTTCCCGTTTACTTTTCTTCCTCGTGATTCATGGCTCCCCTTGTAAAGAAGGCAAAACAAAGTGTCATATGTTGAGTAATATATGGAAAAACAAACCAAAGGTTTGGAGCTTGACATTCTTTCACAACCAAAACTGGGACAAATAACTAGCCCTAGGGGTGTATGGCAAGAAAGTAAACGTAATTCAGGGTGCGGTCAAGGAATTTAACACCCACACCCAGAACACAGCAATGTGGTACAAATATTAGCATCCTTTGAATGTTTATATTGCCATAGATATCCAATTATATAATCCAGAACAGCTATTTTTTTCATCATGGCGGACAACACCCACATTACAACCAAGAAAAAAAAAAGTAGTGAAGGAATTTATTATAATCGTCTTAGACAACGTTTACACACCATAAATACACACGTATATGCATACAGAGAAAAGAAGTTCCACTATTACAAGACAGATTCATCTGAATATTGGCATCACTATGTACTTTCATACTCCTTTCAACTCCATAAATAAAGCCCATTTAGAGTTTTCTTGGGCACAACTCATCTGCAATATCTAGTCAAACGGATGATTTTTGCTGGGTTTTGGTTTTTTGGTTCTTGGTTTTGTTCTTTCGGTGTTTCATTGGGGTTAGGATTTTCCTTTTGGCGTTTAGTTTGTCTTGGTTAGGGTTTTTTTGGGGTTGCTTTAGCTTTGTTCGGTCGTCGTTTCGGTGTGTTGGTTGGCTTCTTGCCTTCCTTTGGTTTCGGTTCTAGTGTGGCGTGTGCCAGTGTGCCCGTGATCCATTTAATCTTTTTCAAAGATTAATAAAAAAAATTACCGATCAAACAAAAAAGAGAGGCTGATTTTGCTCTCAAAGTAAGACCAATTGCATTTGAGGTAGGGGTTAAGTGCAAAGTCAAGGTAGAGGTAAGGGAAAGGTTTTATGTGGAAAAGGGATGTTTTTATCATTTTATGTCTCCACAGCCAGCCAAGAAAAGATTTGATGCCCCATTTGAGGCCAGCATACCAAGTAAGTCCCTTGGCTGACTTTGAACGGCAAGCAAATACCAAGGCTAATGACTTTCTCTTTCCTAAAAGAAATTCTCTGTCTTGACTGGATTCATGGGTGATCGCTAATATTTATTTGTCCCATGGGAAACAAAAATACAAAATGAAGGGGGACACTATGATGTGCCAACAAAAATGTCCTGCATTACAGTAAAACACAATTGAAGAGTTCTTACCTCGGATCAAACCGCAACTTATCATATGAACGGGGACATTCCAAAGAGCTCGAATACAACTTTCTCAAGAAACTGAAAGCTTAAATTTTCTTCATGAGGAAGGTATTCTACTTTTCAAAATATCATAGAGGAGAATATAAATGAAAAAAATCCAGTGAGTATTTTACTTAATAATTACCAATGGAAATATGTTCGCCCACCCGTTCTTGGAACATGAAGGAAAAATAGCAAATCCCGTAGTCTATGTTTTTCTTCTTTGACTTCTAAATCAGGGGAAGAAGAAGCCCACTTGTTGACGGTATTCTTGCAATGCTCATAGTCATCTTTGACAAGTGAGGCACTTATTTTTGAAAAAGCTGGTAAATAGTCAGGAAAGTACAAAGAATTAAACAGTAAGTTAAATGATACAATCAGAATACACATGGCTAGAGAAACTGTAAGAAAGCTCTTAGCCTATATATTCACTTCAAATATCCAGTATCGTTGAATTCCACATCTTGAAGTCTTGGAAATATCAATCATAATCCCAAGGGGCTAAAACCCAGACCATATCTTTACGTTCTGAATTCATTTTGTCTGTTCAGGACATCCATTAGTACTACAGAGTTCAAGATATTAGGAGATGGCTGGTGGCCAGTGGTTGCTCAGAATTCATGAAACAAGTGAAATGGGTTAAAGGATATCCCATGACAAACTTGAGATGGTGAAAGGCTCCATGATTCATTTTCAAGAAACAACATTCCATAGACAAAAAGGGCACCATGGGGTTACCACATGAACGAGTGGCACAACAATAGAAAAAGCATCGAAGAATGCCAAAAGAACAGGCCACAACAAAATCTCAAGCCTCCAACATGGTTTTATTCAAAGGCACCGCAAAATTACCCTGGAAAACTTTGGCTTCGGGAGTTTATAGAGAATTAGACCTGTAAAATTCCGACATGTTTTCAAACATAGCAACTGGATTGGGTGGCTAGGATCTCGGCAATCAGTAGCAGGTGTTATGGGTGTAATTACATCTGGTAACAAGGTAATCTCACACAAGCTAGATTTAAGCCTTGAAATCGCAGTTAATTACACATTCCTTTCAATACCAAACATACAAAAGACCAGCACAAGCTATGTTTTAATTACCTTTGCAGTAGCTAAAACCTTCTTCTTTACCACAAAATAAGAAAAGTCATAGGCCTTACCCAGGAGTTTTTCCCCCATTCAGGCCACAGAATTTTAAAAATAACATTAGTTTACTTGGTAAAAACATACCACATCCGAGGAGCACCAGCAATGCAACACACTTAAGAGCACAATCCATCCAGCTCAGTTCAGCTCTATGTACTTCACTTCAACAAAACCAAAAGGAAAAATGCAAACATGCCACTATAAGAACCCATCAAACAAGGAAAAGAAAGACCAAAAAAATCCACAATTCAATTGTAAGGGTGATAAAAGAGCCGAGCAGTTAGTTGTTCAAGCTTGGTTTGAAAACTTAACGAGCTTCAAGCCTTGTTCAAGCTTAGCTTATTTTACGAGACAAGCCGATCTCAAACAAGATTTAATTGAGCCGACCAAGAGCCCGATCTCGACTAGCTTGAATTTGTTATACATCATAAGCCGAACGAGTCGAGCAATAACTTGTTTGAGCTTGCTTTGAAAGCTTAACAAGCTTCAAATAAATTTACAAGCTTCATTTTCTTACAAAAAAATGAGCTTTTTAACGAAGGAACCTGAGCTCGAACTTGAACTCAAGTAGCTTGGTTTGTTTATAAGCACTCGAGTAGCTTGGTTTGTTTATCAGCCCCACTCAAATGTCAACCTGCTCAAGTTGAAGTCTTGCAATGCAATTTGGAGTGATAGAAGCAACTGCAATCCAAATTATAAAGAGGTAAACACACAACGGTAAAAGAACAGATCAAACCGTTCAACTAAAGAAAACATAAAAGAAAAAAAAAAAAACTGTTTCATCAACTAGGAGGTTGCGGCACCTACAGAGGAGAGAGAAACAGCACAGAATCAGACTTTTCGATGCACATATATTATATATGTATGTATTTGTCATGTACATGCGATAGGGGCCATCGAAAGAGGCGATTATTGAGATGGGAGCCGAAAACTTGGAATACCTGTATCTCTACAAGGTTTCGAGATCTCGTGCTCGTAAAATCCCTCAGAAACGGTGCTGGAAAGTCCACTTGAAAAAGCTCACGATCGGAGAGGTTCAAAGTCCAACTCCGACCGAAGCTTCAAGCCCCTCCGATTTTCCCACACGTTGTCTAAACTTTCCCGGAAAATAGTAAAGGCTGTTTTTCTTTTTTCTTTTCTTTCTCTTAAAAAATCCCATTTATGGCCTGGGAGGAGTGAGGGGTAAAGTGGTAAAAAGGAGAGTGTTGTGTTTACATTGTGAATGCGGGAAATTGATTTTTATACTTTTTTTTTACAATTTACAATTTTTTTTGTCTTTATTAACTTGAATTCACTATTTTACCCTTTATTTAATACATTTTTCACACAATCAAGGATAATATTATAAAATGCATATGGATAAAACCAAAAAAAGGAGCGTGGATAGTTAAAAGAGAAATGTGAAAATCATTTTCCTTTGAATGCCCGTAATACGGTAATCGGAAAATTTGTCTAAAGTGCTACTCAAAATAGTGGTTCATTGGGTCATTTAGCCCAAGTTACTTCGGGGTTAGCTTTCTCTAGTTATAGTTTGGATGAACTAATAATTAATTGGGCCTAGTTCAGTTGATGTCCCGAATTTATACTTTGTATTTCATATATGATGTAAATGATCTTTTTTTTCGATTTAAAAAAGAAAGAAGAAAGAATAGACTAATTGTAGTTTGACACCCTATGCCACGGACAGTTTGCTAAAGCTCTCATAGGGAATTTGATTCTTGGAAATCTACTACTTGAGATAATCAGATTGTGATAGAACAGTTCAAAAAAATACAAAAAAAAAAATCGCCCAATGATTTACCAAAAAAAACCGCTCAATGCTTGAGATAATCAGATTGTCTAGTCTTATGGATGTTAATACCTATACATAAACTTTATTCTCTACCTCCTGTCCAAAAACTTCCAGTTTATCTATACCGTATTTTGTGAGGACAAAAAAAGTATCTACACAGATGTCAGGGCCCTGGTAGCTGATTAACTTGGTGATCTTTGTGACCAGAGCCAATCAGCTTTCTTCCAAATTTTTTTTTGGATCGGCAGAAATAATTATGTAAAAGAACTCGATAGGGGTACATCGAAAAGGATTCGGTCATCCATTCAAAGGTTGGATGAGGGGAGAAAAAGAACGGAAGAAAAGAAACAGCCAAATACAGAGTAAAAAACTTCATGGTTCTAAACCTTAATCCTCCTAATTCTATCCAATCATTGGTTAAAATCATACGATAGTGTAACTAAGCATCAAGATTTTCGTTTCCCCGTATCCAAAATTAATGTCTGTCCTTGTCTTAATTAACCATGTCCGCCAAATCCTCATCATCCACCATTGCTCTCCAGGTCGACCATAGCGCGCACCACGAAAGAAAATAGTCTCCCTATAGGTTTTCCCCAGATCAGAATAATATGTCGTTCAAATTTTTGGGTGTAAACTTCACAGATATCATTACAATGAATCGTATCCGACACGCATTGTATCTGACACGCCTTAGTTGCATTTTGAGACAGATAGTGAATCTATTAACAGTTATTGATGCAAATTATAAGATACTCCTCAACCAAGAAATCTAAACCACTTCAACACTAAGATAGCCGCGATATAAAGAAAGACAAAACAAACCGAACAACCTCCAGCGGTTCCAAACAATTGTGTATAGGTTCCAAAATCTAAGAGACGAATTCCGATATTCATGCTCAAGAAACCAAAAGCCACCTCAGCTAAACTGATCATGAAAGTTGCCATAGAGTTAAGGAGAACCATTCGTAGAAGTTGATTCTGCTTGTCGTCCAAAACGATGTTAATGTAGTCCTCAGTGTTGTGGACATATTCGTGCAACTTTAAGATCAAACAAGAAGAAGAACGGCATTAGAAAAATCACCACGAATTAAGAAGAAACATCGGCCTATTTTATTATTATTATTTTTTTCCATTTTTGGTTTCCTTTGTGAATGGCAACGAAATAAATTAAAGAGGAATAAAGCGGAGTACAAATAAATTAAGGTGAGTACGAGGTAACCTATTTATCAATCCTCTAAGTTGGCAAAAGATAAAATTGTACGTTTTGCTGGGGAGACTATTTTTTTTGAACCTCATAGTAAGGAGACTTTAGAAATGGAACTAGGATAAGGAGTCCATTAATAATGAAGAAATTTCGATATAGCCCTTAATATTATATATGTCGAATTTCCATCGATCACTTTAGCCATCAACTTTGGGTAACCTCAAGGTGGGGTGATTGTCACGCATAATGAAAAAACTGCAATAAAAACAAGGAATATACTTGATGCGGATGGAGATTTTCAAAAATATTATTTAAGCGTAAGTCTGTTGACACAGACAAAGCGTGCACAGATCTTGCATAGATGCCGATGTGGGGTCCACCACGGGTTCCACACAAAAAATCCGAGCCATTCTTTAGATTTAAAACATTTTTTCAAAGGCTTCCGCGAAAAATCAGTTCGATCCGATACCTAGAAGTACTCGATCTAATCATATAAGTTATCATTCAGGTTCAAAGTTGAATGAAAAGTTAGATGATTAGATCGAGTATTTCTAGGTATCGGATTGAGCTGATTTTTTGTGGGGGCCCTTGAAAAAATGTTTCAAATTTAATGAACGGCTTGAATCATTTGTGTAGGACCCATAGTGGGCCCCATATCGAAATCTGTGCAAGATCTGTGCCCCCTTTGTCTGTGTGAATAGCACCTCTCATTCTTTAAGCTTAAGTAATATTACATTTATTTTTTTATTATTTTGAATTTAGTTATTTTGGTAGGAAGTCTTCCTTATTAGACTTTGACACCATGTTCTTGCTTTTTTAACTCACTTCCCTGCATTGGTTGGTATTAGAGCATGCATTTAAATCCTGAGGGACGATTCAAGGAGGTGGAACTGTATGCAAAGAAGGTAGAGATGCTACCGTTGAAGACGAGTATGTGTGGGAGGTCATTGCACGGGTGGAGGAGAGGTGGTAGCAGATAGAAGCAGGCCAAATGGCAATACATGAAATTTTTGAATTCGGAAATTAATAAAAAAAATTGTTGATAAAAAAAAAAAATGGCAATACATGTACATGCATAGATTGCTGCATTGTTAGGGCTTGTGGCTGCTCTAGGCCCTGGAACTCGGCCTAACCACCATTATCCTAACAGACATCCTGAGGAGGACAAGGTACGTTACGGAGGAGGAATAGGATGATGATGTCAAGGAAGAAAATGGTTGCCCGTTTGCTGCAAGTACGACAGAGAGAGAGGACCCATGGTGCAAGGAGATCATTCTACATGATGGAAGTTAGGGCGCTTCAATAGTGACACATCGACGGTCAAAGGTTCTGTGCATTTGGAAGAATTTATGGATTCTATTTCTGTGGTGAAAAAAGTCCCGGTTGAGGGGCCAGAAAATATTATTCCAAATCCAATTGTGGATTGGAATAAATACCCTATTTATCATGAAAGATCTACGGGAGAAATAATACTTGGTGCATGTTTGGAGTGCGTTTGCTGTAATGATACGAGAAGTGGTTATGTCTATCTCTTTTCGGTTGAGATGAAAAAGGAAGTTGTCCAAGTGATAATTCAGCCCACTCAGGAAGTGGTTGATTTGAAAGTCGATGTTTCTGACTATCTGAATGATGGTGAGGTCATTGTTCTTCTAATTTTTGAAGACTTATCAAAATTCAAATTCGAGAAAATCAGTATGAAGTATAAAATCGATGCGGACAGGCAAAGGAGGATTAGATTGTTTCAACTTTCAAGTCATGTAGAACTCGAGGACTAGTTTTCTCAACCGAGGAGAATGATGCAGGTGGCGATTTTAAAATATATTATTTAAGCTTGAGTAATAATATATTTAGTTTTTTAGGAAGTCTTTCAATTTGAGAAATAAGTAGTCTAGAGTATTTAGTTTTCTAGTTTAGTTTATCTAGTCTCCTTTTAATATATGCTTGGTCGAAAAGAATGGTTAGTTTCTAATTTTATTGTTTCCTTTTTCTTTATTTCCTAGAATGTATAGGTTTTCATCTCTATTATAAAATGAGTGGTTAGTCTTACGGCAATTTGGTTGAGTTTGAATTACGAAGAAAACAGAGAGCTAGCTGTCTCTCAATTGTGAGCTTGTTCTCGTGTTGTTCTTGCATTTTCAACACGATTCCATGCATCACTACTCTACGGAAGAGAAGTGGCATAGCATCATCTGAAATGAAATAGCAAAAGAGGGGAAAAAAAGAAAAGAAAAAAGAAAGTACTGTTGATAGTTTGTTTAAAGATTCCCTCAATTTGCACAAAGTAGGCTCCCAAGAGCATTTCCAACTCTTCTACATTTGGCTTGAGATCACTGGCAGCTACAGTGCTGCTTTTGGAAAATGAAAACCAACAGGCTTGATGAAGGATATTGAATGAGAACCCTAGTGAAAATTGAGAAACATCTTCTTGATTTATTGGAGGTTAAAGCTTAGTATGGTAGTGATAAAACCCTCGGCAGCATCCAAGTTTAATTGGGATGTGAGCCAATATACATTATAGTGAACATGATTTGGTCTACAAAGTCCGAACTCAACTAACCACTTTTTTCGATAAGCCATCTGATGAAATAAATTCGTGGTTAGTTGGGGTAGTTTTTACGTGGGGTCATGAAATTTGTCCACTATCATTCTAATTTTTACTATTGTAAATTTTAGAATTTAATTTGAGATATTTTAAAAGACACTTTCGCATTCGTGATTGCATACCTGCACGCATGTACTCGAATGAGAATAATATGCATGGCACATTTTTTTTAAAAGTTACTGTAGATTCAAAAAAATCTACCTTAGCCGATAATTGATTCCTTGATTCCTCTTCCTCTGTTGAATTTCCACTTAAGAAAAAAAATTTAAAAAATTCAAACTTTCTCTCATAATTTCCCTCACATTCAAACATTCTCTTTTAATAGATTTTTTTGCTTTGAATCGTGTAGGAGATTAAATTCCTTCCGCCGGTGGCAGAAATTATGAATTTTGCACCACCATTATTTTGGGCCCCATGGTGCATTAATTGTCGATCTGAATCGTTCATCTTGTACGGCTCAACGAGTAACTTTCTCATTTAGGAAATTAGCTTCACTGGACATTGATAGGTGTATCAAAATTTAGAATTTTAGTTTATAAAACAGATGGTTATGGATAATTTAACTTGACAGGATCAGACTGTCCATTTTACAAACTAAAATTCAACTTTTGATTGATCTATAGATGTCTAATCAAATTATTTTTGTGTGTGAATATACTACACTATGGCCTTATAAGATGAACGTTTTGAATTATAAAGCAATTACCCATTTGTTAGCCCAAAGGTTTCTATGAATACCTTGTTGATTTTGATGATAACAAATATATTTTATTGAAGAAGAAATAAAATTAATATTGTGATATTTCGTACTCATTTCAGTTAATGTTTATTTTGTAGGATTTGGTTGAAGTACATAAGGACACATTGCTACACCAAATCACTATCTCAATAGTCAAGATAAATTGAAAGGAGGAAGATTAAGGACAAATCTCCTCCTAACTTAATTGGCTAGAGAATGATTCAAATGAAAGAAATTATTGGGTGATAATTTTGTGAGGTTAAATTTCCAACGGCTAGTGGAAATTCCCATGCACATGCATTTCAGTGGAAAAATGGAAACTAGATAATTGATTGATTGGAGAATATTGAGGATGGAAAAAGTAGAAGATATATTTTCGGGAAACAAGAAAGGAGCTGATTAATTGCTTGATTTGTGGAAGGAGCCTATTCTTTCCAACGGCTACTAATCTTCAACAGCCAAATGGGGCTTTATTCTTGAAGGATATATATACACGTGTGTCGAAGGAAGAAATGTGAGATGATCTCTTGAAGAAAAATTGCAGTGAGCTACTCTTGAATATCCGTTAATCATCTCTAAAGCCTTATCTTGAATATCTTATTACACTAGTTTGAGTGTTGTTCTTAAGCATCAATTGTAAAGGGGATTGTCCACCATTGTTCGTATTCTTGAGAGAATTATCTTTTTATGAGTGGTTTTGGAGAGAAAATCACTTGAGGGTTAGGTGTTAATAGCACCGGAGTCAAAACTAGTTGGGTTAGGTGTATTTAGCACCGCAGTCAAAATTAGTCGGAGCAATTGGGGATAATTGCTCGTTGTAAAGATTGTCTAGCACCCGTGAAGCTAGAAGATTGTAACTATTGAAGATAGTGCAGTAAATCCCAAGTTGGACACTTGGGGAGTGGACTAGGCCGTGAAGTTGCGGACCGAACCACTATAAATCCTTGCGTTCGATTCTCTCTTCCCTACCCTCTTTACTTTTCGTTTTGCATAGTAATAATATTGCATGAGTAGAATAGTATATCATTGAAATTGGAATTGTAGTGGAATAGATTGCAATTAGTTTTTTAAAATTCCGCTTTAAATTTGAGATACCCAATTCACCCCCCCCCCTCTCGGGTTGCTATTTGGATCAACACCATTAGTTTTAAATAATTGAACATTTTCTTTAGCTTTCTTGTGTTTCTTTGAGTAAAGCATCTTCCTTATCATATTCTTGAAATTGTTCAGATCTACTCTGTCATGAAGAAAGAGCTTTATCTATGATGAAAATGGAGTAGAACGAAGGCATGGGGAGTTTTTTTTTTAGTATTTATTTGATTTCAATGATTGGCTAGGGTTTTGATTCTTTAAACAAGTTAGGATAAACGTATTCTTTGTTATGTAATTTATCCCACAAATTTTTAATTTTTTTTTTTGGGTCAATCGGTAGAAGAAATCATTTATATCATGTATGAAGTACAAAATACAAACCTAAGACACTACATCAATTGTGAGAGTTCACAAGATAACAAAGTTCAACAACTTAATAGATATTAGAAATAAGCTCATCATATGAAAGAAACAAAGAAAGCACGGAAAAACCCCTCTAAGCACGGAAAAACCCCTCTAAGGGAGAACACAAACATGCTGGTGTGAAGATTTGAACACTCCTGACTTCTTAGTGAGATAGAAGAGTTCTGACCAAATAAGCAAACCTAAGTTGGTTTAAAAATTTGATCTTTACCACCATCTTTTTGGGCCTTTTTATTTTGGACTTCCATTTGAGTTGGGCCCTAAACTTTGTTGAACGTTTCCTGTACTATACCTTATATACTAGCTAAAACACATGCTAGCACGGGACTTTGGACTTAAAATGTGGTATTGTGTACCGTCGGTACCGCACTATGTGGTGGACACTGGACAACACAAAAAAATTCAAAGAGGAGAACATAATTACAACAAATAGTTCAAGATAAAAAAGATGATTCCTTATTCGACTATATATAAAATCCGACGAATATCTACACAGGTGCTATGGCCCTGCCAGCTACGATTACCTCCGCTCTTGATTAACTCGGTGATCTTGTGACCAGAGCCAAGCAGCATTCTTCCATTTTTATTTATTTTTGGATCGGCAAAAATAATTACGTAAAAGAACTCAACAGGGGTATATTGAAAAAGGGGGGAATGGTCATCCATTCAAAGGTTGGATGAGGGAAGAAAAAGAAGAGCAGAAGAAAAGAAACAACCAAATACAGAGTAAAAAACTTCTCATGGTTCTAAACCTTAATCCTCCTAATTCCATCCAATCATTGGTTAAAATCATCCGATAGTGTAATTAAAGCATCAAGATTTTCGTTTCCCTCCAAAAATGTCTGTCCTTGTCTTGATTAACCATGTCTGCCAAATCCTCATCATCCACCATTGCTCTCCAAGTTGACCATAGCACCACGAAAAAAAAGGTCTCCCTATAGGTTTTCCCCAGATCAGACTAATACTTAGAGTTAGAAACGCCGGAAGAAGAACAAAATCATTCAAAATATGTCATTCAAATTTTTGGGTGTAGACTTCACAGATATCACAACAACACATCGTATCGACACGCCTTAGTTGCGTTTGTTTTGAGACAGATAGTGAATCTATTACTAACAGTTATCGATGCAAATTACAAGATACTCCTCAACCAAGAAATCTAAACCACTTCAACACCAAGATAGCCACGATATAAAGAAAGACAGAACAAACTGAACAACCTCCAGCGGCTAAAAACCATTGCCTATAGGTTCCAAAATCAAAGAGAGGAATTCGGATATTTATGCTCAAGAAACCTATAGCCACCACAGATAAACTGATCATGAAAGTTGCCGTAGAGATAACGAGACCCATTCGTAGAAGCTGATTTTGCTTGTCGTCCAAAACTATGTTGATGTAGTCCTCAGTGTTGTGGACATATTCGTGCAACTTTAAGATCAAACAAGAAGAAGAACGGCATTAGAAAAATCACCACGAATTAAGAAGAATCATCGGCCTATTTTATTATTATTTTTTGTTCCATTTTTGGTTTCCTTTGTGAATGGCAACGAAATAAATTAAAGAGGAATAAAGCGGAGTACAAACAAATTAAGGTGAGTACGAGGTAACCTATTTATCAATCCTCTAAGTTGGCAAAAGATAAAATTGTACGTTTTGTTGGGGAGACTATTTTTTTTTAACCTCATAGTTAGGAGACTTTAGAAATGGAACTAGGATAAGGAGTCCATTAATCATGAATTTTTTTCGATATAGCCCTTAGTATTATGCTGAATTTCTATCGATCACTTTAGCCGTCAACTTTGGGTAACCTCAAGGTGGGGTGATTGTCACGCATAATGAAAACACTGCAATAAAAACAAGGAATACACTTGATGCCGGATGGAGATTTTCAAAAATATTATTTAAGCTTAAGTAATATTACATTTATTTTTTTATTATTTTGAATTTAGTTATTTTGGTAGGAAGTGTTCCTCATTAGATAACTTGTCAAAGCTTAACTACAGCTGTCAACAACTACACACCACTAACCAAACTACTAACCGACTTCACGTTGGTGAGTGGAAGGAGGAATCTGCTGTAGGTGAGAGATATTGGAGCAGGAGCATTCCTCTCATCAGATTAGAGGAGGTGGAACTGTATGCAAAGAAGGTAGAGATGCTATCATTGAAACGAGTATGTGCGGGAGGTCATTTGCTCGGGTGGAGGAGAGGTGGCAGCAGATAGAAGCAGGCCAAATGGCAACACGTGAAAATTTTGAATTAGGTGATTAATAAAAAATTTTGTTGATAAAAAAAAAGAAAAAATGGCAATACATGTACATGCATAGATTGCTGCATTGTTAGGGCTTGTGGCTGCTCTAGGCCCTGGAACTCGGCCTAACCACCATTATCCTAACAGACATCCTGAGGAGGACAAGGTACGTTACGGAGGAGGAATAGGATGATGATATCAAGGAAGAAAATGGTTGCCCGTTTGCTGCGAATATGACAGAGAGGGAGGACCCATGGTGCAAGGAGGTCATTCTACGTGATGGGAGTTAGGGCGCTTCAATAGTGACACATCGACGGTCAAAGGTTCTGCGCATCTGGAAGAATTTATGGATTCTATTTCTGTGGTGAAAAAAGACCCGGTTGAGGGGCCACAAAATATTATTCGGGATCCAGTTGTGGATTGGAATAAATAGACAATTTATCATGAAGGATCTACGGGAGAAATAACACTTGGTGCATGATTGGAGTGCGTTTGCTGTAATGACACGAGAAGTGGTCATGTCTCTCTCTTTCGGTTGAGATGAAAAAGGAAGTTGTCCAAGTGATACTTCAGCCCACTCAGGAGGTGGTTGATTTGAAAGTCGATGTTTCTGACTATCTGGATGATGGTGAGGAAATTGTTCTTCTAATTTTTGAAGACTTATCAAAATTCAGATTCGAGAAAAACAGTATAAAGTATAAAATCGATGCGGACAGGCAAAGGAGGATTAGATTGCTTCAACTTTCAAGCCATGCAGAACTCGAGAATGAGTTCTCTCAAGCCGAGGAGAATGATGAGTTCTTTCAATTTGAGAAATAAGTAGTCTAGAGTATTTAGTTGTCTAGTTTAGTTTATCTAGTCTCCTTTTAATATATGCTTGGTCGAAAAGAATGGTTAGTTTCTAATTTTATTGTTTCCTTTTTCTTTATTTCATAGAATGTAGGTTTTCATCTCTATTATAAAATGAGTGGTTAGCCTTACGGCAATGTGGTTGAGTTTGAATTACGAAGAAAACAGAGAGCTGTCTCTCAATTGTGAGCTTGTTCTCGTGTTGTTCTTGCTTTTTCAACATGATTCCATGCATCACTACTCTATGGAAGAGAAGTGGCATAGTGTCATCTGAAATGAAATAGCAAAAGAGGGGGAAAAAAAAGAAAAAAGAACGTACTGTTGATAGTTTGTTTAAGATTCCCTCAATTTGCACAAAGTAGGCTCCCAATAGCATTTCCAACTCTTCTACATTTGGCTTGAGATCACTGGCAGCCACAGTGCTGCTTTTGCAGCTCATGTTTCCATCGCTGAAAATAAAAACCAAGAGGCTTGGTGAAGGATATTGAATGAGTACTCTAGTGAAAATTGAGAAACATCTTCTTGATTTATTAGAGGTTAAAGCTTAGTATGGTAGTGATAAAACCCTCGGCAACATCCAAGTTTAATTGGGATGTGAGCCAATATACATTATAGTGAACATGATTTGGTCTCCAAAGTCTGAACTCTGAACTCAACTAACCACTTTTTTCGATAAGCCATCTGATGAGGTAAAACTTTTCTAAACCTTTTTTTGGTCACACGTTAGAAGAATTTATAATATTCCAACCTCTACCCAACGCATCAACAAGGGTATCAACTTTGTTTCTATGTATAGGAGTTGAACCCACAACCTCACTGTACCAAAGTTCAGTTACACAACCGTGGGATCATGTGCTAATTATCAAGTGGAAGAAAGAGAATCGTCTGACATGTTAGTTTAGATTTTTCAAAAAAAGAAGTGAAATAAAATGGTAACTACTTATCTAGCATGCTTAAATCAAGGTGGGTGATCAAGTTTCAAAGCCAACATTGGCAGTGAGGTTTGTGACATAGTAATATGTCGATCGGAAAGTTATTACAGAATTTGCAAGGAAATCAACTTACATAGCCCCACCCGCTAAAAGATCATCTTCTTCATCATCTTCTATCTCATCCTCAGGCACCAAGCCTTCAGATTGCAAGGTGGCAAGCTTGTCAGTCAAGTACATCTGAGCCATATCTATGTCATCATCTAGTAGATGTTCAAATTCGTTCCTCACCTATAAACAATATGGCAATATATTTCATATCTATCAACCACTTAACCAAATGAGCACAACCTTACATAGAACAAACCAAAAAATCCTATCGATAATTATTCCTAAGCAAAGCTCAAAATTAGGATGTATACAAAACTACAACAAGCTCATGCATCTTACAGCATCAGTTAGGAAGACATTAGATTCAAGTTAGGAAGACATTGAATTAAGTTGGAGTTTGGTTACATAGATGCCAGTTTCAAGTTTTCAGGGTGAATTGGAAACTGGATAATATTATCAAAGATATCGTGAAAATTCACAAAAGTAATCATAATGTCAAGGTGTGAACTGCGAAGTTTCATTCTAAACATAGGCAGTTTCCATTACACCAAGAAGGAATAGAAGGAGACTTTTTCTTTCTTATTTTTTGCTAATTGAAATGGTAGACATAATTACGAGCTAAAGACAACTTATGGTAACTCATGAGAGTATTCTGCCCTTGTTTCTATTGAAGGAAAACTGTTAAAAATCAATGAGATAATACTATACCTTCTGCACACGCCCATTCAAAGCAACCAAACGACCTTTAATGACTCTCACGCGTTTGAGATTATTTGTACTGGTTTTGGCCGACAATTGATCCAAAGCAGGATATGCCTCTTTCTCCAACGTTGAAGTCTGGAATAGTATGCAAACATGTAATATTTTTTTTGAGATGAATAAATTTCTCTTTTTAGTTGTTAATTACTTTAAAAAGAAATAGACAGTGAAGAGTAGAAATAAACACAAGTAGTCCATGTATGCTAGTCATATATTATATATACCTCAGATTCAAGGCTCTTGCAGACAGATTCTAGGCAAATTTCAAGAGCTCGAAACTCAAAAGGTAAAGGTTTTGAATTTCCCCTCCTTGAATCGACCTGATCAGCTGGGGCTTCTTCACACCTACTACCACTTGCTTCTGGTGCCGAATCTGTGGGCGATTGCTCCATAGCATTATCACTTCTCATAGTAGCCTACATGCAGGATGCAACATAATCAAAGCCTAGCCTGAAGATACTTCAGTGCTCTTGGAACACAGCTACATGGTGCTCCATGGTCATTTTCCACCACACTTAGTGATGGAGTTCACACAAATCATGTGTGGCGGAAAAAAACTCATGGAGCAAGTAATTGTAATTTCCTGTAAATGTGGGAGGGGAGAAACTTATAAGTTTTAGGTCCCCAACACTACCGCCCCCAACCCCAAGGATAGTTTTTGTACTAACTACTACCATTCTGCGAAGGTTGAAAAGAATAAAAAGTAGAAAAAAAAAACTGCTTACATCGAAGTCAGAGAACTTGAACTCGAGATCGTAAACAAACGACGCGATACGAGGGTCTCTAGGATTCGGAACCAGAACTTCGTTGGCAGTTACAATCGCCTTGATATGCTCCAAATTCACAACCACCGCTCTCTCCCTCCTGAGGATCGCAGACGGGTACGAGAGCTCCGGCTCGACCACCCTCAGGTCGCGCGCCGTGATTCCGCTCCGGCGCATGACCGTCTGCTTCCCCAGTTCTTCGACGCTGACCTGGCCTGATTTGGAGACGACGAGCCACGTCCGAAATCCGGCGCCTTTCCGCTTCGCCTGACTCTGAGAAGGAAGAAGGGGGATATAACTCCGACTGAGCTCGATCTGATCCCCCATTTTTTTCCCGGGAAGCAAAGATTTGACTTTCCGTCCATTGAAGTAGAGTACAGTTTGGAGCTAAATGGGTGAGAGATTCGTGTAGATGAGGAGGTATGTAGCCCGATCTTTACTGATACAGATGAAATTGTCATATGTAGCCCAACCTTAACTGATACAGGTGAGAGAAATTGCCTATGAGTCTGACAGTCAACGCACGGATCAAAAAAAAAAAAAAAAAAAATGACAATCAACACAGATTTTATACACACAGATCCTACACAGATGGCGACCTGTCGTCCGCTACGGTCCAAAAAGCGATCTGAGTCCCTTGTTAAATTTAAAATATTTTCTAAAATCTGGATGGAAAGTTGGAAGAATGGATCAAGCAATTAGAGTTAAGGCGCTGTTATTCGCAGCTCTTTATTTCCTTCCATAGTTTATTACATTTCGATAAATGGTTGTTGAAAATTATAAATAACATTTTGATAAATAGCTGTTGAAAACAAGATTATATTTCGGTAACTACATGTTGAAAATATGTTCAACTTTCGGTAAACAACTATCGAACATATATTTTCGGTAAATAGCTGTTGAAAAAAATATTATATTTCGGTAATTGGATGCTAAAAATATATCTCAATTTCGGTAACTAACTGTCGAGTATGATTGAAAATTTTTAACGAGCTATGGGAGAAAATAAAGGGCTGCAAATAGCGGCGCCCTAGAGTTATCGTATTGAGCTAATTTTTTACAATAGCACTTGAAAAAATATTTTAAATTTAATAAACAATTTGGGTCATTTTTGTGGAATACGTAGTGGGCCCCATGTCGCAATCCATGTGTATAAAGTCTGTGTGGACAAACTTATGCAATTGCTATATGGATTGTGTGTGATCACGAAAAAATTTTCAGCGCCGAGTGAATATCATGTGGTGTCCGCTCGGCATATCCTAGCCGTCCATTGCGTTTTTGGACGGTTTGAATTTGTAGAGAAAAAAAGGAGAGAAAAAGCGTTGGGATGAGAGGAGAGAGAGAAAGTTTCAATCCGAGCCTTTCAAAAATGTATTAGACAGTCTGAATGTGTCAAGCAAGAATCACATGGAATATACTCACTTGGTGCCGAAAAATTCCTCCAACTTCAGAGTCATAGTCAATGGCGTTTTTATTCATTTCTTTTCAAAATCTTCTGATTCGTGGTTAGTTGGGGTAGTTTTCATGTGGGGTCATTTTGTCTGCTACCGTTCTTATTTTTCGTTCTGTTCTCGCGCTCTTAATTCTTACTTTCGTAAATTTTTGAATTTAATTTGAGATATTTTAAATGACACTTTCGCATTCGTGCTTGCCTACCCGCGCGCATGCACTTGAATGAGAATAATGTGCACATTTTTTTTAAAAGTTAGTAAAAATCTACCTTAGGCGATAATTATATTTCCTCTTCCTCTGTTGAATTTCCACTTAAGAAAACAAATTAAAAAAATTCAAACTCTCTCTCATAATTTCCCTCAATTCAAACATTCTCTTTTAATAGATTTTTCACTTTGAATCGTGCAAGGGATTTTCGCCGGCGGCAAAAATTATAGGTTTTCCACCACTATCATTTTGGGCCCCATGATGCATTAATTGTCAATCTGAATCATTCATTTTGTACGGCCTGAAAAGTAATTTTCTCATCCAGAAAATTAGCTTCATTGGACATTGGGGGTATCAAAATTTAAATTTTGGCTTATAAAACGAATGGTCATAGACAGTTTAACTTGATAGGATTAGATCGTTCATTTTATAAACTAAAATTTAACTTTTGATTGATCTGTCGATGTCTAATCAAGTTGATTTTTTACGTGAATATACTAAACTATGGACTTTACAAGATGAACGGTTCAGATTATAAAAGCAATTACCCATTAGTTATAAATAATTGAGCATTTCCTTTAGCTTTCTTGTGTTTCTTTGAGTAAAACATCTTTCTTAACTTTCAATCCTGAAAACAAATTCCTCCCATCAGTAATAGAATGCTCACCATGTCTCAAAAAAATTTCAAAGTTAATACAACTACAGGTGTTCAAGCAATCATCATTGGTAGACTATAATTTTTTCAAAACAAACAAAAACCCAAAAACCTTATCATATTCTTGAAATTGTTCAGATCTACTCTCAAATGAATAAAGAGCTTGATGTATGATGAAAATGAAGTAGAACGAAGGCAAGGGGTGTTTTTTTTTTTATTTGATTTCAATGATTGGCA
Organism: Rhododendron ovatum; assembly: GCA_019656835.1. NCBI lineage: Eukaryota > Viridiplantae > Streptophyta > Magnoliopsida > Ericales > Ericaceae > Rhododendron > Rhododendron ovatum. Next base: position 23,376,342 of record CM033793.1, on the reverse strand, counting down.
AGGGCTTTGATTCTTTAAACAAGTTAGGATAAACGTATCATTCCTTGTTATGTAATTTATCCCACAAACTTTGATATTTTTTTTTTCAATCGATAGAATAGATTATTTACATTATGGGTGAAATACAAAGTGCAAATCTGAGATACTATATCAATTATGAGAGTTCATGAGATAATAAAGTTCAACAATTTAATAGATACCAAAAATAAGCTCATCGTATGGAAGAAACAAAGAAAGCACGGAAAAACCCCTCTAAGGGGGACTGGGGGAGCTATTGTCCCGGCCAAGGGGGTCCCGCTCCGGTCTTGCTTCAATAATCGAAAACGTTCACTGCGTAGAGCTCGTTGAGTTGAACAATTATGCAAAAAATCAGTTTGATCGGATATCATTAAGTGCCTGATCGGAATACATATAACTTGCCAATAATGGGTTCTAGTAGATTTCTTTCAGTGTTTCGGATCCATTCTTTTCAAGACAAAAAAGTTTCGATTAGGCACTTAATGATATCTGATCGAGCTGATTTTTTTACATATTTGTTCAACTCGATGAGCTCTATATGAAGTGAACGTTTCTGATTATTGGAACGAGACCAGAGCGGGGCCCCCTTGACCGAGACAGCAAGCTGCTGTCCCTTAAAGGGACAGCAGCTCCCCCAACTCCCCTCTAAGGGAGAACACAAACATGCTTGTAGGGAGATTCGAACTCCTGACTTTCTAGTGAGATGTAAGAGTTTTGACCAACTGAGCGAACCTCAGTTGGTTTAAAAATTTGATCCCGGGAAAAATGACAGCCCATGACGTGTTTTGATAATTAATACCAACTAAGGACATTTTCAGTGTTAACAAATATTCTTAATATGTTCTTAACGGGTATTAATTATCAAAATACTATCATTCGCGGTCATTTTCCCTTTGATTCTTTACCACCATCATTTTGGGCCTTTTTATTATGGACTTCCATTTGAGTTGTGCCCTAAACTTTGTTGAACATTTCCCATACTATACCTGTATACTAGCGAAAACACATGCTAAGCACGGGACTTTGGACTTAAAATGTAGTATTGTATATCATCGGTACCGCACCATATGGTAGACAACACAAAAAAATTCAAAAAAAAGAAAATAATTACAACAAATAGTTCAAGATAAAAAAAGATGATTATATATATATATATAGTCAGGATCAGGTCAGGAGGTGTGGACCGGAGCTCCGGTCCGCACCTCCCCATTTCTCATATTTTCCGATTGAATTTCGATAATCCGAGCCGCTCAATATGTTCAGAACGTGATTTTAAGGGTACCAGCAAGAAATCAGCAAAAAAAAAATGACCGGGAAGGGCTTGATCTGAGCAGTTTTTTTCTGAATGGTTCAGAAAAAAACTGCTCAGATCAAGCCCTTCCCAATCATTTTTTTTGCTGATTTCTCGCGAGTACTCTTAAAATCATGTTCTGAACACATTGAGCGGCTCGGATCATCGAAATTCAATCGGAAAAGGGTAGGTGTGGACGGGTGTGGACCGTAAGGGTGTGGACTTGATCTGGACTGTATATATATATATATATATATATATACGGGGCGGTTCCGAGGACACCTAAAAAAACACCTAAAAAAACACCCCATAGCTCCCGATCAAATTTTGATGATCCGAGCCGCTCAATGTGATCAGAACGTGATTTTAAGGGTACCCGCAAGAAATCAGCAAAAAAAATGACCGGGAAGGGCTTGATCCGAACAGTTTCGAACGGTTTTTTATTGAACGGTTCAAATAAAAACTGCTTAAATCAAACCTGTCCCGGTCATTTTTTTTGCTAATTTCTCGCAGGCACCCTTAAAATCACATTCTGCACACATTGAACGGTTCGGATCATAAAAATTTGATCGGGAACTATGAGAATGAGATTATTGGTGTTTTTTTGGGTGTTTTTTTTAGGGTGTCCATTGAACCGTTCCGATATATATATATATATATAGTCAGTCTCAAATAAGGGAGTCCTTATTTGAGTAAAATGCGGACCTCCTCATTTCTCCCATTTTCCGATCGAATTTTGATGATCCGAGTCGCTCAATGTATTCAAAACGTGATTTTAAGGGTACCCGCGAGAAATCGGCAAAAAAAATGACCGGAAAAGGCTTCATCTGAGCAGTTTTTATTTGAACCGTTCGATAAAAAATAAACAAACTGCTTGGATGAAACCATTTCCGGTCATTTTTTTGCCTATTTCTCGCGGGTACCCTTAAAATCACGTTCTGAACACATTGAGCGGCTCGGATCATCGAAATTCAATCGGGAAAGGGAGCTCCGCATTTTATTAAAATGAGGTGGTCCTTACAGGAGACAGACTTTTATATATATATATATATATATAAAATCCGACGAATACTTTTTCAACAAAAATCCACAAAAACAATCACGTGCATTGCACATGCACTCAGTATGCACTTTTACTAAGTCAGTAAAGTCTCAACAATTACAATTATTTGTGATCTCTAATTTAGTATGTTCAAAATATGAGGTGGTACCATCATTTAGTGGCCTTACCGCACCACTTAACCTCACATTTATATCGCATGCTATGTGGGGTTCACTTCGGGTCCCAAAAAAATACAGAAAAATATCTTTAAATTTTAAAATAATGTTTTAACATAGGGTTCTGTAAAAAATCAGCTCCAACAACTAATATCAACAATTGATATCAGTTGGAGCTGATTTTTTACAAAATCCCATATTAAAACATTATTTTAAAATTTATGGTTCTTTTCCTGTATTTTTGTGAAACCTGGAATGAGTCCCACACAGCGTGCGGTACAAATGTGCAGTCAAGTGGTGCGGTAAGGCTAGACTTTCTGATCATTTAGTGCAGTAGTACTCCTCACCTTCCCCTCACTTTCAAACCACAACAGTAAGGAAATCGAATATTCTGGCAAAAGCCATGCCCTCCTTATGTATATCATGATCTGGAGGCAAATGAATAAAAGGAAAAACCGATACAATTGATTAATCAAGAGCTAGCTAGCTAATGCTTTTTATTACAAAGGAATTGAAGGATCGATAATCAGACTTCTTTACACATCAAAGATCTGAAAGTAAGATGATAAAATTTCACTTACAAAAAATCTTGTATCGCAACCCTGTCATCATCATTTTAAACAAGAAAAAGAGAGTCTTTGGCTGCTGATTTCTTAATAACTGGCCTCATGACTTTTCTGTTTCTTGACCTTTGCTAATCACCCCCAAAAGTGCTGCAGTTTCCTTGCCATTAATCTGAAATCACACCAAACCAATTACTTGCAGTTTTTAAATTAGTTTACTTTTTCATTTTTTTTAGCAAGATAGATTCTCATAGCAGAGTACAGCAACAATTTTTTTTTGATGTTTTCTCCAAAATGGGTTCCTTTTTGAAAAAGTCGAAAAGTTGGTTTATGAGTTGTTTTTGAAAAAGGTTGAAGAGGAGGGAGTACCTGAGAGGCTGGCAAGAGATCCCCTGATTGCTTCTTTTTATTCTCATGTGTGCTATAATATGAATACAAAACCATTCCGAGAATGGCGACCAATATTCCGACGATGTTTCTTGACGTGAAAGGATCATGCAACAATGTATAGCCAAAACCAAGAACGAGACACGTTTTAAGATGTCCGAGCACTTGATATGTAACCGGTGAAGTCTTCCCTATCACCAAAAATGTGCTAAAATTCACGAAAACGGCAATCACGCACGAAAGGATGATGAATCCCTGCAAAAGAAGGACAAAAAGGTTCAAGGCCTTGAATCTGTAATTAGTCAATTTTACAACAGCTCTAACCGTTATATATATATGAACGTCAGGGCTAAATCCACTAATAGTCCTCAAGGTATATATGTCCTTTGAGGCATTCTCGTCTCCTATATTTCAACTTGTCAATTTTAGTCCCCGAAATACGAAGTTTTAGTTTAAAGTCCCCATGTTTGAAGCCATTCCATATCACTAGCAGAGTCTGCAGTGTTTTCCAGACATGAGGACTAAAATGCCAATTTTTTATGACCATTTGTGCAATATATATAAGAAGACGTAGTCTTAAATCACATACTCGCTAAAAATACACATAAATAAATTAACAAAGAAAAAGATTGGTGAGAAATTATATTACCAAGACAATGGGAGAATAGTTATAGGCAAAGACATTTTTCTTGGTGAGGTACTGATCCATCATAGGCCCCGTGACAAATAGAATGGCTGCTTGAAATGGTGCAGACTGATAGAGCAACTGGGTAGACGAGACATTCAGCCTCTTTTGTATGGTGTTTGTTAGCTGAAATAGACAAGTATGTTAAGAAAAAAAAATCCCCACTCAATAGAGCAATGTGCTAAAACAAATAACTCGGATGTATGTCTTGTGATTACGATCGGCAATGCCACTGCGCCACATTAACGAGGAACGATTCTGTATAAAAGAAATGGAATATTCAACGAAGGAGGATACAATTTGGCCGACGCATGTTGTTACAATAGCAAGAAGAGAAAGAACTGTGCCGAGAAGATTGAGCTGAAGATCAGTTACGGAGGCGATTCCAACTCCTACTAGTAAGAGGAAGAGAGAGAACTTAATCTTTTGGCTGCAAGAAAAATTCAAGCACATAATATATATGAGATCATCATTATATAAAAAAAATCCAAGTGAAAGTGGTACTAGAGATTTTCTTTAATTAATTAACATGCATGACTATGAATACATAACCTGAATTGCTTGTTTAGGAAAATAGTTTCCACTAGCACGGTGAAAGGAATAATTGCAAGCTTGGTCATCTGCGAAATTAATAAAAGAGTACCAAAGAGTAAATTAACACAGTCTAGCTAAGGAAAATAAATACTTATGTGATTTATTTTTTGAGTTAAAGATGATATATTATGAGAGAATGACATGTCTTGTAAAATAGAAAATAAGTACTTAAAAAATAAAAATCTTAGCGCAACGAGACCTAATTAATTAATGGAAGGTGATAAAATTGAAAAAGAAGCAGGTACGTACGTACGTACCTGGTAGAATCCAATAGAGTTAAAGCCGAGGCTTAAGTTGAGAAATCCAATGGAAAGTCCATTTAAAATACCAAAAACGACGACGGTCTTCATGTCAATGGGCTTGCTCTCGAAAAAGTTGAGGCGTTGAGCCACATAAAGTGTGCAGTATGTTACCATCAGATGCCAACTAGTCAGGGTAGTAGCTGCGCAGGGAAATAATAATAATAAAAAAAAAACTAATCAAAAAAATATACTCCATCATCAAACTTGATTACAAATAAACATTAATTGGAGAGTTTTTACTCGACGAGCTTGGAGTCTCGTCACGTGACTTCTTCACGTTGTACTCCTAACAAATCACGTTGTGAGTTGAGCAAAATAAAAAATAAAAATCAAGTAGTGAATTCGACAAGTTCTAATGTAATGGAACATGAACACACTCTTTTGTACGTTGAGTTATTAGGAGGCAAAAGACAGCCTCACATAATTTCTAACTCATTGGTTTGAAATATCAAGTAAATAGTTGTACACGATGTTTCGGGAGTACCCAATAATCATTATTGTAGTTAGGCGCCAATTCATCAATCAACAGTCTCTCCCCTAAAAATATCACCCATACTAATGAGAGAGTTTCTGCGGGAAAAGAAAAACAAAGGGAAAGGAGAAAAAATGTAAACGTCTCAGATTCCTCTCTTTGCTTTTTCCTCCACAAGTCCTATGTAAGTTCATGATTTAAAATAAAAACTAACTTATTAAAAGTGCTTCATTAATTTAAGTAATGAATTAATTCAATTTCTATTTCTGTACATGAAAATTTTAATTTTACTCATAAAACTTATCCGTCACTAAAACAATTTTCTCTCCTTTTCTTTCATAAAACATTTAACATAAATGTTTGGTGAAACAAATGACAGGCAACTGGTGGAAAAAGGAAAACAATCTGCAAACAAATTTTTAATTAATGCGAAAACCCCATTTAGAATTTTTGTTCTAGCGGCATTCTTTGAGAATTGGAAGCGTCACTCCTCGATGATATATAGATGGTTTTGTTTGAAATAAAATAAAAGAACCACAAATACCACATCGAGTGTACGGGAGTTTTGTAGAAAATTAAGCAGTATAGCATTATCTGGGGGAAAAAAAAATGATCACACTCTTATATGCATAGATTATAACCATAGATTAGATAAATGTCAAACAAGAAATTAAGTCAATCTGTCAAAATCCCTATATGACACCATGCATATACATGAGTGATGATAAATTTAAAAAAAAAAAACCACACACACATATATATATATATATATATATATATATAACTGAGTGACAGTGATGTTGTAACCCCCAAAAGGAAAATGACGTCTACTATTGATTATATATCTTCATCAACTATAGAATAAAGAATACTATAAGATAAATTGAGGAAGAAGAAAAATGAGAAAAGGGAAATCTATTAAAGAAGGTATTAAATTAATTAATTAATTAATATTGTTACCAAATGGAAAGCCAAGATTGCTCATCAATGCCTTGTTGCAGATGACAATGGAAACAGATGAGGCCACTGAAAGAAACAATGCACCAATCACACCCAACTGGTACCCTGACATTTCTCCCATTTGATCTTCCCTGATATTCAAAAATAAAAAATAAAGAAGAAGAAGAAGCAATATATAAGATTAGGCAGCCACTCTATTGGTTAAATCAAAAGTTAATTAGGTGCTTGTTTAGTACAAAAAAAATGCAGCTACTAATTTGGAGTTTTGCAAAGAAATTAAATGAAAAAAATGCAATTAGACCTAGCTAACTTCAACAGCGTAGAAGTGCAGGAGCCTTCTAAAATTCCTAATATTCGCTTATAATTTCTGAATTACTCAAAAAAAAAAAATTATTTGTAATAAAAATAAATGGACTAATATTACTAACACTGATAAAATTAGTTTCCTAAGGTTCTGTCTATTCACATGGTGATTGATCAATGTTAAATAAAAAATGCTAGAGTCACATTACTTAGAGACATATCAACCACACCATTGATGATACAATGGGTAACTAAATTAATGGCATCAATTTTCCAAAAAATAAAAATAAAATTAATGGCATCAATTATATCTCGAGATTTAAAATTCTTTGATTTCTCAACAACATTCTGTAGAAACTTGAAGAATGAGAGGTAATTTTTAAATACCACCTCATGGTAAAATTATCTTTCCTAATTTGCCCCTTTCGGGCGCAAATCATTGCTCCGCAGCTGATTTCAACTCCAGAAAAACCAACCCAAACAACTTCTAATATCAAGGTACAACTTCATATGTGCGTTCATGTGTGGAGAGGAACGAAGAGAGAAAGAGAGAGACCTTGGAAATGTAGTAATGACTTTTGAGAGAAATGGCTGCAACAAATTCTGAAATTTCCCTGGCCTGGCAAGGTGTGAAGAATATGGCTGAAGATCGACCAGGGTTGGAGTAATGGAGAGAGAGAGAGAGAGAGAGAGAGAGAGAGAGAGAGAGAGAGAGAGAGAGAGAGAGAGAGAGAGAGACGTGTGAGAGAATGTAGCTCTTGCTCCGTTTTAAATCCAGAGTGCATATGTGGTTGTTGGTTGGTAACGCCGTTAATTCGGGCGGTGCCCTTTTGTTGATTGGAAGTAACCTCTTTCCAGTTTCAGGAGGGAGTTAACGGCTAGCAGAAGCAAAGCCAGCCAGCCAAACTAACGTAGAGTGAAGTATTTTGATTGACCCTTCCATCATTTTTCATACGCAAAAAGAAAAATATATCCCTCAGAGCAGAGACGGAGCTGCTCTTGGGCGTATGGTCCATCCGCGGTTTTTTTTTTCCTTTCAAATTTTAAAATTAATATTAGTTTTTGTTGTTTGTTAAGAACACTTAGGTATTGTATCTTGTATTATGTGTTATTTAGATATTTAAATATTTTAAAAATGGGTTCGCTTTGGGTCCCAAAACTCAATCCCTCTATTTGCGCTCAGCCTCCCATAAGTTTTTCTTTCAATTATTAATCTCATTTATCTTTCTATCTCTCTCTACTCATTATCCAAAAAACGGAGGCGACTATTCGCAGCCCCGTATTTTCTCCTTTAGCCCGTTAAAAATTTTCAATTATACTCGACATTTAGTTACTGAAATTGAGATACATTTTCAGCATATAATTACCGAAATATAATATTTTTTTCAATAACTATTTACCGAAAATGTATGTTCGGCAGTTGTTTACCAAAGGTTGAACATATTTTGGATATATAGTTACCGAAATATAATCTTGTTTTCAACGGCTATTTACCGAAATGTTATATATGATTTTCAACAATTATTTACCGAAATGTGGTGGGCTGAGGGAGAAAATACGAGGCTGCGAATAGTCGCCCCTGCCATCAAAACCTAAACTAAACAAACTATTAGATTCCTGAACCTTGAAATTTGAAATCTTGTTGTTCATAATTCGGCCCTAGAGTTTACCAAATCCTGGTTCCATCTCTGCTCAAAAGCAAGAAAATAGCTTTTAGGTCTTTGCAGTATGAATAAATACATAAAACATATAGATATGGGTAATTTACAATATGTCATCTTGGTTAGATTAATCATTAAAGTGTTACGGAGATCCCTATTCGGTTCGAGTTTTGAGGGAAATTTTTAAGAGTAATGAGTGGAGAGAAATAGATAGAGAAAATTTACTATTAGAGACCGTGTCTAGGGGTTTTGAGACTTAAAACAAACAAGCCTGGCCTGGCCAACTTACACTCACCTTGGAATGGCCATTGAACCTGGGTCAGGAAGGAGCAAACCCTTAAGTCCCATGCCAAAACTACTTGGCCAACCCCTAGGGGTGTACGTGAATTATTGTTCTTCGTAAAATATTGGCTTAATTGCAAAAATACCCCCTAAACTATCGCGTTTTGGCAAGTTCACTCCCTTAAGTTTAAATTTGAGCAACTTCACCCCTCAAACTACCAAATTCGAGCAACTTCACCCCCTCCCCCATTTTCCGTTCATTTCTGTTATAAATTTGGATGGAAAGTTTCAAAATTGGGTACCAGTACCACCTAAAGTTCGGTACCAGTACCAAATTTGGACAGAAAATTGGTACCAGTACCACCTAAAATTTGGTACCAGTACCAAATGTGGAAACTTTCCATCCAAATTTATAACAGAAATGGACGGAAAATGGGGGAGGGGGTGAAGTTGCTCGAATTTGGTAGTTTGGGGGTGAAGTTGCTCGAATTTAAACTTAAGGGGGTGAACTTGCCAAAACGCGATAGTTTAGGGGGTGTTCTTGCAATTAAGCCTAAAATATATACATACATACTACTTTTTCTTGGTGCACCAAGGGGTGTTTTAGTCCAAAACTTCTTCTAAACAAAATCAGCATTTTGTTAGAGCATAATGATTCACATGATTTCATGGGGGATATTAAACAATCAAGCTCCATACACTAGTCACGAAAGTTGTACACATCTGTTAGACGTTTAATATAATATGAGCGTTCGGTACCTGCCAATTGAAGCAAAATGCAAGCGACCTACAAGCTAAAATTTTGTTAAGTGTTCGGTGGGAGAGGGAAAAAGACTTGAATCCCACTCAAAGCCACAGCAGTCCTTGGTTTTCCTGTTAACATCACCAACCATACCATTTTATAATGAGAGAAATTTATTTACGGAGCCGCTTCTTTACGGAGCTGAGCGATCTCAGCCGTCCGTTTTGACAATTAATGGTCCGGATTTTGAAAAAACTATTCGCTAGAATAGTTTAACTATTCACGCGAATAGTTTTTTTAAAAATCTGGATCGTCTAAAATACTTTTGGATGGCCGAGATTGAGCTCCGTAAACACTTGTTTACAGCCGCTCTGTAAACAAGATTTTCTCTTATATACTAGTAGAATTTAGGCTCAAAATCAGTACTACTATATACGTACTGCTTTTCTAACAGCAACCCCCACAATCATAGGATGATTTACCGGGGAAACTCAAAGTTACAGTAGTCGGAGAATGGTCATGAGATCCTAGGAGTTTCACTTCAAGGGCTCTTTAAAAATAAGGTTAATACTCATTGTACTTTTGATTGTTTTTTTTTTCTCCCCCGGCAAACGTCAATATCATCAACATAGTTAGATTGACACTTTGAAGAGGAGGTGAACTCCTAGCTTCTTTTTTCTTAGAGACTAAATGCATCCGTGATGTCATTGGACAAAGGGCTCTCGGCCCCTTAAACTTTTCTTGGGTATAAAGAAGAATACATTTTCCGAATATTTAAAGAGAAGAATAGATGAGATCAAACAGAAGATTAGGGGTTACCTACCAAAGGTAAGTATACCCCTTCTTTGCAACGAATCAGAAATTTTCAACCACACAATAATTAAAATTGCAAGGAAGTTGAAGTTTATTAGGTTGCGTTTCGATGTTGAGTTTGTGAAGGAAGAAGATTACATACGTCAATAGTGCAAGATACCCCTAAACAGATTATCGGACCTCAAGCCCAGGAATTGTGAATATTGTCAAATATTTGTGAATATTAATTGTAACCTTTATTTTTTTTGACAAGTTAATTGTAACCTATTTGATCCACTTCGCTATGGTGTTTTGGCTTAGTAATTAAGCTGGATTTTTTTTTTCCTTCTCCATCCAAGTTTTTATTGCGTCTGTTAGTTTTTATATTTTGTGGATTATTAATTTGTCTTGACAAAAAAGAAATACAAAAAATAAAAAAATATGAACCCCCGAACTAATTTTTTTGAATAAAGACAAATAATAACCATTGATGCAAAACTAAGGTGACAAAAACTTTAGAAGATTCGAAAAAATAATCCGTCGTGATTATTAAGCCAAAGCAGCATCTAATGACGAAACGAGGTTTGGATTTGTATGCAGATGATGACTATGATGAGCAAACACATGCTACTTTAAAACAGGACCCTGAAGAGTCTCTTGTTATAAATATCAACGCTTTCGTCGTCCTACCAAACGAAAGTTTTCACTTGCCCTACTGAAGTACCATAGGTGCACTCCGCCCTGCTACAAAACTTGCAAACTTTCTTTCCCTCTTGTGGACAGATTGTATGCAGTATTTCGAGGCAATAGAAACACCTACTGAAACCTTAAGCTTTAGCATTTACGTGTGTTCAGGGTTGAGTTGTAGTTTGTCTTCATAACATTCTAGAGTAACAAAGTTAGTTTAGGGCAACAATCCTAATATCCAAGTCTATATCACTTAAATAAATCAAAAAAAAAAAAAACAAACCATAAGCTAGAAGAAATATGGGTCAGACCGTCTGATAAAAAATGAAGAAGAAATATGGACCCCAAAGCTGGAAATGTTATGCACAAAAAGGTGGAAATTTCCTCCTAATCTGATTATGAATGTCCACGACTACAGTAAATGTAGCTACGACACCTATCGGAAAATATATTAAACATCGCGCCAAAGAATGGGGCTATGGAACACCTCAGGACAGAGATGAAATAAAAAGAGGAAAAAAAGTATGTACAAGACATTCACATGTAAATTTTAACCCTTTCCAATCTGTGAAAGGTATGCCTTATCTGCATCAGCAAGACGCTTTTGGAACTGAGCCCACTCGCTCTTGCACCTCTCCCTCACCTGTGAACGAATTAACAACAAATTACTTAATAGTACACAATCAAGTTCATTAATAAGATCGATAGAATTTGTTATCCATAAGTACAAACTATAGTACTGCAAACAAAATAATCTCTCCGTAATATTTGGAAGAAAGAATCAAAGGGCGGAGCTCTGCAAATTGCGCGCTTGCACTTTGCACTGATAGTCGATAAAGAAAAGCTGAAAACAATCAGAGTGTACATATACATACCCCTTGCCATGGAGGCTTGCCATCTTCCTGCTTGCCCTGAATTTCACCAAAAATTCAGATCAATAAGGACAATTCAAAAAAAGATCAGAATGAACGACAAAAATAAAGATCTCGAGAGACTATTATTATTGCTAGCTTTTGATAAGTACCTGAAGTCTTGAGAAACATGAACAAAGCAATTAAACAAATGAGCTGCTAGAGTATTATTACCCTAGGAAGGGTAAAAATAAAATGATGACTGAAGGGAACATGTCACCATAGGGACAAGTGTTCCATCCCACGGCATTTCTCATCAGATACTACAATGTTTAGAGCTAACAGCCATGGGTGCCCATTATGAGCATGCTTTGATATTCAAAAAAAGAAAAAAGAAAAAAGAAAAAAAGGAATTCAAAACTATATACATTTAGAAAATCCTTATAACAGAGGAATAGAGGATGACATTGCAGTCTTGCAGATAGCTTCACGATTATGTTCACTGCCCCTATGCATAAACCATTATGCACTGGATATGAAAGGAGAAAGGAAAAGGGGGAACGAAATGACTCCAGTTCCAACGAAAATAAGATTAAAAGAAGCTTAACGTTGGACAGGAAAAGACATCAGTATTGAGGCGAGGACAATGAGTAACAAATCACTTTGTTTGGTTTTAATTTTTGAGAATTTTTTTTGAAGTAATGAGGGGAGAGAAATAGATAGAAAAACTTATTGAGAATTGGGCAGGGTAAATTTTTTTCTGAAAACTTGTAAAAGAAAAAAGTGAAAACCTATTATCAGGAAACCACATGCATGGCATAGCGTGCTAGTGCTTTGTCTCATGTTGACATATTCTGATATCAGTTTTGTGCGGTTTAGCAACAGTCACAGGCTCCTATCATCATAAAAACATTTTCCAGTAACTTTGAAAAGAGTTGTGTACAAATTTAGGCAGATTGAGCGCAAAGGCCAAGTATGGATGTATTGGTCATGCAACCTGAAATGTATTTGATGTGGTGGATCGATTTTTTTGAAAAAAAGTTTACAACTAAATGGATTACTTTTTTTTTTTATGACAACTAGACTAGTGATATTCATTGTACCAAAATTTCTTGAGAGAAAAATGATAGGGATGTCTTGGCTTTCATTTCCTGGGAGTATTGCAAAAACAAATCACCATAATATGTTGTGTGAAGATCAATTATAAATGTATAGAAACTAAAATTACTTAGGAAACAAGGACTGGGGATGTTGAGAAGTAATATCTAGAGACGGTAAAATTTTACTCCCAAGTACTAATATTCGTCGAGAGGAGCAACTTATCAGGATATATGCATATATCGACAGAGGAACCTTCCTAGTAATGGTCTGGTTCTCTCTGTTCCTCTTTAATGATATATGGTCTTTGTTTTTTCATCCTCTCACTCTTCCTCTTTTTTTGGTGTTAGTTTCCACAAAAAGTACACACAAGTATTAAAAAAACATATTGTCACACAAAGCCAAGCTAATGATGACTCACCTGGTTCCCGAGTGACGGAATCACTTGATGTACAATCCACTGTGAATCAACCACGCCGATTTTCTCATGTGCAGGCTGCAGACAAAAAACGAAAGTCCTAATCTACTGTTACTGAACAGAAGCAGATGTAATCTACAAGATTTAGAGCTCTAGATTTTGACAAGGACAGGCCCAGGTGGTAAACAAAGCCAACAACGAGAGAGAGAGAGAGAGAGAGAGAGAGAGAGAGAGAGAGAGAGAGAGGGAGTAGTTATCATTGCAGAATATTTGTGCTAAGAAGACGATGTCGTAAAACATGCACAGGATATTAACAGTAGCCAGTAGGAAGCACTCATAGGAGCGCAAAACAAAGATTGCTCTCATCTAGATAACGTTTACAACCTAAGAAACTGTTTTGCTAGACCCAATTTCCAACACAGAAGATTAGTCACAAGGTCTAATTCTTCAAATCTTTTATTGACAATCAAAAGATATGATCTGGCACTTTAAGAATGTGGTTTGGTTGTTGCAGCACACATCCACCTGAAAATACTGCATTCGTAAGAGTATTCATCTCACCGCCTTGGTGAACAATCAAGAGAGTTCCAGCATTGTAAAGGTATAACCTTTCAGTGTCTAGTATACAATTCCTCAAGAACTGAACATTTTTAAGGAACAATTCATCATCAAGAAAAGAGAGAGAAAACTACCTCCACACATCTTCTAAGGGCCAAATCCAATCCCCATCCATGCACCAAATCATTCTAGAATAATATCACACAAACAGACAAGTTAGTAACTTAGCATTGATACAAAATTTGGACAAAACTACTGTTTCCAAAAAGCTGAAACCTTAAAAGCACCGAAATAGAAAATTTGACATAGAAACACCACCTGAATCATATGCCAAACACAGCGCCATGCTTCCCGAGAAAACACAGGGGCCATGATCTCCACAAATCTAAAGACATTCAGAATAACCAAAAAATAAATTAGATACAGACTATATAGCGAGGTATAAGGTGCAGTTGTGTCATAAATGAATGGCGTCTGTGTGAAGAAATGCATGCATCAGACACAGCACCTAGTTTGTTAAATGATAATGCTCTAGATATACATCCTCAAATTTTGCAGAAGTTTTCAGTCGAAATTCTCCAGTTTCTAACAGTAAAAATACCGGAGAACAGGCCATGCTGGTATGTAGAACAGGACTTCAAAAAACATACAACTGCACAACATATGCCCTAATGTGGTATAATTAGAGCACACCTATGGCTTATAAAAACAATGGTGCACGCTTACATAGGTCACATGGTTCGATAGATTTGAGAAATTTCTTAATAAAGTCACCTTCTTTGAACACATATAAATAAGAAATGTTGTAAATTCCTGCTATCAGAAACTTTGGAGGCATCCAACCTAAAACCAATTGGCAATAGGTGGAGTACCCTCTAGGCGGCTTAGAGTCTTGTTCAAAATAATGGAGGCATCCATCCTAAAACCAATGGGCAACACTCTGACACAGACACACACATGTGTAATTATGTATATATACAGACACACACACACACACACATATATATACATAGTCAGGTTCCGGTGAGGGATCCCGCATTTTATTAAAATCCGGGACTCCCCTTCCCGATTGAATTTCGATGATCCGAGCCGCTCAAAGTGATCAGAACGTGATTTTAAGGGTCCCCGTGAGAAATCAGAAAAAAAAATGACCGGGAAGGGCTTCATCCGAGCAGTTTTCATTGAACGGTTCAAAAAAAAAACTGCTCGGATGAAGCCCTTCCCGGTCATTTTTTTGCTGATTTCTCGCGGGGACCCTTAAAATCACGTTCTGCACACATTGAACGGTTCGGATTTTCAAAATTTGATCGGGAAATGAAAGTCCCGCATTTAAACAAAGTGGAGGGATCCGTCACTTGATTCGTGGTGTGTGTGTGTGTGTGTATATATATATATATGAGAGAGAGAGAGAGAGAGAGAGAGAGAGAGAGAGAGCTAGCTAGCTTACGCAGCACATGGAGGCAAATGTGGGTCACTGCACCAGCCTGGCCTCTCTTCTGTAACCCTGTCCACAAATCCAGAAATTGAGAACTTGAAACTCTGCAGAGACTGAGTGCTTTTGAAACAAGCCTTACATCAAAGCACATATAACACCACCACTGGTTACTTAGAGTCGCGGTGGGGGGGGTGGGGGTGGGGCGCGGCATGTACTAGGTGTGGGTATTTGTCTAAGCAGTCGATGAGTCGATCTATCCAATTTCAAGTCAAAGGACACCATGAAAAAAAGTACGCCGAGTTTAGTCCACATGTAAATCCATAACAGTACTTTAGTGTAACATGGAGCATTAAGAATGGGCACTTAATCATTTGTAAGCAACCATGGCAAAAAAGAAAACAGTGGAGGACTTTTAGGTACAGTTATCCTATGAGTTGTCAGACATGCTTGGAAAGTGCAACGCCAACTGGGCATGCAAAACGCACAGCCATCCCTTCCATGCCCAGGTTGTGTCCTGACTGTCCTGTGTATCTGTGTATGCATCGTCACACATACAGGATACCATCGGACTGTAATGTCATATAACTGTTTACTTTCTGGTTTGGGGTGGGGAGTGTGTGGTAAGGATGGAGAGTCTGAGAGTGAAATCTAAAGCCTACTTGTGAACTTCTCTGTCACCTCTCCTTTTCGTCATCTGCCAAGTTAATCCATTGTTGGGCTCAAGACCTGGTTGAGAAATCTCCAAACCATATTTCTTGACCAGTTGAATATACCTGTAGATAGCATAGAGGAAAAGGATAAACAAATTTGGGATTTGGTGTTGCTTAAGAGAAGAATTAGAAAAAAAGAAAAAAGAAAAACTTACTTCTCAGCATTGAAGTGTTCAACTCCAAGATCTTCATCCCAGATGAAAATGTAGTCATAGGCTGCTACAATATCAGGATGCAGAAACCTCTTTGCATACCACCTGCAAAAGATAAAAAAACTTTCAGATGCAGGAAGCGACCAACTTTCACATCAGCAGGAAGTTAGGAACTCAATAAAAGTGGTAAGCAAATCTTATATACAAGTTCCTTAAATCTACAGAAGGATGCAATATTATTTAAAAACAGATTTCTATTTTCTTGTCAGTTTTTTCCCTTGCAAAAGGGTATCATGATATCTCTTTTTCACAAGTTCCTATTTCGAACATGTTACAGTGGTAGTCTGGTAGAACACAAAAAAGTTGTAAAAAGCTGAATAATCTTACCATTTTGTTTGTTTCCTTACACTGACATGAACCGCCCTTTGTGACCACTCAAATTGGTCCCATTCACTGGTCCAGCCATCATAATGAAAAAGCAAAATTTGGAAATCCTCAGAAAACTGTCAAAAACTGAAAAAGAATAAGATACAGAACAAGCATACCACATAGTACATACATGCAACAGAATGGTCCATTTGTGTTACCTTTTTAACTGCAGCGTCAATGTTGTTCCTTTGGTCCAATCCAACTGTGAAAGTAACCAAGTACTTTGGTTTCTTTTTTAAATCCTGGAAATTTCAGAACATTTTTCAGGTTACAGCCAATAATCATGCGAAATTTGAGGCAATAGAAACTAGGAGACCGATTCTTTTCGCACTTGTTTTAATCTGTCGTATTTCAAAATGTGGCTCCTGTGTTCACAAGTTGTCAGCATGCTCAGAACACAAGCAGTCAAAACATTTTCTAGGAGTAAAAGGTCCATTACCTTCTCATCACAAACAACACTAGGTTTTCAAAGGCCAGTGGAACTTCTAACCTTTAGCTTTATGCCTCAGATGAGAAATTTTTAACAACTGATCGCTCAGTTAAAATCAAGTAACATGTGTCATGATAATAGGAATATCATAGCTAAAGGGATAAACAACAATCTTTTTGTTCTATTTGGACTTCCGAAGTCCTATGTCTTCATAGTCAGCTTGAGGGTTGAAATGAAACTAAAATATCTGAAAGGTACAGCTGATTCCAGCAATCTAAAACTTTTACTATAAAATTACAATTTACAAGCCCCAACATCACAAAATAGTTGTTTATCTTATAAACCGAATACCTCATTAGGTTCACCCCATAACCTTCGAAGATACAAATCAGTCTCTGAGACTACGATTCCTGGAGGTAATGACTCTGCACCACGGGGATTTGTAGGAACATATATCTGGGAGGAAAACCAAATGCAAGCAAATTATTATTAACGCAAATAAAAATAAAATATTAGGTCTTACTTAGCTGGAAAGCACAATGTGCTTGAAGGGAGCCCATAACACGAGATTGCAGAGAATGACATAACTTAAGCCAAACATTATCTAAGAAGCTCATCACTTCTATGAAGCTGCAATCTCCCTTACTGATATCACCGCCTTGAGGATATTTGTAGAGATATGTCCTATGCTTCATGGACATGTCATAGCTATTCTCTTTTGATATACATGTCAAACAACATCCATACAACAGTTTCTTTATGTTGAACTGTCAACACTTGAATTTGACACTTCTTTTTTTGGCAGGTATCCCAAGCACTACTAATGACACTACAAGCATTAAGAACAATTAGAGCACATGAATAGGAACTTTTGTCATTTTCAAGGTACAAAAAAATTATGAGATATCAAGACAAACCAAGGGACTTGTAATACAGATTCCAACGAATCAGTGGGAAAGAAATCACTATCAGGTTTCAGATCCAGTGATTTAAAAAGCGCGTGAAGCGCGCGCTATAGCGAGAAGCGCAGCGCAGCTTCTGCGCTTCGAAGAGTGGAGCTATAGCGGAGAACATCAAGGCGCATGCTATGGCGCAAGGTGCACGCTATGTCGCAAGGCGCAGAGGTGCACGCCTTTTGTTTCTGATCCAAAAATTGATCCAACTGTGCAGATTTTGCAGAAAACAGACGCAATGCACTGAATAATTTTGGCTTTTAAGTCTGATTTCAACCCTAATCGGCCAATCGATCAAAGACGATTCATACCCAGCACCAGCAGAGCAGCTTCAGCAACAGGCGATCGACGATCGATCGAGATTACAGCTTCAGGCTTCACTCTTCAGCGAGGCAACCTCCTCCAGTCCTCCTCTCCTCCTCCTCCTCTTCCTCCTCCAATCCTCCTCCTCCTCCGACATCTTTTGGACCTCTGGTTCTTCTTCTTTCTTCTTCTTCTTCCTTCTTTTTTCTTTTTCTTCAGAGGGAAGAAGAGTGCAGTCCTGGGCAATTTTTTCCTTCTTCCTCCTCTTTTTTTTTCAGTCGACATAATCGACTGTTTCTTCTCTTTTTCTTTTTTCATCTTCTGGACCTCTTTTTTTTTTTTTTTCTGTTTCTTTTTCTTTTCTTTTTTTCAGTCCGGGGCATTTTTTTCTTTTTTTGTTTCTTTTTCTTTAGTTTTTTTTCGTTTTTTTTTTTTACCAAGCCAGTGGTCTGTTCCACTGTTCGTCTGTTTGTATTTTTTTTTCTAGCAGCTATATGTGTTTATGTATTATTTTTACTTGTAATTGTAGATGACATTTGAAAATTCTAGTAAAAAGGACCCGGTTGGAAATATTGCGAAAAGGTTGATCCACACAATAATACCATGTTGAAATGTATATTTTGTAACGAAGTGAAAAATGGGAGTGTGTCAAGAATCAAGCAACACCTTGCGGGAGGAGCTAAAAGGAATACGGCGGCATGTCGCCGATGCCCACCTGAGGTTAGAGAGGAGATGAGGGAGTTTATACGTAAAAGGGATGAAGCAAAGAGTCAAATTAAGTCTATACCAGATTTCGATGATGCAATGAATGATGATGATTATGACCTGGACCTGGACGATGATATTATTGAATCCAATCCCCGTTAAAGAAATCTTCTACTCACGGAAGCACAACCTCCGCATCTATTCATTCTAAGCCTAAGAAACCAAGAGCCATAGGGCCTCTCGACACTTACTACACTCCTGAACCAGAGGTGGTGGTGGAAAATAGAAAAGCCAAGGGCAAACAGCCAAAAATTGATGAGAATGAACCATATAAGAAAATATTGAAAGACCGGGCTCATCAAGCTATTGCAAGGTAGATATATGATTGTGGGATACCTCTAAATATTGTGGACAATGATAGTTTTGCGCCAATGATAGAGGCTATTGGGCAATACGGTCCGGGTTTGCCCCCACCAACTTATCATCAAGTGCGAGTTCCTCTTCTAAAAAAAGAGGTAGAACATGTTAACAAGTTGATGGAGGAGCACAAAAAAGACCAGGAACAATATGGGTGTACGCTAATGAGCAATGGGTGGGCTGATAGGAAAAATAGAACATTGATGAATCTTTTGGTGAATTCTCCGAGAGGGACCATGTTTCTTAAATCTATGGATGCGGCTGGAATTGTAAAGCATGCAGAAATGATATATGAATTGCTTGGTGGGTGGGTGGAGTATATTGGAGAAGCAGACGTGGTTCAAGTTGTTACGGATAGTGTTGCGGCAAATGTGGTGGCAGGTGAGAATTTTAATTTGCTATTTGGTTGTGTTACTTACTTGAAATTATGAACAATTAAAAATCACTTATTATTCTAGACTTCTAGTTCTAACTTCTAACACCACTTATTTATAACAATTACCAGGGAGGTTGTTGGAGACAAAACGACCTCACTTGTTTTGGTCTCCGTGTGCAGCCCATTGCTTGGACTTGATGTTAGAAGACATTTTTAAGTTACCAAATTTGAAGACAACTTGGGAAAGGGCAATAATGATTCATGGTTATATTTATAATCGACCCTCTTTGTTGGATATGATGAGGCAATTTACCGAGAGGAAGGAGCTCGTTAAGCCGGCAAAAACTCGATTTGCAACCGCTTTTTTGACTTTGCAAAGGGTTTATGAACAAAAGGGAAACATAAGGAAGATGTTTACTTCAGAGAAGTGGACTAATAGCAAATGGGCAAAAGAGCAAGGAGGAAAACATGTAGAAAAAGTCATGTTGATGGCCTCATTTTGGAGGAATGTGCTCCTTGCCCTCAAGTACGCATCTCCACTTGTTAAGGTACTTAGATTGGTTGATGGAGAAGTTAAGCCTCCAATGGGATACATTTATGAGGCTATGGATCGGGCTAAAGAAAGTATTGCAAATTCCTTCAATCAAAATAAGGAGAAGTATGATGAAGTCTTTAAGATAATCGACAAGAGGTGGGAATCCCAATTGCATCGGCCTTTGCATGCAGTTGGTTTTTACTTAAATCCTGAATTTTTTTACAAAGATCCAGAGGCTTGCAAAGTTCCAGAAGTCATTGGAGGCCTATACAAATGTATCACAAAGTTGATTCTCAATAATGATACACAAGACCTTGTTTGTGCCGACTTGATGAAGTATGAGAGAGCTGAAGGACTCTTCGATAACCCAATGGCAATAAGGCAAAGAAATACAAGGGCACCAGGTATCATCATGTTAACCTTAATCTAGTACCTAATTTAAGTCCTAAGAGTTGCACTTTAAGAATGTTTTCAAATATCAATATGCTATGGTGTGAAGCTGACTGGTGGGCCTCATTTGGTCATGACACTCCCGACTTGCAAAAATTTTCCGTCAAAAGTTGTTAGCCTTACTTGTAGTTCCTCGGGATGTGAGCGTAATTGGAGTGTCTTTGAGCGTGTGAATATATGATAATCAAGTTCATTCATTCACTTCCTTTAGTTATGCATGATCATGAATTTAAGTCCCTTGTATAATTAATTGTTAATGCAGATTCACACAAAAAAAGGGAATAGACTAGCTCAAAAGCGTCTCAATGATTTGGTATTTGTTAAGTACAATAGAGCATTGAGACGCCGATACCTCAAACGTGATTGCATTGGTCCTATATCCTTGAAAGATATTGACGAGAGCAATGAATGGTTGGTTGGGAAGATGGAGGAAGAAGCTGTGTTTGAGGGTGATGATTTGAATTGAGAGGATGTTGCTTTAGCTTCTGGAGCTGAAGAACCAAGGAAAACAACTAGAGCATCAAGTTCAAAGTCAATAGACTCAACACCTATCGCGAAAATGGCAAAACCAACTCCAAAGGCTAAGGCTTCAAGAGGAAAGACATCTCTTATAGATGAGGTGATTGAAGAGGGAGAATGGGAGACGGATGATGAGGAGGAGGAAGATGTGGAAGGATATAAATCAGAATCATCAGATGATGATGATGAAATTGAAGATGAAGTTCTTGGTTCTGAGAATGATGATTAATGTCTATGCATGACTCTAGATTTTATTGCTTTTAATCCTTTTGTTATGTCTCTAAGGCTAAACATTATTATGTTAGCTTTTCATGGATGATATGTTATGCTTCATGTTTGGTACTTTCGTTTAACCATTGACATGTTATATTTTATGACATTTGAAAGTTTTACAAGTGTTTGTTTGTGTTGAAAACTTGTTCTAATAAAATTTGCCTCTTTGCGAAGGATTTTTTTTTTTTCCGCTTCGCATCAATAAAGCGCGCGCTGCGCCTTGCGCTACAGCCCCAGGGGACTGTTGCGCCTGGGTGCGCCTTTCGCTATTTAAAACATTGTTCAGATCTCATTAAAAATAAAGCAACTTGATGAAAACATGACAACCAAATCTAAAAATGCATTCATAACTAATCCTTAGCATTGATTGCCACAGAAAAACTTATGTAATGCGAATAACTTCATAATCTGGTGTCAAGATTTGACAGTATAATTACCAAATTTCTGTTTACATTTTTCTCGGAGCTACGAATCACTGGCCTAAAACGACAGCTGACTGCAGAATTAAGCAAAAGCAATAAAGAAATAGAAAATCTAACTCACTCAAGAAAGCTACCTTGGGTGGTGCAGTATCAGTCGAAGCACGAGTTTCAGGGATGTGGTCACTAGCATGTCTATGCCGATTGTCATTGAATGCTACATCAAAAGATGATATAATGCTGGAAGGTAAACCAATCTGCAAGATTTCACAATGAATCAAATGGATGATACATGTCTCATGCAAGACTGGTCTATGCAAATCATGAGGAAACATACCTTTGAAAGAGAAACAGATGGAAATGAAACTCCAATAAAATATCCAAAGATCATTCCCATGATGGTTGTAATTATCAGTCGGACACTGTCATTCAATTTTTTAGAGACTCCACTGCAAAGTGCAAACACAATAAGAAAATAAATTGCGATGGTTTCACATAACAGAAACCACTTACAAAAGTCAACTAGAAATTTATCAAAGTGAAGTTTGGGAGAAATTAATCATACATACCTGCGGTGTATTGTCCTCATCCTGGTAAAGTCACTCAAAATGGCAAGTCATGCACTATGGAAGTTCCAATTTCTTGAGCGACTTCATAAATAATCAATAAAGATCCCAGATTCAGAAAAGCAATAATGGTTCCCAATGCTAACTCCTGTTAACAATACCCCCAAACCAGTAAAATACCCACATACCAGTAATAATTGGCAGAGTTATATGCAGTTAATATACTGAATAAGAGAGTTTCCATTCCTTTTATTTTCCAGTTATAGCATTGCAGCTGGTCAGCAGACTCAGCAAAACGAATAATAAAACCCTACCCTGAACAGGTCAGCCGGTGGATTAGGAGTGAACATGGTGTCTTCATTGTGGAGTAACTCCAAAGATCTCGTGTTCAAATCACACCAGGGGCACAAAAACACTGGGATTGAGGAAATATGTATGGTTACGGGTGATTGCAGGTACTCTGATTTCATCAAAAAGGCCTATTGGGTGGCAGGGTGGGTCGATTGATATTGTCCGATGTCAAAAATTACAAATAAATAAAACCCAGGAAACCACGCAAGAGTTGTTCTTTCTTCATTTTTGTCCTTTGTTTTTCTGTTTGACAACTAAACACCCATTACTGTATGTAGCATGGACACTTTGTCGGAGCCTACGTACCCATGTTGGACACTTTTCGGACACCGACACTCTCCGGACACGTGCCCAACACTCAAATCTGAAGTGCCCTATTTTTTTCTAAATATGTCACTTGTTGAAGCTTAGAAAAGTCTTTCTTCTTTGTGTGACGTATGATAGTTTATTGATTATAAATACCCATAAGTAATGAAATGCATTTTGTTGGAATAATTTTGTGACAATAATAAGATAAGAGGTGCATATATTGTTAGCTATTTCTATTCATATAATTGAACAGATCAACAATGTTTAAAATGTGACCCCAACGTGTGGTGTCCTCCATTTTTTTAAAATTTGCATGCCAGAGTGTCGGTGTCGTGTCCATGCGACATTTTACAGTCATTTAGATGAAGCTCACATCAAGCTAAATATTATTTTACCTTTTATGCATTAAAAACAATTATCGTAGTCCGACAATCACATCTGTGTCCACCTTTTATATATTTAAAACAATGATCGTTGTCCAACATTCATATCTGTGTCCTATAATAACTTCAGAGAAGCATATCTACCTACAGACCTTCTCAATTGGGTTTTCTTCCCGGGGTAGCGTGCGTAGGCCCTGGGCAAAAAGAAAGCCACCGCTTGAAAGCCCACCCACACACACACACACACACCAAACCCCCAACAACAACAGCAAACAAAGGGAAAAGTAAAAAGAAAAGAAGCGAAAAGGGTGGGCCCCAATAGAATTTTTATTCTGTTTCCACAGTTTTGGTCTTTATTAGATGTCAGCACTTGATTGCGGTACCAAGTCTTTCGAGTCCAACACTATCTCCCTTAATTTTGTTTCCTTTTAAGTTTGGTCAGGCGAACCGACGCCTTGATGTCAGTGCTTGATTGCAGCCTTAAGTTTTGGAGTCCAAATATACTATGCGCTTAAAATTGTGTTCCCCTTCTTAGTTTGACACCGGCCAAACCCAAACCTGTGCTCGAGAGAGATATCTGTTCATACTTCATACACTAACAAGGGATACAGCAATTCTGCATGCAGTAAAATTCAGAAGCATTCTGCATGCAGTAAAATTCAGAAGTAAAACTGTTCCCTTTGTGAAATAAGAATGAGGCGTTTTGAGATAGAATCCCCAAATTAAACCAAGAAAATTGACAGAAATTATGAATTTTTAATAAGTGAAATCTAAAATCAATTATTTTCCTTTTCAACAGATACGACTCCTTCTAATGACTGAAAATTCGGTGTCTGTTTACTTCAAAGGATAAAACAAGAAGAACTGTATGTCACAGTCTACCAAATACATTAGCCAACTGCACCTTAAACAGAATTGCACAGTAATTTTGCATGAATAGATCAACATAAGACCAACCGAGTCTAACATAGAACTGGTTTACCAAGCAAGAATAAGATAGAACTGCCCAAAGGCTTAGGGCTGAGATCCCTCCAAGTGACCTAGTTGGAGGTTCGATCTCCTCTCGAAGTCGTCAACTTTTTGTCCACTCTGTATTTTTGTTTAATTTTCTCGAGTGATCCAATCCGGTTCCTAGAAAAGTTTGGTTCTTCTATTTACTGTAACTGTTCAAGCATCTAAATTCCTCATGGAAAACAACAAACGCAAAGAGAGACAAACTACTAGAGAGATAGAGAGACGACGAACAGAGAGAGAGAGAGAGAGAGAGAGAGAGCGAGAGAGAGAATTACCGGCTGTTATCGTTTCGGAGCGGCCGATCGCGGCCGGAGCAGCTGGAGCTTTGTTCGATTTGGACTAGTTGCTGATTCTGATGGAGTATAGTAGGAGTAGTATTTTAGGGCTCGGCAGAACATATATTCCCAGCCCAGGTTTTGCGAATCTCTTAGAGCATCTGCACCACTCTTGCTACTCCTCTTGTTACGCTACAGTGGCGAGCATTTCTTGGAAAAGTCAGCAGCATCAGCCTCTTGACTTTGATCGTTACTTTGCAAAGTTCTAACTTTGCTACAGTTCGTCGCTACAGGAGGCGAGAAACTATTCACAAGTTATTTCAATATTTTATTGTTTAAATTGTAATCTTGTTACTTGCCCCAACTTTTTCTTATTAACTTGTCCCCACTCATTCTTATAATCAAATTTATACTCTACAGGATCTTAAATAAAGAACAGATATTTAATTTTGAAAGCTCTAGAGACAAAAATTAATTATGATCCTTTAATATAATATGACTAGAAAAATAAGATTTTTATACCAGTTCAAACGGATTGAAAATTGAAGTACTTAAATATGGTTAAAAACGACAATGGAGTATATTTAAAAATAAGATCTTTATACTTGTTTAACCATATTTTTAATATATAAACCGTATTAAGGATGAACAGAGTTGGAAAAAAAAATGTTAAAAATGAGAATGAAGTGTGAACAAATGTATGAATATTTAATTGAGTAGAGAATGAAAGTAAAGAGTCTGATGCAGTGGACATTGTAAAAATGGCTAGCTAAAGTAATAAAGTGGATTTTTAAGGTATAATTTGGTCCAAAATTTGAAGAGTCTTGTGCGGATGCCCTTACTCTTAACGCTTATTATTTCGACTTTTAAATAATCACAGATTTTACCTACCTCCAAAATGCTCGCTGCGTCCCAAATTCTTTATCCGATTCGCAAGATAGAATGTTAAAAATAATATAATTTTTATAAAAAAAATTAAAAAAATTTTAACAACTTATTACATATCAATAAGTATTTTTAATTTGTAAAATTTTTAAATTTTTTTTTTTATATTTTTAATACTCCGTTTCACAAACCGAATAAAAAATTTAGGACGGGGAGTAAAAAGTAGTACTCCTAGTACTAGTAACTTGATAACTTTCTCCTTTTTCGGGTGACGGTAAAGTACCGTCCTTTCCCATTTCAGTTGACCCACAGACGGACGCGTTTTTTTTTTTAAGCTAGGGTGACCGGTGAGTTCGCGCTATTGCGTAAACATTATCTTCAGATAGTCGTGGATCACAATTTTGGGGTTTTGTTCTAGAAAATGATTTTGTCACTTCTTTTTTTTAACGTCATTTTTTTATAAGTATATTTTTGTATAAAAAATATATTTGCAGGGGAGTGACGTTGACAAAAAAAAAAATGGCAAAACCAGCAGCCTTTGTTCTTATTTAATTTTTTTTTGTATTTGTTAGTTTTGCACCAAATTTTTATATAATATTGATCCGTCTCAATGAGATATTTGAAAAATTTAAAAATTATAATTTTTACACAAATATTTTGAAAAATATCAAAGTAAAAGCTCAAAAAATCAGTTATTTGGATTTTTTTTCTTGGATATTTCTAAAATTACTTGTGTAAATGTCATATTTTTTACTTTTTTCGATTCCTTTCATCGAGACGAACCAATATTACATAAAAATTCGGCGCAAAACTAATAAACGCAAATTTTTTGAATCAGGAAGAAATCAAAAAGTATTCGTTAGTGGAAACCCCAAATTTGTACCCGCCTACGAATAAGACGACGTTTTTCACAAATTTTATGAACAAAAGCTTATTTTCATGCCCATGCCTTGCCATAATTTTCCTACTCAGCAAAATATGGAGGCACTAATGGTAAAAGCGGCCAATCTGATCTTTCATAATTAGGTGATAGGCAAGGGCGGCTCCAGAATTTTAACTAAGCATTGATAAAATTTTACAATGTTTTAGTTACAGAATACTCTTTGCAAAAAAATACTATATACTTTGACTTGGCAAGATATGTATAAATAATCGAATGTCTGGATTAGCTTGTGTGCACTTCGGCTAATTTTAAGACTTTGAAGTTAATGACCTAGCAAAACCCCAATAGCCACAATGTGTCGAATGTTTGGCCTCTATAGAATTTGAACATGCAATATTGAAAATACTTATTAGCTTTCTCAAATTTGCTTGACCAAAACCCTTTTAGGGTTAATTTGGCAATATATATTATTGCAATCAAGCAAACAAGTTGATACTAAGATATAAAGCCCTTAGTACCTGACAAAGTGACAATATCCCACTTATATGTTAAAACGATGAATTATATATTCAGTTATCCAAAATTAATTGGACTTTCACTTATTTAACTCCGCATAAGTAATCTAGTATCGACAATACTAAAGAAAAATTTCTTTATATGTAAAAAAATGTTTTCTTTTCCAGTGCATTTTTCGAACTTAGAGGATTCGCTTGAATCCCTGAAACAATAGTCAAGCCGCCCTTGGTCATTGACAAAACTGCCATGAAACACCTTATTAGTCGATTAATAGATCACTACTCAAAACAACTCATTTTCTCTAAAGTATTTTTGTTATTTCTAGTAGAAACAACTGATTTTTTTGGCATTGGTGTGAAGAAAAAAAACCCCGAGTGAACCTACCCTTGGTTGACTGGCCTGCACCTTTGAATGGTCGCTTTGGTTGTCAGCCTAGTCCAAAACATCGTTCTAATGTTTATATGCAGGTTCCTTTTTTTTTTTTTTTTGTGGGGTAGGTTCCTTAAGCCACTATCCCACATCCCTATCGATGCCGGCCACAACATGGCATTGATGATGAGAATTTTTAAAAAACGAACAATTTCAATACTTGAAATGAGCCGGGGAAAAGACCCACAAAACGTCCCAACAAGACGGTTCAATCCCCAACCCTCCGTAAGAATCGGGGAGGATCTCATCCCTATTTAAATCTTGAGAAATAGTTTCACTGGGAGTGTCATATATATAGATTATGAAGGTTCAACCAAGGCAACCTATATTAAAGGTCGAAACTTGCAACTTTCCTAAATCAAAGTCCTTGGCCAACTGGAACAATTTTCGGAAAGAAGAAAAGAAGTATGCAACAATTCAACAAGCGTGTAAGGTTTGAAGGTTTCCAAAATTCACGGTATTTTCCCAATATGTAGTTTAGCTGCATTAGCCTAGCTAGGCATATTGGGTTGTGTATGAACTAACCAACTTAGATTTCTTCAACTTAAGAAGGTAAATTTTCCTCAAGAGTGTCTGCCAGTGTTTTGAATTTCTTAGCACATCCCTTAAAACTAGTTGCTAGTAATTACACTAGTTATGAAATGAGCATTAGGCATTTGTGTCTCCTTTTAACCAAAGCTCTTGTGGAGGATAAATTTTTGGATGAGAAGTGGGTGCCATGTGGCGGTACCTAGCTCACATCCTAGCCATCTAAACGTGTTTTGGATGACCCAAATTTCTCTACTCTCTCTCCCCTCACCCGACCACTCTCTCTCATCTTTCTCTCTTTCTAAAATTCCGACCGTCCAAAACACGTTTGGACGTATGGCTAAGATCGCCTATGGGGTAGCACATGTGTGATACTCGCCCGACACCCAAAAAATTCTCCTTGCCAAGGGTTTTTGAAGAGAGGAACATCCGATTTGGTGTACTTATTGGGTCGAATCACCTTCCCATAATTATCCTGATTGTGATTCTTTGCCAGCAAACTCTTGGGCTACCTCACTCCACTCCTAAATGTGTGAAACAGCTGTGGGATGAGCTGTAGGTATTTGTCTAAGGTACGAACAAGTTGGCTCGGGATACCTTTCATTAGCAATAGAAAAAGGGTACTTTAACCTACACATGGTCCAAAATGCCCACATTATTCATGATTGTGCTCGCTATTACCTGACCTATTCAAAATGCAGGACCGGCTGGAACTTAATTTCCACCATGCGTAATGCATGTGTTCACCTGCCAGTTGAGAGGTTTTAACCGTAATCTCTTTTAAGTAAAGTGAAAAATTAGTCACGTTAAAAGGAATTATGAATCAAACGGAGGTGATTAACGTGATGATTTAATTTAACTGATTAAGATTAAAGTTTGATTAGAAAGCCATTCGAAGGTAAAAGCTATAAAATCTAAAGAAGTATTGTATCCCATCTCAATGTGCTTTCCTTTTCGATCATTTGTGTTTGGTGATGACCCTACGTGTGGAGATGATTTTTACTTTTTTTTTTGGTTCGACGATCAAGAATGTCCGGGTCAACTTACGTGCACATCGATTAATTATCACCCTGGTCCGTTTAAAAGTAGGCCATCCACACAGGGAGGGGATGACTTCCAATTGTGCTTTAGAATGTAAGAAATTCAAATTTGGAAATGAGAACTTTGGAACGGCCAGTGGAACCAATGTAGCATAATGGTTAATATTTTTAATATCAATCAAAATACATCAAGTAGAAAACTTGTCCATGGATAGAGAACTAAGCAACCACGATGGCTAAGACACAACCCAATGGCTATACTCCAAACCAGGCAAACTCTCTCACAAAAAACACACACTTCACCACAAAGCTTCGATTGAAACACACTCGAAAAAGTAAAGAGGAAAAAATCCCATAACATCACAGACCATCCTAATCCGCGATCACGGGTAGAACCACCATGACCACGACCACAAATTATGGATCTCCGACGACCTCGAGATGCTAACTACAACCATAACCATGAACGTCCATCTACCAGCGACTATGCATTGACGACGATGGAGGAGGAGCAGCAGAGGTGGAATTGGTGACAAAGGAAAGCCGAGAAAACAGAGAGGAGGTTAACCCAAATAAACGCTTATAGCATCTACATCACTCTCTTCAAATTTTGGATCAAATTACGCATTAAAAATTCACTTTGTTACTTTAGTTATTCACTTTTAAAATATCTACAGCATTAGGATCTCTATATTAAAGTTATTCTATTAAAAATATGGCTTCTTTATTTTTTTATTCCATGAATACAAAAAAATACCGTGTGAACAGTAAAATAACCCATCAATTGAATTTAAAAGCAAAGATCTCTTGACTTTGTGAAAATAGTAAAATAATCAATACCGTGTGAACAGTGGCTCGTGATGGGAAACGAGCAACTGTTGCAATTCTAAAATACAGGAATAGTTGAGCGAGGCTGATGCACATGAATTTTCAGAATTCAAGTCGTTGGTTTAGCTAAGAAGGACAAGTAGAGTTGGTTTGAGGTGGACTTGACATTTATCGCGAAGGTCAATCGTAAAAATGCAATCATGCTACTGAAACTCAAGCGAAGCAGAGCAAAAACAGAACATTGATCCTAAGAAAGGGGAGAGGTCTAATGGATTTTCTTCCATTACTCACGGCCACATTGAGAGAGAGAGAGAGAGAGAGAGAGAGAGAGAGAGAGAGAGAGAGAGAGAGAGAGAGAGAGAGAGAGAGACAGAGAGAGAGAGTTTAACAGTGGCACTTATGCATTTCATCAGTAATGTAACCCAATTCTTACCAACAATACAAGGAGGAATCAGTGACTCACCTTTGTCTTCACTGTTTGCTCCATATCCATCCCAAAACATACATCATTAAGACCAACCCCACCAAGAAAAATTGAATACTTACTATTACAAGTATTTTGTTTTCAAGAAACAAAAGAATAACAATCATTCCTTAATTAACACCAACAGTATAAATCATCAGAATTTTGCGCACTGAGAAGGCAAACCCGTGTCATGATCCACCATAACAGTCTCCGTCACTTCGCACTGCAGCACATCCTGTTTCAACTTGGCTCCAGCGGCCTTAAGCCCCTTCAAAGAAACAGCCTGATTGAAAAGATTCAACGACGGCAGCTTCGAAGCCGGAGGCAACTTCCCACCTGGCAAAAAATCCCTGAAATCCTCCTTCAACAAGGGCACCTCGAAATCACTCTTGTCATGCTGCACCACGTTATCCTTGGCCGAGATATGCGCCCCCGGTTCCATATGGTTCGTCGAGAAACTCGCCTGGTTCGGGAAATTCGGGTACAGGCTCACGTACCCCCTTAAATACATCATGTCAATGAGGAATTTCTTCCAAGAAGCCTGCCACCCATTTGTTCTCGACTTCGGGATTTGAACCGGGTTTTTCTTGGCATCCTCGGTGAACCTCATGTTCATGTACACGTAGAATTCCTTCCACTGCTTCGGGAAAAAAACCGCCCCCCAACTACACGGCAACTGGTGGAGATACGGCGTGTTTGGGTGAATCCTCTTAAAGAACTCGGTCGCGTTCCATTTCGGCCTCTCCTTCACCACTTCCACCAAGCGCGGGGTGTAGAGAGAGATCGAGGAGAGCTCGGGGAGAGACACTTGCGGGTCGTAGTGGTACGCCAAGAGGGCGTACTTGATCCAGAGGTAGTAAAAGGGGGAGACCTCGATGTCGTCCTCGAGTAAGAGGCCGAAATCGTTGTCCGAGGAGGGGTACCAGCTCTCGCTGACGGCTCGGATCAATCCTCCCTGGATGATTCTTCTCCGCAGGGTTTTGGGGCCGTGGGTCCAGTTGAAGGAGTTGACGAATTTTATGGTTGATGCGTCTACTTTGGTGTCCATGTTGAAAGTTATGGGGACATGGTCTCCGAGGTAGTAGGCGTTGGTTAGGGAATTGAGAAGGCGGGTTAAGGAATGAACGCGGTTTTGGGTGATGATGTTTATGGAAATCTGCATCTTGTTCCAATCTGCAGGTGAAAGGTGGATTGCTTAGGAAACAGATTGCAGTAACAAATGACTCCCGGAAACAGAAACAGGGTTTTAAATAGCAGTATCGAAATACATAGCGGCACCGAAATACATAATGGCACCAGTGATATGGTGAAAAATCAGCCAATACCAAATGATGTGCATAAGTAAATAACAATATCAAGGTCCGAAATTCTGTTGCCTAACGGCATATAAACCGTCTCCATTTCAAAAACCCAGCTCAGAAATATTTAATTTTTTGCCATGTTTCATTTCGCTAAGAGGAGAACCATTGCAGAAAGCAATGTTTGTATCTCAATTCTTCTCTTCAAGATGGATTCCTAAGAAACTCAAAATTGAAAAAATAAAAAACGACACAGAACGTAAAGTTAGGCTAATCTTTCGTTTTTTCATAGAATGTGGGTTCCATATATAAAAACGAATAATAACTGTTAATATGAGAAAATAGTTTGTGTAATAGTAATATCACGTGACATACTGATATTGTGTCATCGTCTATTCACGTTCGTCTGCATGTCCTTAAGGTGGACTCGAGACCCAGCTGACCGATCATTTAACATTGTCAACTCAGTCTCGGGCCCATCAAACAAATGTCACACAAATGGCTGAGCATAAATGTATCGGACACCACAAAATACTTGTTCTGTCAACACAACATCATGCGTAATTTTCCGTGTTTGTCAAAAAAATATCTTGATGACCTTACTTAAAGGGGCTGAAAATTTTGTTCTAAAAAATCAAAGTTTCAGTTCGAGCATCAAGTGATAAATAGATTTTATTTTTTTAGCAAAATCAAATACCAAAACCAAGTGATTCTTACTTGGTAAAGCAGTAGGCCGGAGATCTGCCATCCAAAGCGCCTTACCCACCGAATTCCTCGGCAAAAGCACCAGCGTCGTCCCATTCCCAGCCCCCTCCGCCGCCATCCTCAACGCCTTCCTCACACTCAAATCCACATCATCCACCGCCACCACCACACTCGGGTTATGAATCCTCATCAACCCTTTCAAGCTCGAGTAAACCCCCTGGATCACCGGCACCTCCGAATCCGACACCCCACCGGAAGCCGCCTCGATACCCAGATCAAATATCTTAAACCTCCTCTCCCTGCACACCCCCTTCGGCCAGCCGAGCGCCACGGCGGCGTCCTCGCACGGGCAGAAGCCGCCGCCGGAGACGGCGATGTAGGCCTTCTTGCCGACGGTGGAGCGGAACTTCTCGAGGAGAGGGGCGAGGGCCTTGACCTCGGAGAGGGAGTGGGCGTAGAAGAGGGCGTCGACCTTCTGAGGGTAGAGCTTGGCCCACTGGGTTACGTAGCCCGTGGAGAAGGCCTTCCACCACTGGTCGTCGCGGACCTGGACTATGTCCTTGAAGATGACGGTGGTCTCGGAGACGTAGGCGAGGCGGTGCTCGCTGTCGCCCCATGTTTCCTTGTCCTTTGGGTCGACTGGTAGGACGTACGAGCCGGCGTTTCTGTATTTCTGAAGCTGGTAGCTGCAGAGTTTTTTTTTTTTTTCGTGGGTGATTGAAATTAGAAAAGTAGTAGTAATTGGTTGCAAAAAAGAAAGCGTTCGGAATAGAAAATCTGGATGTAGAACAGAAAAATGAACAAAGATTTGTCTTTCTTTGTGTGCCCAATTTTGCGTCTTCGTTTTCTACAAGAAATTTTTTTATTTACGGATGAGTTGTGTATAAAGTTTATGACGCTTAATCTCGATCATCTAAAAGTGTTTTTAATTTGGATCATTCAAAATACTTTTTGACAACTGAAATTGCGTGAAACCGTGAATAACTCTTCACAGCGCCTCTCTTTATGCAAAACTCATGAAATTTATGTCTTGCTCGGTTCATTTTTTGAAAAAAAAAAAAATTCAACTCAAAAAATACCCATTACCTTACTTTCAATTATTACTCTTCATTCATTATTTATATCTTTAATCATTATTCTCATTTTTTTCTCTATCTTTCTCCACTCATAACTCCAAAAAAAATTCAAAAATTTCTAAAAAATTCATCCATACAAAGCATTAGTATCTTTCTTTGTGTGTCTAATTCTCCGTTTCTACGCCCGGGGGAGGTGAGAGATAGGGGTGAAATCCGTCAGTCTGATCCAGTTTTTGACAAATTTTGCAACTAAACCGAATTCAGTTTTGGGTTTTGAAAATTAAAATCAGTCCAAAAAAGTGTTATTTATTTATTTATTTAAATAATTTGGTTTGATCCAATTTATTCTGTTTATTTGATTTTGGGCTTACAAGTTACAACAAAATTCAACGTGTCAACAAATAAGAATCAACAAAATAACTCATTTCAAAAACCAATTTAACCCAATTTGTGGACTAATAATGCCAAACAAAAATGCTACTCATACAACAATCCAAACACAATACCAAATAACAGAAGAAAGGCCCAATAAGATTAGGAAAACAGGATCATAGACAATTTATCAAACCTTGTTTGAAAAAAACAAAAGTCGCGTCGTTGGTAATGATTATTTATAAGTTTACTTGATTATAGGATGCTGATTTTGCCACTCCCTTTTTTGTTAACGTCACTCCCCTACAAGTGCATTTTTGGTGCAAAAATACACTTGCAGGGGAGTGACGTTAACAAAAAAGAGAGTGGCAAAATCATTTCCCTGATTATATTGTAGTCATTCTGTCTTATGTGCATCAGTTCGGGTCATTTTTTCACCCTTTTTTTTTTTTGAGTTAAACCGAAAGGGAATTGATTTTAACACTCAATTTTGTATCATTTATACTCTTTTTTTTGTCTTTACTTGGTGTATATTTACTATATTGCCCCTTCATTTGTGGGAAAGGAAACTTACGAAAGGGTAACAAAGTAAATTCACATGAATATTGGGAAAAAAGAGAGTACGGATGGTAAAAAATGTAGTGTGAAAATTACTACTCAAACCGAAATCAAACAGGTTTTAATTTCTTCTCAAAACCCAACCGAACTAATAACCCAACCGAACTAATAACTCGAAAAAACCACACCAGACCAAACAAATTTTGTGACCAATTAATTTTTTCCGTTTGGATTTTTATCTCACCCCCAGTGAGAGATGTAAGCCCTTAAGAGAAATTTGCTGTAAAGGTTTTGAAAAAGTTGGTAAATGATCGGATTGTTAGATCAACGAATTTGGATCAATACAATCAAGTAGAAAAAATATAAATACAACAATTATTTATAACTCTCCTTGCACATAAAGTTAAACCTACATATACACATATGGGATCTAGCTAGTCAGTGTCGGCCCCGACATTTGGGTTGCCTAAGCCCGACTTACCGCTTGGTTGTCCATTCGAAAATTCTAATCGCAAGGAAGATTTGCAGGGAACCACACAAGGAAAAATGCGTTTGGGTTCATTCCAGGTCTCACAAAAATCTAGAAAAATATCCAAAATTTTTTGAATATTATTTTATGGGGCCCTATATAAAATCGGCTCCAAGGGATATCGTTCGGTAAGTATCACTTTTGGATTTGTTGGGACAAAACTGCTCAATTCGCCTATATGAATTCAAAAGTAACACTTACTGATGTCCATTGGAGCTGATTTTTTACAGGGCCCCATAAAATAATATTAAAAAATTTATGGTTATTTTTTTAGATTTTTGTGGGACCTGGAATGGGCCCAAATGAGTTTTTCCTTATGTGGTTGTCTGCAAATCTTTATTGCGAATAACAGGACTCGTTGCCCACTAGTGTTAAGTATAAAAAAAAGACATACAAGCAACAAAAAAAAAAGGACAAAAACAAGATTATATTGTCCATTTAGCTTGAATTACATCATCCGTCTCTTCTCGTTTTGACTATAGCGTCTCTTTTTTTTTTCTTCTTATCTGATAGCCCTCCTAATTTTTTCTCTTAATAATTTGCCCTCCAAATTTTTTTTATCTGTTATTTACCCTAGGTATGTAAAAACCTCTCTTTTACCCTCCTAATTTCTCAAGTATCATAATTTTTTAAAGTAGGTGGAAACCATACATATTTACTTTTTTTAAAAAATTTGTACAAAATTTTTTGGATGATGCCCCTAAATATATTTTTTGCTGGATTTCTATTTTTTTTTGTATACATACAAATTTTTTTTTTTGATTGCTCCTTACCGGGGGTTGCCCGAGCCGGCCGGCTTGTGGGACTTACCCCTGGCCGGCCCTGCAGCTAGTACCCCATGTGAGCGAGGTGGGTTGCATCCCATAAACAGAATTAAACAGGTTGTTAAACTTCGAAATTAACAGTATGAAATCGAATCATTAGAACTAGCAGAGTAAAATCACGAGGGAGAGAGGGATACACCTCTAGAAATATAATTTATTAGTCCTATATATATGTTCTTACGTAGGGATACACCTCTGGAAATATAATTTATTAGTCCTATATATATGTTCCTACGTAGGGATACACCTCTAGAAGGTTCCTCCACAGACGGCTCAGATTAAAAAAAGAGATAAGAAATGGAGAAAATGACACACTTCTTAATTAGTTATTCAAATGCTTTCCAAAACAATTTCGAATCTCGATCTGCATATGGATATGTGCGTACTTGGGCATTTGTTTATCCATGGACCATGCATGCTTCCACTATTTCAACTTTTTGCATGATCTTATTGGCCAAGCATATGAACTATCATTAATTTGTCAATTTACTCATAACAGTTTAGGTTAGAGTAGTGACGAACTCAGGAAATAGATAGGGATTGGCGTTGTGCCATGGGAGTCCGACACTATTTCTTGCATGTTGTTTTTGAAAAATACAAAGAGAAAGGTAAAACGTAAAATTGAAGCTTCTTCATGGGCTTTGTTTTTTGGTAAAAAAAAAAAACTTTGGTTCAACTATCTTGTCGTCTTTAGATGGATGAAAGCCATTCCGCTATTTTTTTTTTTCCAAACCGTTTCTCTCTTAAAATTGATACTTTCGTTCTTTTGTGTAAAAAAATCGGATATTGACAAGTATTTAATTGATTTTTCTTGGTGTAGATTAATTTCTTTTTTGGAACCGGGGGTAACTCACTGTTCCTGGATTAGACAGACTCGTTTTTTTATAACTCCAAGAAAGAAAAAAGAAATAGAAAAAGAGAGAGCTTATCTAGGCAACCCCCCCATAGTCTACAGACTCTACATGATCTCTTCTTATGTGCCTACGTTTAGTCTAGAATACTGAAGCAGGTGACCAACTCGAAAGAAATTGCATTTTCATGAGTTTATCAAACTAAAATAAATTTAACCAGAAACACCCTTCCTTCCACGGTAAACTTCATAATGGACTAAAATTACCATCTAGTTCTTGTTAATCTTGTTTGATCAGGGTTTTAAATTGCAGCATGAGGTATCGGTGTATCCGTGATACAGTTATATATCATCCGATACATAAGCAAATGATAGTTTCTAAGGTCCGAAATTCTATTACATAATGGCCAAGACGATACGTTACGGTTTAAAACCATGGATACGATGCATATTACGGTTAACAAGAAAAAATGAACTAGTAACCAAACGTTAAACGAACTATGATGCATCAACATACCTTAGGTGCAGATCTTCACCGGTCATGAAAGTTAATGGCTGTTCAATAAACAGAGTCCTCACTAGCTCCGCGGACAAGAACCAAGAGCTAGAAAGAAAATCCACCTCCACGATTCTACCGACCGTGATATCGTAAGCCGGATCCGGCAGATAGAGCCCCGCCTCTTTTGACCGAACCTTTCGATAACTCGGAAACGTAAAATCCTTCTGTCTAAACGGCAGAATCCTCCCAATGCTGCCCAAAACAGAGTTCTTGTACTTCTCCGTCCCCGCCACGTGCGATAGAATCTGCAACATCTTCCTACCGGGAATCATATCATCGTCGAGGACGTACACGAGATCGGCTTCCGTTTGTAGAGCCATTTGGAACCTCCCGTAGTACTTGAAATCGTAGGTTGAGGAAATGAAACTGATTCTCGAGTCGTTGTAGCTGTCCACTATCCTCTTCAGGGACAGCTCGTTCGGGCTTCCGAACGCTATTACCCAGACGTGGTGGAAAGGGAGGGTCTGGTGAAGGAGCGATTCGAGCTGGGAGCAAAGGGTTTTTCTCTTGAAATGGTTCAGGATAACCGTGACTTTCGGGATGTTCGGATGGGGGGCTTTCAAATCCCACTTGGATTTCATCTTCATAAGCTCAGAGAGCGTCTCGGTGCCGAAGGACTTGCTCTGGAACTGGAGCACCTCATCGTAAAGCTCCCTCTTGAGCTTGATCATCATGGCGTCATCGGACTTCTTCTGCTGGAAATCTATCTTCTCGTTTTCGCAGACTTCACGCGGGGTGAAGTGGGCAACCGCCGGGGTTTCTTGAACTAGCGAGTTGGAGGAATCTTGGTACCGGCTCACTACGTGCGTGGGGATGATCAAGTTTCTCCAGTTCTGCGCAAATTTCGTCGCCCATGAAAAATCGGGCTTTGTTCTTAAATCTATGGCGGGGCTCAGGTAGTACAACAAGAACGTCGCGTAAATGGCGAAGGCGAATTGGAGGCAGGTGAGCATGGTGACCAGGCGGGCCGGGGGGCTCTTCGGTGGTTTTAACTTGTTTTTTCCACCAACAATGTCATTGAGCATTCCTTCCAAGTAGTCCCCGCTTCTCAGGTTCGGATTCCGGGCTAAACCCATTTCTGAGAGTGCAAATTCGGATAGTTTACCTACAAAATTAGGCCAAGAACACGCGAGTTTTTGTTAGAATTAGTCCCGGGAAAAAAGTTAAAACCGTTGAAATTCAGAGCATGATGATATGAAGAGTTGGAGATCAATCTTGCTGAACAATACCCGCAACCCAGATCAGCTACTGAACATTAAAAGATTGTGTTTACTCGATTGGGATCTCGGAATTTTTCTTCGTGAGAGAGGACTTGGGGTTCAAACTGGGGAAGACAGGGAACTAAGGGAGAAGAAGGGTGGTTTTGTTGACCTTTGAAGAAGTGCACTGGGAATGGCAATGTGTATATATGTAATTGAAATTGACTATGGAGGCAAAGGAGTAATTAGTATTGAAGTGAAGTTGAAGAACCCCATGAGAAATGCAGCCAAGGCGGTCACATGGGGGGTTAAGTTAAGGCCTTTTAATTAAAGAAAACATATAAAGCGTTTGTATCTTGGCTACTACTACTTCTCACTCACCAAGGCCTAAATAAAGGCCGGCTTTGTTGCCGTAAAAGTGGGATGCCCCTGCGTTTTTGGCACTTCTATGGTAAACTCTCTCTCTAGTGCCCCAGGCCTTTCATATGGACTTGAAAAGGGGAAAATACCTACCAGTATATTTCCATCCAGCTTCTTCAAAAAAAAAAAAAAACATCCAGCGATGGGTAGCAGTAAGTCAATGACTCGCTTTCTTATGGGACGGACAATTCGTGATGTTTACATCGATCTATGATGGACCGCTACAACAAGTATTGGTTCAACCTCAAGCGATAAATACTATTATATATCTACAAAAAACACTTCATTATTTTTCTTGAATTTTGTGTTCTGGGAAGTATATCTACAAACACTTCATCTTGGCTACTGATTAAACTGGAAAAACACTGAAAAGAGCTCCCAGGATCGATACACTAAATCCTAGAAATTCGAAACTATTACTCCTATATTTTTGTCTTGCATTTAACTCAAAAGTCCATCCAAACCCAAATCCCAAAACCACTAACCCATATTAAATCACAACTTTTTAAACAACGCAAATCCCATCTGTCGGTGCCTCAAGAAACTCGACAAAAACCCCCCAACAAGTACAACCAAAAAAAATATGCAAACAAAGTACATTGCTAAAACAAAATTCAGGAAACACAAGATAGAGAAGCAATACTCACAAGCTTGATAATACCGAAACAATCGCTTCGAAAAGAATCTTTTCTTCTTCACCAAGTCAAGCTAATTAAACCTGTTCCTCCAATTTGCAGCAAATTTCATGGATGACACACAGTCCAAAGGATTGAGTACATTGAGAGATTTAAGTAGTAGTAGTTTGTAAGGGTTGTGGGTTGACCTTGTTATTGTATATGCACATGCGTATACATGTTCTCGTATATATATCAGTATATCACATGTGCATGATGAAAATTTCAGCAATCTTAGCTGTGTTAATGCATTTTGCCAAACTTTGGCAAATAGGAAGTTTCAATGTAAGGAATCCATCGACTAAATTCGCTTGCAAGAGGGAAAATTCAAATGGGTTGTGGTCCCCTTTTGAATTGAAATCTTCTTTTATTTGTTAGGCAAGTCATGTTTACAGGTAGGGCTGTAAATGAACTGAGCCATTCGCGAATTGTTCGAGACTCGGTTCGGTAAGAGCTCGTTCGAGTTCGATTCGTCTGCTAAACGAACTGAACCTGAACCTCAACTCTAAGCTCATTCCGTAAATGAGTCAAACCTGAGCCTAACGGTATTCGGCTCGGTTAGGTTCGCGAACCTATACTTAAATTTAATTAATAATTAAATACGGGTCTATTTGTTTATGTAAAAAATTTTAAGGTTGTATATATAATTCAATACTTATTTTTCTCCCAAATTCTATACAATTAATGAGAGAGTTTGGGTTCGCTTGAGTTTAATGAGCTGAGCCAAATCAAACCTGAGTCTTGACGAGCTCAATTCGAGCTTAGATTCGGCTCGGCTCGATTCATTTGAGTTTAACGAGCCAAACTTAAGCCAAGATGTTCAAGTTCGAATTGAACCCGAGCCGAATCCGAGCCGAACTCGAGCCAGACCAGTATCTTAACGAACCCAACCGAGCCGAACCCGAGCCTTGAAAAATTTTAACGAGCCGAACTCGCACCAAGTTGTTTAGGCTTGAATCGAATTCGAGCCGAACCCGAGCCGAACTCATACCTTAACGAACCTGAGCCGAACTTAATAGAGTTCGGCGCGATTCGGTTCGTTTACAGCCCTATTTACAGGGGACAGCGGATCCAAAAAAAAAAATAATAATAATTACAGGGATAGAGGACTAGTGATGCAGAGCAATGATTCGGCTCGGCCCGATTCATTTGAGTTTAACGAGCCAAACTTGAGCCAAGATGTTCAAGTTCGAATTGAACCCGAGCCGAATCCGAGCCGAACTCGAGCCAGACTAGTATCTTAACGAACCCAACCGAGCCGAACCCGAGCCTTGAAAAATTTTAACGAGCCGAACTCGCACCAAGTTGTTTAGGCTCGAATCGAATTCGAGCCGAACCCGAGTCGAACTCATACCTTAACGAACCCGAGCCGAATTTAACAGAGTTCGGCGCGATTCGGTTCGTTTACAGCCCTATTTACAGGGGACAGCGGATCCAAAAAAAAAAAAAATAATTACAGGGACAGAGGACTAGTGATGCAGAGCAATAAAAACAAGGAAATTAGGTGATAAATAAGAGGTGATTAGGCCTAATTTTAATCATGTATGTAGAGCTTGATTATATTTGTAAAATGAAGTGATGCAACTGCACTATATGATTACGTGCCTTTAAGAAATTGGGAAATGACACTATCAAATGTCGTTAGTGGATTCCCCTTTTTGTAACCACCAAACTCCTTACTTTCTCTCTCTACAAACAACACCCCAAGGCTACAACTCTTAGGTTTTGGTTGGGGGAGGGGCGGCGCCTCCCCCCCCTCCCTCCCTCTCTCTCTCTCCCTCCAATCTCTAGGTCATTTCTATTTACTGAATAAGTTTCCAACCATGTCCGTTGCCGCTCCCGCTCTCTCTATCTCTGGCCATCTCTATTTCCTACTCTGGCATTCGTGTCTTAAGCGTTTGAGGCCTCTTTCTCCAGCGATGTGCTCCGGTGACCTTGTATTTCGCCGCCAATCACCCATGCAATCTATTTTTTCCCCTCTTCTCTGGTCGCTCGGCCCCCCGTTTCTTTTTCCCCCTTCCCCGTCCAAGTGACTGCTCTCTTTCTCTCTTTTTCTCGATCGGGTTTCTCTCCTCTTTCCCGTCCGATCGGCTTGTTTTTTTTTCCTTCGATTGGATCAGACTTCCTGCCCCTTTTCTCCCGTTCCCCCATCCGATCCAATCATAGGGTGTGCTTGCGCTGGGTTTGATTGGCTTTTACATGTGTTGTTGTTTGGAGCTTGGTGCTTGGTGCTGTCTGACCGGAGCTTGGTTATGCCGGAGTCCTTGTGGCCTGTTTGTTGCGACGCTGTGGATGTAGGGGTGCTGTTGTTGGGGTTGTTACTGGGGTCTTCGGCTCTTTGATCTGTGGCCACTGTATATATGGGCGTGATCTGGCCAGCGGTTTGGTCATCCTTGGCTGATAAGCACCTAAGATTGCTTAATCGTGGTGCTTAAGTCCTTTAGTTAGTAGCATTTTTAGTTATAATTTGTCGTTTTTATTCAATATTGCTCATAAGGTAATTTGTTGAGTGTTTTAGGTAAAACGCCCTTAAAAGGCATATTTTGATCACGAGGTAATTCCCAAGGAAGTTCAAGTATCCACGCCTGGTTGAACTTCTGCCGGGATGGCCCAAGACCGAAGGCGTGAGGCGTCGGGCAAGCCAGTGAGCCGTTGG
Organism: Rhododendron ovatum; assembly: GCA_019656835.1. Lineage (NCBI taxonomy): Eukaryota > Viridiplantae > Streptophyta > Magnoliopsida > Ericales > Ericaceae > Rhododendron > Rhododendron ovatum. Next base: position 23,334,161 of record CM033793.1, on the reverse strand, counting down.
GTGCCAATCCTTGGAGGCTGGCCTGGAGATAAGCAACGCGAATCGATACGGCCTTATTTTGTATCGATACGCATTAGCTTCGTGGGAAGGCAGAAAATGTTGTATCGATACAGCCTTAATCTGTATCGATACGGGATCACTACGGGGAAAATGGTCATTTCAACTTAGCAGAGTGGTATTGATATTTTGCTTAATCCGTATCGATACCACGAGCTTTCGGCCATATATTTATTGCTTTTTAGACTTTTCACTTATGGAATAGTTGCCTTTTTTAGGATATTTTTAGATATTTTGTGAGAGAGGAATCTACTTTGTATAAATAGGGGCTCCATCTCTCTCCTTTGTATCGAGCACATAATACCACTTCAGTTTTTTCTCCATTAAAGCTCCTTTCAAGCTTTTAAGTTAATTTCTTCAAGAACCTTGGTAAGTTTAAATAGTTTGTTAATTTTCCAAGTATTAAAGTAGTAGCTACTTATTGGATCTTCTTATTAATCAAGTTTATTTTCAGTTCTATCAGTTAAACATGTTTTCCATTTCTAGCATGCTTTCTAGTCTTTTTCTTATGTGTGAGTAGTCGATTAGGCTTGGCCACGGGGTGATTAACGCCATGTAACTTATGTTAATCTTGCATTTTTCAACTAAATACTTGAGGTTTGGTATGGAAAATGGGAAAGGTTCGCCTTTATGTAACAAAACTTGCCGATGGTAATCTTTGGTGATCATGTGCTTGCTCACATGGTTCCGGAGCGATGTCTCGGTTTGTGTTTGCCAAGAGAACAAAAGAGCTCAATCGTTTTCCATACTACACTCCTAGTCTTTCATTGGTTTCATAGCTAAATCTTTCGATTGATAGCCTATGCCGTGCGATTCAACCGAGTTTTCGTTGAGAATGGTTAGATGACTTAAGTTATAAGTGTTATGAACTTCTAAGCCTTGCCACTTGTTTAATCTAGTTAAAACTCATTTCTAGTCTTTTTCATAAGAGCATTTTTCACCTTTCAAAGCAAAACCAAAAGTTGGCCGTCTAAAAGCCGCAAACCCTTACTTCTAAAAATCCTAGCAAGCTATAAAGACTATCTCTGTGGGAACGATTCCAGACTTTCTAGTATTTATGCTGACATCGACCTAGCCCTACGCTCGGGGTAAATCAACCTTTTTCAACGGTGGGTTGGGGCGAAGCATTGGCTCCGGAGGTTGTTGGGGTTGTTGCTGGGGTCTTTGGCTCTCTGATTTGTGTCGGTCACTGTTATGTATGGGCGCGATCCGGCCAGTAGTTTGGTCGTCCTAGGCTACGGAGTGTTATAGTGGCTTGCTCATGGCAGTGGTGGATGGTTGCGGTTGGGTTGTTTATTTTTTTATTTTTATATTGTTTATGTATTTTTCTGTTCATGCATTCACATTGTGCTCTGTCCCTTAGGCCTTTGCATGTCACCGGTGCCCTCTATCTTGGGCGATAGCACAATTGTGTGTTTTTGTTAAAACCCTTGTGTTCTTTCTTTTCATATATATATATATATGATGTTCTTTTTTGATGAAAATAAAAAAGAAATTGGGAACATTTTATGTGGACAAATCGAAAGGGGAAGGATAAAATAACAAGACATTACAAAGACCAATACATTTAACAAATTATATTGTATAGTTGACGATCATGGCTGTTTTTCCTCCATTCCTCACTAATTTGTGTACGTTCGCAAAAGACAGCTTATTCGTTTTTGAATTTTGGGTAATAAGTAAATAGAGATAGAGAGTAATAATTGAGAAAAATTTTATTGGATACCATGTGTAGAGAGAAAAATCCAAAACCAAAATTCCCAACCGAACAAGCTCGTTTTTATGTTAGTAATTTTCACACTCCATTTTGTTTTACAAAGCACTTCAAAATATTTCAGTTAGTGGTTAAATTACACACAGTGCAATTTCCAAATTAAACATGCTGAAAGACAAATTTTATACCGTGTTTATAAGAAGGAGGGGTGTGAAACTGATTTACTACTATGTTCTTACCTTCAATAATATATATTGGCATCAAAGAAGAGCATCATATATATATATGAGAAAGAAAGAGTACAAGGGTTTAATCAAACATAAAACAACACAATTATGCTATCGCCTAAGATAAAGGGCGCCGGCGCTAGGCGAAGGCTATGAAGCCTATGGAATGGAACATAGTGTGAAAGTATGAAATCTTTTCAAGGAATACAAACAGAAAATAATTTAAAACAGAACCGCAATCGTGCTTCACTGCCACGAGCAAGGAACTTGAACCCTCCTCAGCCCAGGATGACCAAATTGCTAGCCAGATCGCGCCCATTAATAATGGTGGCCGGCACAGATTAGTGAGCCAAACACCTATCATCAACCCCAGCAACGGCTCCTCTACATCAACTGCAACCAAGATCCTTTCAACAGCACTACAAACACTCCAACAGAACCAAAACTCCTCTTTTCATCACATGCAGAAACCCCAAAAAACTACATGCAATCACGCCCCACGATTGGATCGAACGGGCAAGGGAAGAATGGGGCGGGAACCCGATCCTATTGGAAAATCGTAGCCGCGTGCTTGACTCACAACGAACAAAACACTCAGGATACTATCATCATATAAAATAAACCAAAGAAAGGGAAGAGAAAGAGGAACAGAAAAACAGAACACACAGATATACGAGGTTCGGCAACTTGCCTACGTCTTCGGGAGCCATACCAGTCCACTATGAAGAAAACTAAAGATTACAAGTCTTCTCTTTCCTCTTTGAGAAATTGTTTCTCTTGCACTCTCCCTCTCTAGAATTCTCTCTATACGGCATCAAGAAATAAATGAATACAACAATTGATAATTATAGGTTACCCTAAGTGACAGCTGGAACCCTCTAACCGACTTAGCTCGCGAGACCTCTCCTGGTTGCAAGACCCCGCCGCGGGACACCCCTCGCCGCAGCATCCCTCCTGCCGCGTGATCCTGTCGCGAACCCCCTTTTGCGGAACCCTTTGCGCGGGTTGTGGATCTCTATTGCTGAACTCTGTTGCTGAGAGTTGTTTGCATCTCCAATAGATCAAAACGGAGGAAAGAAAACAGAGAGAGAAAGAGAGAGTAGTCACTCAAACGGGGAAGGGAAAAAGCTAATCGGGGGGTCGAGCAACTGAGAAAAGGAGAAAAATAGAAAACATAATGCATTGTGATTTGGGGCGAAGTACAGGGTCACCGGAGCACAACGCCGGAGAAAGAGATCTTGAGCGCTTAAGAATCAACCGCCGAAGCAGGAAACAGAGCTCGCCGGAGGTGGAGAGTGGCAACAGAAATATGATTGGAGATTATTCAAGACAGGAAAGAAAAAGGAGCATGGAGAGAGAGAGGGAGAGAGACAGAGAGGCTCTAACCTCTCTCTAGAAAACCCCGGCCCCTTCTTCCCCAACCTAAGCCTCCGACTAGGTTTCCCCTTCTTTTTTAGAATGACCCACATCATAAAATCTTTAAATCTACACATTTCAATTACTTTTCGGGACATTTTCGTGTAAATGTTCGGTGTACTCATATTTTGTATCTCGCACCATAAAAAGTACTAGATATTTGAAATGATAAAAAAAAATGGCAATTGTTGCACACGCAAATGCATGTGCAAAGTGCAATTAGAACATCCTATGGCAGTTAAAACTTAGGGTAAATTTCTGATACACCCATTGTATTTTGACCGATTTTCAACTACACCCCTTCCACTTTATTTTGAAACACTCACACTCTTTATACTTCAGACTAGTTTGGAACCGTTAGGAATTCCTTTAAAACTTAAAAGTAATGAAAAAGCAGCTAATGGCCTAATGGTGGGAACTTTTCCTCTTAAAATATATTTTGTAAGACTAGTTTGCCCCTAAGAACTATTTACATCCTATATATCCTATTTTTCCAACAGGCATGACTAAAAAACAGAGCACCAATGCCCCCGCCGCAACCCTTACCCATCCTTTGCCATCCTCTCATCTTCTCCGTCCGCCGAAGTTCTAATTTCAGAAATCACTGCCGGGATCTTTATTATAGTCATAAACCATAAGTAATTTCCGTTTAATTATCCCTAAAGATGAAAAAGGTTAGAAGTATGAGTCGGGATTGAAACCAATTTGTAGTTATGAATTATGATACTGGAAAACCGTGTTGATTTAATGTGTTGTAGAGAGGTTTCTAGGGGGTGTTTCATAAATGGAAGGAATGCTAATTTGTAAAACTAACTTTAAACTCCATAGGCCTTCGGAAAGTTGAGAGTCGGTGTGGAGGCAAACTCGACTAAAAAACTCCTTCAACCCCTTCTCGATTTCGTCCCTCTTTTCTGGTGCAACCTCGACACAGGAAACCTAGCTTGTCGCCTTGTTAAAGCACTCCAAATCGACCAAAAAAAAAAGTAAGATGGGGGACTTTCCACTCGATCGGAAGATGTGTTTTCACTTGAGTTCATCATGTTCAAGACTAGCGATTGGCGCTGGAATATTCTTTGATGGCCAATTTGGGGGGTTTTGTGTGAAATTTTGTTTCTAACTAGGAATACATGTTCAAAAAAAATTTAGGGATACATGTTGCATGAAATCATTTTATGTTGTGGTTTGAAGCAAATGTTGGGATTACTGTGAATTAAACCGTTAAGCATTGAAATTGTTTTGTGCTAATGTTAAATTAGTGCAATGTGAAGCATTTACTTGAATGATGGAACAACCACCGTTAGTCTAAAATGAATTGTGAATCCTTCTCCTTTATGTGAATTCCTCCTTCAACTCTTGCTGCTTCTTTTGGTTTTGAAAAAAAGGCCCAGCGATTTTGGAACAGATCAGAAAGAGAAGAAATGTGAACAAAGACAAAGGGGAGAGAGAAACGGGTTGAATGGGTAATTCTATTTTTTGTGCAACTGAGAAGAGCTTTTTCCAAAGACGACGGAAGGGAAAAGTACAGTGGAAATGAAAGCGGAACCAACAAGGAGTTAAATTGGACTTCGCGTATGTTTCCAGGAGGGTTTTGTAGAAACAGTAGCTTGGATTGAAATACAAGTGGGTATTTGAGTCTTTTCGTTACTTTTAGCGGAATTTCTAACAGTTCCAAATTAGTCTGAAGTACAAGAGGTGTAAATGTTTAAAAATGAAGTGGAGTAGGTGTAGTTGAAAATCGGTCAAAGTACAAGGGGTGTATCTGAAATTTACCCTAAAACTTAACAGGGCATTTAGGTGGAATATTGTGACATTTAAAAAACGGGTAGTTCTTGATAGTGTAAACTGTGAGCCCGCGCGCCTCAATTTTGAATGCACAGCAAAAGTTGCTCTCTAGAATAGACGTACATCAATTTTCCAAATCCTTCATATATGCTTGAAATTAAAGTTATTCTCTACTTTTAGGCTTGGAATGAATATTGTAAATTTTTCGATTTCTTATGGAAATATCAGATTATGACAAATAAGTACTTCTGGTATATATTTTGCAGACCTTTCCCGCGGTACTTTTTTTTTTTTTTTTGGTTTTAATTTGAAGTTACCTACTAATTCCTAGTCCTTCGAAAATTGTTTCCTTTTGTGGTCAAAAAGTGAGGTTTTTTTCTTCCTCCCCCTTTATCTTGAGAAATTCCAACAGCATGCACATGAAGCCGATGCAGTAGTTTACTTAACAAGAGTGAGGAAAAAGCAACAAAAAATTGAAATAATATATATTTTTTGGTCATTCGCTAACCCTAATCTATTTTATCTTAGGGGACTTGGGGAAGGGGATGGGTACTTACGCGAATTGAATCGTGCATATGTGCATGAGAGTATAGAAAATGCACCAACTGCACTTGCGAAATAAAAAATTGAAAACACAAAAAGAGAGCGTTTTCCATTGGTATCTTCAATGACATAAAAAAAATAGTGAGCAGGCAAGCTAGGCTTAATTAAGTTGCAAACATGCTACGGAGTATAATACTCGAACAGTATAATCATGTGATTTCAAATATTTAATAATATCTTGTGGTTTAATTTGCATATGCTTACGTATGTGGTCAACCACATCAATTAAAACTGAGCAGTTTGTTGATCTTAAGATTTTTGTCGAATGAAGAAGTCGAGAAGATGACCTCGCTACAGGGACCCGGCTCCCAAACGCACAAGAACTTGAGCCCCAAACCTAATCCAGACCGTGCCAATGGGCTCTAGCTCAATTGACATGATCTCCTGGTCCTCCTCATGTGGGAGGCCAGGGTTTGAGTTCCGTCTTAAATGTTTGGAATTCAGGATTATGAATAACCTCTGAAATTCCTTGTGTATATTTTTGGTTTGCTATTCTAAACGTGTAAGTAGCTGTGATCGATTTGAATTGATCTTTACCATATATGTTGACATTATAATTTGCTTCAATTTCATCCCCCACACCCTCTCCAACCAGTCATGATCTTTCCAATCCTACACCTTTAAATAGGGAGTGAAAAAGTGAGTTAGAATTGAGGGAACCTAAAACGAGAACACATGCCTGGTTTTCTTCAATCTCCAAAAGAAGCCTGAAGAATTCATCTTTGATTTATAGGGCATTCATATGGAAACAATTACACATTTTTTGTCATGCATTGTACGTAATTCGGATTAGAGCTAGCGTACTTGCAATTAAATAAATATGGAGGCACGAAAATTGGTAAAATATTCGAAATATGTAACAATTCTATGATATGAATTCTGAAGCAATCGCAAGTTTTAACTCATATCCATCTCATCAAGCTTACATTTTCAAACTGGCCCCCAGAAAAATTGTGTCTAGGAAATAAGGCATAAAGTGTGGATTCAACACTATTTACCAACTGTAGGCCATAACTTCAACATTTTACCGTTTCAAAAAAACTTCAACATTTTAATTTTGGGTGCGCTTAGAAATGTATAATTGATACAACATAGTCGAAGAAGCTATAATTAATTAACCCTAGCAAAGGGGTTGATTTGGTGGTCTTGGCCTGGAACTTATAAGGGATTAATTTTCTCATTCATAACATTTTGGGTTCAACTTTCTTTGCCCGTGATTCTTAATTAAGGTCACCTTACCTCCATGTGTAAGCGTGTGAAATGATTGTGGCCGGGAAGGAAGTCTGGGTAATCTTGATTATGCATTTATGCGCCCACTGGAAAAAACATCTTCCAACTCATAGTTATGGTTCTGGTCCGGCACTTCTCAGTTCTCATGACCTGCCAAGCAGTCCTTGCACGTGAGATCCGGAAGACATCCACGTGCCCTCACGCACCATTAGCGAATGATGACGAAGATCAGCCAGATTAATTACTAATCCCACTTAATTAATTTTCCCTTCCGCTTAAATTACTAAAGTTCAAGGTCAAAGCCCAAAGCCCCAAACCCATCAAAAGTCTACCTTTCGCATCTTCTGATTAATATTTTTCTTTGATCGAGGCATTACAGCTAACAGTACTCATCGGTTTTACAGATCAAAATAATCACCGTTAAACACTTGGCAAATTTGACTGACACGTGGCGGGCTACGACTGGCCGAACAGTTGACGTAAGAAGATCACGTGTCAGCCACGTAAGCAATATGGACATACAGAAACATGGTTGTAGTACAAGTTTTAATTGGCCGCCTAACTATAAAGAAAGTCTTGAGGTACTGTCCATGTGCCAACCTTTCCTCCCATTGATTTCGCCTTTTAGTTTATTTATAAGTGGAGTTGGGCCTAAATAGATTTGGTCGAGGCATTCCACATGGTTTTAGACTTGAGAGAAATTTGACTAGTACGTTTATTTCAAATCATATTTTGTGTGCTCAAATTCAAATTGAGGACATATCTGCTGATCAAATTGGTAACGTATTACTAGTTCATGATCCCTTTAGATTTGTAACACCTTAAGAGCAATTAGAAACATTTTATCTTTAGAGAAATTATTCCTCGATCGATCTTTTGATAGCACAGAGATGACTTCAGATAATTCGAATCGTTAATGGTTATACAGTAAGTTTTAAAAATGGTGGTTGTATATCCCAGTTTAGTCAACTTAATTAGTAGCATTTTAGGTCTTAAAGCAAATTGGAGTAACAATTAATGTAGACAATCCTCAATCTACGGCTAGAGAAATAACATAATTGACAAATAGTACTCGAGCTGTTGCTTTTGTGTGATCATCGGTTTGTAAGAAATATTTTTTAAGGCCCACTTAGTCACATAGGTGATTAAGGGATTACCCACTTATATTATGTTTGTAATGGTGGTTTCAAAGTTCTTGGCTTTCCACTATCCCCATTATTTATAAGTTTAGTTTCCATGATGAAAGGAAACTAGTATAAGGTTTCTTGAGGAAGATAAAGGGTCTCTAAACTAGCATTTGTATAAGCCTATGATATCCATCACTCAAGGCACTTAAGACATGCATAGGTTAGAAGACACCTAAATCTTATGCATGTATGTTCTGTGTTTAACTTGAACAACAATGGCTAGAGGTTGGTATTAATTTTCGCTGCGCATACTGGTATGTGATTGATTTATCTTACACGGTTATCAGTTAGTCATTCGTTTGATTTCGTCACTCATTCTTCACAATTCTTGTAACTTAAAAAATCGATATGCCTAGATGCTCGATTAAAATAGATCTTATGAAAGCTTACGACTCCTTGGATTGGGAATTTTCGTTTGATGTTATGGAGAGCAGGGATTTCCCTGGGCAGTTTATTGGCTGGATACAACAATTTGTTACTACCCCCTAGTTTTTCAGTTCCCTTAAATGGTGTGCTTTGGGAGGTTATTTTCCGGGGGCTAGGGGCCTAAGACAAGGGATTCTATTTGCCCATATCTCTTTCTAATAGCTATGGAATTAAGCTTTCTCTGCAATTCTAAAGCACAATGTGGCCGACAATGGCAGCTTCAAGTTCCATCCCAAATATCAACAATTGGGCATCACCCATTTAGCATTTGCTGATGATCTCTTTGTGATGTGTAGTGCTGATCGATGTGGGGTCTTTTCTGGTAGTTAAACGGTCTCTGTAGACTGTAGGAGTTCCATTCTTTTTCATGGCTTGCAACCTACAATGGCCAAGAGTGCTGTTTATTTTGCTGGAGTGGATGAGGGTTTGAAGAGGCAGCTAGTAAGTGTGTTAAAAGAGTATGTCCAAGCCTCTAAATTTGATCAGTGCTTCATAGCAGCTACAGAAGCTGAACAACTTTTACCTTTGGAAATCCCGGTTGATTTGCCTCGCCTTTGGCAACAACAAGGATTTACCCATCTTCACTTTGGTGCAATCCGACTTGCTGTTACTTTTCATGGCAGAAAAGGAAATTATTGGTGTTTACTGTTTGTTGTTGTATTGGCTTGTACTGTAGAATAGTAATAACCGTTCCTTTTTAGAAAGGGTGAATAGTAACTTAGAATAGTCCCCTTCAATTATGTGAATAGTACCTGAATAGTAACTTTCAATTATATGCACCACCTATTACGTAGGTGTATTACAAAGTCTGTAAAATAGACTAGGAGCAGTACATTGTTTTGTTGGCATTCCCCTCCTTACGCCTATAAAAGGAGGGGTCACTCTATTGTACAAGGCAGGCCAGTTCCAGTGTTTAATAATAAATCTCTCTTCTTGTTTTCTCTATTTCTTGCTTTCACGATCCTAACCTACTTTGTGTTTGTACCCACTTCGTGTCTGTAAATTTGGTATCAGAGCCATGTTTTTCATTCTAGCTTAAACCCCCTCCTCTGGAAACTTCTTTTCCAAAACTACGGTGAATCTTTTCTAAAAAAGAAATTGAAGTGTATGCTCTGTGGTTGCCTTCTAAGGATCTTCCACACCAGAAACTTCACTAACTGTTTTGATTGAAAAAATTCTTGTATCAGTGGGTTAAAGTACCTTGAGACGTTTGGCTTCGGAGAAAGCAGTTTGTCTCGGTTTATCTACCCTAGTATACAGAAATTTTGTTAATCAAAATTAGTTGAAGATTTTACAATCAAAAGGAAAGATTTATTGTATGCGGAAGTGAAGAGCCCAGAGACTTTTTCTCAATAGAATGAATCGTCTGTTTTCACCCAATTCCCCTGCCACATCTTCTCTAGTCTCTTCAAGTTCATCTACCAGTAGAAATACTACTTCTTCTTCTAATCTTGAGTACCTCTATGAGTTTGAGTATCTTCCTGACGACAGTAAGGTTCCTCTTACTGATCTTCCTTTCCTCAACCCATATAATGCTTTTGTCCGTCCACAAACCTCTGTAAAAAAGACAGTCACCCAACTCTTCTCTACAAAGCGTCCAACCTCAGTAAAAGAGTATGTCCAAGCCTCTAAGTTTGATCAGTGCTTCATAGCAGCTACAGAAGCTGAACAACTTTTACCCCTTGAAATCCCAATTGACTTGCCTCGCCTTTGGCAACAACAAGGATTTACCCATCTTCACTTTGGAGCAATCAGATTGGCTATCACTTTCCATGGCAGAAAAGGTTTACCTATTACTTCCAGAATTGCTCTGGTTGATACTAGGTTTATGAAGTATCAGCATGCGTGTATTGCCACTGTCCAAACCACTTTAAATGCTGGAACTGTCATCTTTACCTTTTATCCCAACTTCAACATGCCACTAGCAGATCCTCATCTGCTTTCAGCTCTAAAAGTTCAAGTCCAAATTGGTGGTGCCTCCCAAATCTCCACTACATATGCTGCAACCCTTCACTACCAAATGGCCTACCGACTTCAAAACCATGCCTTTGACATGTCTTTACCCTCCTCCACAGATGAAGCCCTTTTCCTAACTGTCAACGCACCTCACCAAGCTTCGTGTGTTCATGTACCCCGACAAATTTCCAGATCTGAACTTCTTAAGCTTCTCCCAGAAAAATGGGTTACAGCTTTTGAGAATAACCAACACCAGCCCATACCTGTCCAATCTTCAAACCCACTTTTTGAAACCAAACCTGATGGCACGGTAGAAATTTCTTTCCCAAAAGAAACGTCTGCCTCACCTTCAACCCATCCAGTCATCTTTCCCTCAAGGATTGACATGTTTGTTGATGGTTCTAAACCAGAACCTCCAATTAAATATTTTCAATCTAGTGGTCTTCCAGTCTTCTATTTCAAGCACCCAGAAACAGGTCATTGTTACTTTGATGCCTGTAACTGTGATGAGTGTTCCGAAGAAAGTTTTCTAGATGACGATGATGAGTCTGACAATCCATGTCCCATTTGTCCTCAGTCACCTTCGACACCTTCTACACCTTGTAAACCTCCACCTTCTCAAAAACCACCATCCAAAAATGACCCTTCAGCTCAACCCAGTGGTTGTTTCATGTTCACCCCATCTCCATCTTTCACTGATGCAGATTTTCCTCCTCTGGAATATCATAACCCCCAGGAAAGAACCACTCACCGTCATAAGATTCTTGACTCAACTACCATTCACCCTGATGGTAGTACCAAGGCAGTATCAGCAGCAGAAGCAGCCATAAATTGGCAATCAGCAAATTCTCAAGCACAAAATAAAATTCTCCAAAGAATTGCTAACTCTCAGCAAAGTTTGGAGAATGCTGTCCAAAAGAAGTTGTCAACACTAGAACTTCTTATCAGAGATTTGCAGCAAAAAATCCAACATGTTCACCAGGAACTCCTTCAGATGGCTTATGCCAACCAAGCATTTTCAGCAGCTTTTTCCCAAAAGGATGCTGAAATGAAGCATCTCAAGAACCAGCTTCACTCACTCCAGGCTCAGCAGTATTCTCAACAGAAAAATCCATTTGATATGTTCTCAACTTATCCCCAACAAAGTTTCTCTGGGTATCCTCAAATGTCTCAACCCTTACCGTTAAACCCTACCTCAATATTTGGTGATTCAAGCTCCAGTCTCTTTGGAAGCCCGTCGGCTTTCCTTCCTCCACCAAAAAGACCATCTCCACCAAAACTTCCTTTCCCAAAGCCCCAGATAAAACCTACCCAACCTCCGGTTGTCATATCTCCACCATCCACCTCTACTACAGCACCAGTTACTTTCACTCCTTCTAAACCATCAGATCCACCATCTGATCCAAATTCCAAACTACCCCAATTAATGGTCCAGCCGGTTTCTAGCTCTTCCAATAATCCCATAACTACCTTCCTACATACCTTAGCCACCATGCCTGAAACCCCATCTCCCGAACCAACCATCGAATCTGATTCGGATATTGAATCTACTGATTCTATACCGACTCCTCATGTTTTCATGATGAACCCTGAAAACCCAGAAGAGAATGTTGAGGACCCTCCTATCATTGAAGAGGATCCTGAGTTCGAAACACCTCCAGAAATTCCAACCTTTGATTCCTTCTCCCATGCCAATATCCATACCCAAGGTTTCTCTTTTGATACCATTCCCCCGTCAAAATGGTTGGATAAACTCTATGAGATTCATGCCTGGTGTACTGCAGCTATGCTCTCTCCAAATGCTACACTAAGTAATGTCATTACTAAGTGTACAGCAAAATTTCTTGGCCGTCTCCGTCAATGGTTCTTAGCTCTCGGTGAGTACCGACAGCTACAACTCAAGCAGCTGCCAACGCTTGATCAATTCATTTCAGTTCTGCATACTGAGTTTCTTGGAGACCACAATAACACCAAGGAATTCGTTCGAGAAGAATACCTTAGCATGAGATGCTGTTCTTTCAAAAGAAAAGATCTTGAGACTCACTATGACCGCATGTCTCAGAGATTTTATCTTCTCAACGGAATGGATGATGTCAATCTCAAGCAAGCTTTTCTCAATTCCCTTCCTGAACCATTGGGAAATGAGACAACAAGGCTCCTCCAGACAAAAGGATTGACGCTGAACTCAATCTCTCTTGGCGGTATCTATCAACACTCTTTGATTGCTTTGGAGAAACTGTGCAATCATCAGAAATTCCTCAGAACTCTTGAAGAACAAGGAAAACTTCTTGGTAAAGCTTGTGATCGCCCAGACTTATCCATAAAGTGTAAAGACAAGAAGTGCACTTGCCGTCCTTCATACAAGAAATCCAAACACTTTCAGAAATGGAAGTTTCAATCTCCTGGCAAGTTCCCCAAGTCTTTCAAGTCTCGCAAGTTCTCACGCAAGAAGAAATGGAAATTCTTTAAGAAGAAAAAGTTCAGAGGGCAGCGAAAGTCTGATCGCTGCTACATATGTGGAAAGAAAGGGCACTATGCAAAACAGTGTCCCAACAAAGCAGCTAGAGACAAGATGATGAACTCTTTGGCTCTCATTAATACTGATCTCGAAGATGCCGATGTTGAATCTCTATTTTCCATTGAAGATGAAGCAACAGATGATGCCGTCCTGGCATTCACTTTTGATGATTCCTCTTCAGAATCAGATGATCCCTCTGATGAGTCTGATTCCTTCCCCTATGAAATCCAAACACTTGGTTTTCCAAATGTCATGCTAGCTCAACCTTTAGCCAAGGTTCAGATCTTACTTGGAAAATATGAAAAACCCATACCAGTTATCGCTTTCTTTGATACTGGTGCAGCAGCCTCCATCCTCAATCCAGCAATTCTTCCCAGGTCCTACTGGCAGTCATGTTTCCGACCCTTTACAGCAGCCAATGGAGAAACCTTTGTTATCTCTCTGATCAGTAAGCCTATTATCATTCAACTTTTCCCTGGATACACCATAAAACACCAAGTCTATGGTTCTGATCTCCCAGGAAAAGATTTACTGTTAGGCTTTGATATCCTTCAAAATCTCAGCAAAGTTTCATGGCTCAAAAAGGGATTGAAATACAAAAACTACTTGTTACCCTGGACCACTCAACCAAACCTTTTCAGCATAAAAACCTTTTCCTCCATAAAAGAAGCCATAATCCAAACCTCTTGTGCTGAATCCCATTCCCAGTTCCTCACCAAATGTTCCAACCCGCTTTGGAAAAACCCAGATTTCTTCATTTCCCTTCCCTTCAAGAAAAATGAAGATATTAACCCCACCAAAGCCACCCATCATGGAATGAACCCAGAACATTACCAACTTGCTCTTCAGGAGCTCCAGCAACTTCAGTCAGAAAGTTTGATTGAACCCACAACCTCTCAGTGGGCATGTGAGGCATTCTATGTAAACAAAAGGACAGAGCAGATAAGAGGAAAACTTCGTCTGGTTATCAATTACCAGCCTCTTAATCATTTTTTGCAGGATAATAAGTTCCCTCTTCCTCGAAGAAGTGTTCTTTTTGCAAACTTGCCTAAAGCTCAGATTTTCTCAAAATTTGATTTGAAAGCAGGTTTCTGGCAACTTGGCATTCATCCCGATGATCGACCCAAAACTGGATTCTGCATTCCAGATCACCACTTTCAGTGGACAGTCATGCCTTTTGGCCTCAAGACAGCTCCATCATTATTTCAAAAGGCCATGATTCGGGTATTTGCTCCTATATTATCCACAGCTCTTGTCTACATTGATGATATCTTACTCTTCTCCCCAGATATTGAATCCCATGCTGTCTTACTACAAACTTTCCATTCCCTTGTCCAAACCCATGGCATTATGCTCTCAGAAAAGAAGATGCTTTTGGCCCAACCAGAAATTGATTTTTTAGGGATGCATATCTCTAAAGGTCAATATACTCTCCAACCTCATATAGCCTCCCAACTTGATCACTTTTCAGATGAAAACCTCACAGTCAAACAAGTTCAGCAATTTCTAGGAATTGTTAACTATATGGCTGATTTCATCCCCAACCTTGCTCAATACCGTACCCCTCTCTCAGCTCTACTAAAGAAAATTCCTCCTCCCTGGTCAACCCACTGCACTAAAGCCATCAAAGATCTCAAAACCTTAGCTAAAACCCTTCCACCATTAACCATACCTTCAGATGGGAAGAGAGTACTTCAGACAGATGCCTCTGATCTGTATTGGGGAGCAGTTCTTTTGGAAGAAGATACAGAACAAAAGCGCAGAATTTGTGGTTACAAGAGTGGTGCTTTCTCTCCAGCAGAACTTCATTACCACTCCACTTACAAAGAAATTCTGGCAATCAAGAAGAGTATTGAAAAGTTTGAGTTTCATCTAATCGGTCATCATTTCCTCATTGAGACCGATATGATGAGCTTTCCCAACATGCTCAAGTTCAAACAGAAACATCTTCCAAAGGCACAGTTACTCAGATGGGCAAATTGGTTTTCCAATTGGAGTTTTGATGCTGTTCACATAAAAGGAAAAACAAATGTCCTCCCAGACTTTTTGTCTAGACTCAAAAAAGAAATCAACCAGTTTTCAAAATCAAAATCACATTTCTTTGTCCCTGGTTGTTTTCCCATGATTTCCTGTTTCCATCCAGTTAATTTTCCTGTCCACCTCCAGTGTTATCTTTTAGAGTTAACCCTTCTTTCTCGTTGTGTCCAAATGTGTCAAAACCTTCAACATCTATGTATTTTTAAATATGGTCTTGATGAGTGTCCCATAAAAGGTCTACCTTTTCATCCCGTCTATCCTTTCCTTACCCCGTTTGAGATCTCTTACCATAACGTCTTTCATTTTAAGAAAGAAGCATATCTTCTCTTATGGTATTTAGTTGATGTCTATACTATAAGCGTCTGTTTTAATAAGTCAGCCGTCTTGGTATACTTGGCACATGCAGCGTTCAGTCAGATCCGTCCTCCTGAAGATTACTTCCTGAAATTTCTCCTGCTCTTTGGAAGCATATCATTCTGGCAACAGAAATTCAGAAGCACCCCCTGCAATCCAGATGAAGATCTCCAATTTGCATTCTGGACAACTCGAAACAACAGGAGTCATCCTAATCCAGATGGTTCTATCACTTGGCGAAAGGAGTATCACACAATATTTCTTTCAACATACCCAGTGACTCAAGGATTGTGGATCAACAGTGGAAACTATCTTGTCATGACCCAAACAATGTGTTCTCTTAATGGATTGGCACTAACAGAGGTCCCCTCATCTCTCCTCCATTATGAGACTGCAAATTGGAAATTCAATGATACTTATCCGGAAGAATGGCGCCAAAATATCCGCTATCTTTTAGATCAGTATCACCTTACAGACAGGACCGAAGACTCTTCTGGAAGTGATGAATCAGAGTAACACCAATATGCTCAAGCCACCTGTCCCTTTGAGTACAATAAAGTTTCAGCCTTTTTCGACAAGGGTGAAATTATTGGTGTTTACTGTTTGTTGTTGTATTGGCTTGTACTGTAGAATAGTAATAACCGTTCCTTTTTAGAAAGGGTGAATAGTAACTTAGAATAGTCCCCTTCAATTATGTGAATAGTACCTGAATAGTAACTTTCAATTATATGCACCACCTATTACGTAGGTGTATTACAAAGTCTGTAAAATAGACTAGGAGCAGTACATTGTTTTGTTGGCATTCCCCTCCTTACGCCTATAAAAGGAGGGGTCACTCTATTGTACAAGGCAGGCCAGTTCCAGTGTTTAATAATAAATCTCTCTTCTTGTTTTCTCTATTTCTTGCTTTCACGATCCTAACCTACTTTGTGTTTGTACCCACTTCGTGTCTGTAAATTTGGCCATTCCGGGGGCACTCTTCCAGTAAAAATAGTACTTGGGGGTTCCTTATTTTAATTTTCTCCGGGCTTAGTTCTGCTTATAGCAATATTTTGAGCGACAAGAAAACTTCAAGATTTTAAAGAGAATTAGAACTGGTCCGGTAAATCTCTGTCTCATGAGGGGAGAATGCAGCTAATAGTCGATTTTGTTTAGTATTCAAGTGTTTTGGAGCCCAAAGTTTGTCCTTCCTCAAGGAATCCTTAAAGAAATTGAGATAGTTCTAATAGCTTTCCTATGGACTGGAACTGAGATGAAGGACAAAGTGAGTTGGTTCAGTCTCTGTGTGAGCCAAAGTGTGAAGGTGGTTTGGGAGATTGGAACAAAGCTGCTATCATGAAGCTCCTATATAAGGGCTCTAAGTAATACAAGGGCTCTAAGTAATTAAGAAGACTGATTCTCTGTGGATTAAATGGGTCCATACCTATATTACTGCAGGGAATAGTTTGTGGGGGATGGGTATTCCAGCGGATGTTTATTGGGTCATGAGGAAACTCTTGAAGCTAAGGCCTTTTATGTCAGTCTCTTTTCAAGTATATAGTACGGGATGGTAATGAAGTTTTTTGTGATTGGACAATTGACATCCACTAGGCTCTCTTTATGGGAGGTTTGGGGATCGAGTGGCCCATAATATGGGCAGGGCTCTCAAGGCGAAGGGTCTTCTATTATTGGTAGTTACAATTAGTGGTATTATTATTATTATTGTTGTTGTTGTTGTTGTTGTGTGTGGTGGAGTGGTATTAATTTGCTGATCCATGGGGCAGATTCTTATTGAATTGTGAGTCAACAAATTTTGCCTCACAATGTTGTGCCAGCAGCTACCAGCCAGATATGGTAAGAGCCTGGGTTCGGCCTTTGGGCTTGCAAAATGAGGTGATCCAAGCCTAGCCCAATTTCAATGGGAGCCCGATTGACGTGGGCCAAGCTTTCCCGAGCACAAAGAAGAATGTCCCAGGCCGGGCTTTTATTTACCCATAGTTTCTCATATGCCAAAGTGCAGAGACAGAACATCATTCTTAATTTATATATTGTTATAAAAAAATCTTGTAATAATTATAATATTAGAATTAATAATTTGAAATTAATATCGAATAATATAAAATCAAATTAATTGCTCCTTTACTTGGAAAGAGTACTCCTGTTCACAAAACTCATCTTCTTGCAGGTCAAGTTGTCAATAATTCCCCAATCATATATTCCCAAAGTATCGAACTCAAGACCGGTGGGAGAGGACCAACTTATGTTTGTTGCTCCAACCACTTGCATTACCACCTGGTGGTAGACAGGACATTTTTCGGTTCCTACATATTTTTGAGAATTAAATATGACAAACTCAGAAAATGAAATTGGAATATTTTTACTAATTCCGGGGCCTTCTTGCTTGTTAGAGTCTTTCTTTGATACCATCATAATTAATACTCCAAAATTGGATCTAATTAGTTATAAATTTCCAGCCAAACTTGAGAAAGCTTTGTTCGATTCACAAGATCAGATTGCTAACAATGGAACTCAGAATCTCGCGAAAAAGCCGTGAAATTCTACTCTATTAGGATTCCGATTCGTCTTCTTTTCCTTCTACTTGAAGAACCGAAATGGATCATCAATTAGAAGAACAAACTACCTTCCAAATGAAGTCGAAGACAAAAGTTGATGAGCCAAGATTTTAATTAAAGTACTCTACACAGAAATAAAGTGAAAAACGAATTTCCTACACATGGGGAAGGGAACCTTCAAATCTCCTAAAATTAGTAGTCCCTTCCATCGCAGTAATAAGTTCAGTTCACGATCATCACTTCACCTCGCGATATCCAACTTCGGGGGGTAACCTAGTTGTTCCGTCTCCCAGTTCACCTTCGAAGCAACTCTTTCATGTCGCGGAATATAATCCTGAGGGAACGCAAAGACGAATTGTTCTTCTTAAAAGTAACCGAAAAGGGGTATAAACAGAGAGAAAGTTTCACCAAAAAAAAGAACTTCATTGTCATCAAGATCACTGAACTTTTTCTTACCTCCAATTTCTTGACTAACTCCCTTGGGGTGGGGGCGGATACGATGATATGGCGTGCGCTGGGACTAATGAAGCCTTCCTCGACCGCTTTGTCGATGAAACACAACAGAGAGTTGTAGTACCCATCCACATTCAACAATCCCACCTGTGCACATTCATTCATTTTATGAAAAAAAAAATTACTTAGAAACAAAGTCTCACAGAGTTTCATTTTTTTTAAAGATTTGTAGATTAGTATTAGTAACTCCTTTGGATTAAGGAATGACGATTACCGGTTTATCATGGATACCGAGCTGGGCCCATGTTATGACTTCGAGAAGCTCTTCAAGAGTCCCGTATCCACCTTCATGAAAAGAAAATTGATGCGAAATAAAAAAAGAAGGAAAATTTTAGATAGAATCATAAGGAATGATAGGAGAAAATTATATAATTACGATGAAACTGGGAAAATTAAGGATTAACTACCAAGTAAATAAGCATAGGAAAGAGAAAATAGGCGAAGAAATGTGGAGGAGAACGAACAAACCAGGCAATGCAATGAAGGCATCGGAATTTCTAGCCATTTCTGCCTTCCTTTGGTGCATATCTGCCACTGCCTTCACTTCCCCAACTGTTTCTCCAGTTATCTATAAGTACCAAATTACAAAAGGCAGACCAAGTTAATTAACCCCACAACTCAAAACTTCAAAATCAGTCGAGACGATTCTAGTAATCAGAACTTTGGAATAGATTTCTTCCTTCAAAATGAGGAGGTGTTCCACTTTCTTTGAAAAAGAAATTTTTAAAAAAGAAGGTAATTTCAAACTAAAAAATTATGTGTTTACGCAAATAATTTTCCTAATAATATGGATCTTGTTTGATAGATCTCATTGAAATCTTTTAAACGGTACAATAAAAAATTAAAAAATTATTTTTTATTTTTCGTTATATTTGAATTTAAAATTACCCTCTTTTTGAAAAAGAAGGTTTAAAAAGAAAGTGGAACGGGACCGCTGCTTTTAGGTAGTTTTAAAATTTATTCTTATTTCTTAGTGCAAAAGCAGAAGAAGAAGTCGACACCGACAGTCCTTCTGAGACGTTGAAATCTAAAAGTGTTTCACTGCTTCTAGATGCCAGAATCTTGAAGAATCTTAACAGGACCCGTTCGTTTTGAGATTTTGAACTTTAGACTTTCTTTCTGTGCATGATTTCTAATCAATTTTCTCTCAATTATTACTCTCATTTCTCTCTATCTCTCTCCCCTCATTATCAAAAATCCAAATCCTAAAATGAATGGGGTCAAAGTGTCTCGTCGTATCAAACTATCGCAAACACGCTCGAAGAATGACGAGTGCTGTAAGGGATTGAGGATCAAGGATTCATTCAGCAATTCCATCCAGCAGTACAAAACTTGCGGATATATGAACAAAGCAAAGTAGGAGACAGACAAAGTTTCAAGAAAAATACATAAAACCTATAATCCAACGACCAAGAATAAAAGCTAGCTTGGCACAGTGGGGCTGTCCAGAAAGGCCAAATGAGGACTTGGGCATACTGTCAAGAGATCGGTAAGAAATGGCCGAGGACAATAGTTGGCCATATGGGTGGTGGGATAAAGTTCATCAACATGCCAAATGTGAAAAATGATTCTGCCTTGTTTGGCTGGTGTTTTGAAAATTTTTAAATTTGATTTTTGGGTAATGAGTGGAGAGAGAAATTATGGTAATAATTAGAGATAGTGGTAATGAGTGAAAAGACGGAAAAAGAGAAATGAGAATAATGATTAAAGAAAAATGTGAATAATAATTAGAAGTAAAAATAATAAGTGTTTTTTTAGTTGAATTTTTTTTTCAAAATACCATCCAAACAAACAAGGCAGAAGTAAATTTTTTTCAACCACTCAACACTTCCACATAGTACCTTTGCGAAGTCCATGTCCATGTAAACAAAGATGTGGACCTGAGGTTTTGACCAAGTGGATATAAGAGAGTAATTAAAGACAATGTCTCTAAGAGGTCACAAGTTCGAATTTCACGAAAACCAAACAACCTAAATCTGGGGGTCATATGAGATTCGGAAATTTTAAGGCTTCGGAGTTAGTTGAAGTGCGCGCAAACTAGCTCGGAATCCAATTATTATAAAAGAAAAGATGACGCAGAAGTTTCCAGGAACAGTAGCCACCACAAGATGGCTGAAAAAAGATGTAGATAATGCGCTCTCTCTCTCTCTCGCTCTGTTTCTCTCTCCATAGTTTTTTATTGTCATTTTGTTTGTTTGGAGTACTGCAAGATTCAAGGAGTAGCAGACGACATACCTCTCTAGGCATGAGGGTCTTGGGAATCACCCTACATAGAAGAACATGACAAAAAATTAGTTAGAGACTCTAACCAACGAAAAAGTTGTACATAATTCTAGATTCAAAAACGGTTAACCAGTTTCGAGAAAGCAAGGGAGCTTACCCGAGTACATGGCGGCCGCCGTCATAAACAGCTTGGGAAATCAGACCCATTAGACCAATACTTCCTCCTCCGTAGACCAGATCCATGTTTCTTGATACCTTCAACGAAAACCATACAACAGTACCCACGCAGTTAGTTACTGTAACCACAGATTTATGAAAGTAACAATACCAAAGGCTCCTTAATTGATGTACTACAACTGGGGTTGAGTAGAAACATGTACACATTCTTAAACATGTGTTTGTACATATCTAAGAAGTGGAGAGAGAGAGAGAGAGAGAGAGAGAGAGAGAGAGAGAGAGAGAGAGAGAGAGAGAGAGATGTCAGTCAATTCAAAAAGGGGATTAGCACTTGAATGGGAAGTTTCATGACAGCACACACTTCGATTGAGAAGTTTTTTGGTTGAAGTTCAAGAATATGAGAAGTCGAAATGATCAATTGAGAGTAGAGACAGTGAATTCTGCTAAAGGAGCAGAGTAAAACAGAGCAAAAGCAGTGATGAAAACAGAGAGAGAGAGAGAGAGAGCAGTTAGTAATACCAATTCTCTCCCAAGCTCAATAGCAGCATCCTTGTAGCTGCTCTTCTTTCCGGGACTACTCCCACAGAAAACACACACCCTCTTGAATTTTGATTGTTTCATTTCCTTCTCTCCCTCCATCTCTCTCGCTCTCTCTCTGTCTCTGTCTTTGTCTCTCTCTCTCTCTCTCTCTCTCTCTCTCTCAAGACTATTCAAATATTCACTGCCTCAGAGAGTCCCACACCTTTGACGATTTTGTGGGCTGGGGGTGTGTCTCTCTCCTTTGCAATGGGAGCATATTTATAACTTTATCACATACTCCCTAGCTCGGATCAAAAATAAAAAATAAAAAATACTCCCTAGCTAGCACGTACGTAAGCACGGCTAAGACTACAGTTCCTCCTTTGTCCCATATGCTTATTCCACGTTTGACCTCGGGATAAAAAGAGAGGTGCTACAGTTCCTGATGGGGATCCCGACAGAATTCCCGACCGCGCGCCGGGCTTATTCAGGCCATCGGACGGTTGATCCGAGCCGTCCAAAAGGTCTAAAAAAAAAAATCGAGTGAGCCTACGCGACAATTAACGGCATCCGATGTATGTAGGTGGCCGATCCAAACACTCCATTTTTTTGAACATATCGGATTAGCCGTCCGGTGGCCGGAGTGGGTCCGGCGCGCGGTTGGAAATTCGGTCGGGATTCCCCCGTCGGGAACCTTAGACTTTCTGGGATAAAAATTGGGGGATCGGACATAATGGAATGGGAGTAGAGCGGTGCAAGCACTGCTCATCTCAGCAATCGACGACTTGAATTTTAACAGAGCAATACACAGTCCAAATTTGTATGCGCTCAAATTTGATTCGAGCCGAGATGAACAGTCCAATCAACCGCTTTGCACCCGCTCGGTAGCATCCCTTGGTCCGGACAGAACATGCCTAGCGATTCCATATGTTCTTGAATTTAGTCGCTCCCTCTTTCTTTTCCATTTATTTCTTTGTTAGCGGGTGAATAAGCAATTTAACAACTATATGGGTTCCATGTACTCTTTAACAAACCTTCTCATTGGAAGCCAAGGGATATTCCGTATTTCTTGAATTTAGTCGCTCCCTCTTGCAGCTATTTTATTTTCAAGGTAATTTATGGAATCGTGAATTTATTTTAGTCTAATATACAAGGATTTTCCACGTACAAAATGGAATAGTGTATTATGATCCAACAGTAAATAGAGTGCAGTATTAAGTTAGTCCTCTTTCTCTGAATTATCGTACCTCTATCATCAAAATGTTAGAAATGATCCTCTTGCCCTATGGGAGAACACGCGGTCACTCACCAAATTTTTGCTTACTCCCAAAACCAATCCACACCTATAATCATTGACACACAGTCTCGCAAATGGCCCAAAATATCGAACACTTTTCGTGTTGAATTCAAGTGAGTGTCGATCAAAAGTGAATTAATTACTCTTAAAGACATTATTAATCATTTTTAGTGAAAATTTGTTGAGTTTTTTCATTAAAAAATTAATATTATTCTTTCTTCTTGATGGAAAGAATAAAAAAGAAGAAGAAGTAGAACTATACGAATCGATGTTAGAAAATTGAGCATCTAGATAAAGTTTATAAAACCATTTGCATCTTTAATGAACTTTGTAGGGCTTTTGTTAATAACTTTTGACTTTCAGATTTGAGTCGAATGTTTAATTCTAAAAATTAGACGCAGATCTAAATATTTTTTTTTTTAAAATGTCCACAAACACATTTACTATAATACCCAAAATTTTGCCCAAGCACACTATAAATAAACCCATGACGTGACCACCCAATAACTTCTCCGATCTCACTGGACGCACTGTATGTGTAGGGAACACTTGCATTAATGCATCAAAACACCAAAAGAGAGAAGTAAAATTCTCCATCCCTCACAGTTATACTATTCAGCACAATAGGACCTTAATTTGTTGTCTCCAACCCCATGCCCCTACTAATTGCTTTATTTTTGTCCCTGCACCTCATCTCTCCTTAAAGCCTGCGCGCCTTCCTTTTTTCTTTCTTTATAGTGGGAAATATGTGATTAATGTTTTAGACACGTACCTTTGTGTAGCCTCCCTTCACGATAGATGTGCCGTGAAGGCCGTCTTGAAGTAATATTTCTTTTTAGCGGTGGGTAGAATCTTTTGTTGACGACTTAAATACGTGACGGGATATTGTAAGTGAAAAATTTTGCTGCCATCGGTGGTGGATCCAGAAATCTTGTATAGAGGGGTCACTTTTGAAGCACAACCTTAGTAACAATACTTAAACAAAGGATAGTGAATAAAATTAATGGAATACTGTATTAGTTTTTGTGTATTTGTGGTTCATTATATATTAAATTTAGTTGTGCAATGCATACAAAGGTACTTCTGGTTTTACTACTATGTATTACTGTAGTACTTATTGGGCATGGTTCAACTCCCATTAGCTAAAAATTTGGAAGATTTTTTTGTTTTAAAACTACAAGGACTCAATCACAAGCCTCCTCTGTGGATGACCAAGCACTTACCGCTGGTACAAGACGCAATCCCTGCTATGTTTTGTGTAGTTTAAGTATATATTACTTACACTAGTTTTTTTAAAAAAAAAGATTCCGATAATTACAGGAGGGTCACGTGACCCTCCTGGGCTGCTAAGGCTGAATCCGCCCCTGACTACCACAATCCATTGATCTTACCATGAAATACAACGAGCTAACTATACTTTTAGGGTCCGTTTGATAGGGTATAAGGAGGAGTATTAGTTATGTGGGAGGATAAGGAGGTGGGGCCCACTCTTATTCTTGGTTTGGGAAGCATTTGGACAAGGGGTATAAGGGATGCGGGGGGATTAGTTTATCTCGGCGTAAGGAGGCGCATGGGTATTATTTATGAGTGAGTTTTCGGGTGTTATTGATTAATACCCCGGATGAGGCTTAAATAATACCCCTTCCTCCACTATTTCAACTGCAAAATAACCTTATCCCTTATCCAAACTAAATATTATTTTATCGTTCCATTTTTAATATTTCATCCAAATTAACTATTTTTATCCACTCTCTATAAAAGACACATCAATGTGGGTCCACCCTCCATAACTAATACCCCGACTATCTTATTGCCTTTTCATAAATGGTACCCCCAATCCTTATTCCGTATCCAAACGGGCCCTTAACTATTTCAAATAAAACCCTAGAGCTTCAAAATATCCCTTGGGAAAAGTTCTGAAAAGCAATAGGGCGAATTCCACTTTAACCTCCTGTGGTTTGGGTAATGTGCGAATACACCTCTTATGATTTAAAAGTGTGCACATAATCCTCTATAATTTTGAAAATGTATGGATAAACCTCTTGCTGTTATGTTTTCCATCCAAAACATGTCTCCTCACATGTAGTCAGACTCTCCATTAATCAATTATATTCCCTTCGTCCCTTATTTAGAGTCTAATATTCCATTTTGGTCTGTTCCTAAATAAGTGTCAATTTTGTAAAGTTAGTGGGTAAAAGTTGGTGCATTGTCTATTTTGTTCCTAAAAATAGATTCCATTTTGAAAAGTTAACGAGTAAAAGTGTAATGATGACGGATAAATAGGAAAAGTAGAGAAAAAAGTTGATGTGAAAGATATAATAATGATATCTTTTTAATAAATTGGAGTTACGAAGCAGGATACTTAAAAAGAGACGGAGAGAGTAATAAAGACTAACACCTGCATGGAAAGTTTATTTTTACAAAATTTGATATTTTTATTTTCGTAAACTTTGGTTGTGAATAGTGGATTTTTCTCTTTCGTAAATTTGATATTTTTGTTTACGTAACCTTACCTATCTTACCCTTTTAATAAGATGTCCATTTGTGTGTGTGTGTGTATTGCTTTTGTAAATTAGTGGGATTCCACCATTTCCTAATTTGGTGGGATTCAATCATTTCCTAATTTGGTGGGATTTAATCACAATAATTATGAGAGATAATTACAAAAGATAAATTCAAAATTTACGACCATGTTTCCCATGGATTATTTCCCTAAGCCCTAAAACATTAGGACCATGTTTTTCATGGTAAATGGTACAAATAATTTACCATGAAAATTAACCCCTCAAATGAGGTAATAAACCATGAAATCGACCATGATTTATGCATGCAAAATGGTGGGCATCTTCTGCAATGATACAAACAAACATTTCATGGTATACAATCCAATTTATTTACCATGAAATGATGAGAACAGACTAACATATTTTGTAGGGAGGTATTCTCGAACGGACACAATTAGTGGCCGAACACGTGGTATATAGGAGCACGTGGTAGATGAGATAGGCCATACTGCCAATGAGGGCGATGTTCGGCGATGGGGACCAAAGACATGATAAGACAATGATCCAAGTCATTGATAAAGGTCCAGAGACATGTGAAGTCACTGGTCCAGACAGTCTGTTCGGTAGTGAGGTGGCCGAATAGGGAAAAAACTCTTGAGAAATCAGCCTCAAGTGTTAAAGCGGCAGGAACACTCTAGAAGGTTCCAGAAAGATAGTATTCTGAAAGGAATAAGATCCTAAGAGAATAGGATCTGAGAAAGATACCCAATAGAAATGGGATGTTCGGCCAATCACAGAAAGGAGTCCTAAAAGGACTAAGGAAATAGATAGATAAGGGAACGAGAATCCAGAGGATCCTGGGTTTCCTATACGTGATAGGGAACCTAGAGCAACAGGGATGCTTGGGCAACAAGCATACGCATATCTATAAATACAAGGTAAACCTAGAAGAAAAATGTACGCAATACGATGCATTCATACGCTACTTCCTATTGATATTTAGGATTTTTTGCTAGTACGTGATACTAACTTAGGCATTAAAGGGCCTTCCACCCCTTTTCTATTTTGCAGATTAGAGTTCAACGACGAGCTAGGGTTCCAATGAGGAGGCACGAGTAGCCGTTACATTCTTATGCTGTTCAAAGAACCCTTTGTTTTTGCCCACCTACATATTTCATAGTGAATGCTACAAATAATTTGCCATGAAAATTAAAACCCCGAATGCTTGGACGTGATACACCATGAATCGCTGAACAATGATTCATGGTGAATGCTACAAATAATTTGCCATGAAAATTAAAACCACCAATGCTTATACTTGATACACCATGAATCGACCATGATTCATTGAACAATTGTGCATGCAAAATAGTGAGCATCTTCTGTAATGAGTTAATGATGAATGCTACAAATAATTGGCTATGAAATTTAAAACTCCCAATTTCATGGTGAATGCTATAAATAATTTGCCATGAAATTAAAACCCCCTAATACTTGAACATGATACACCATGAATCGACCTTGATTCGCTGAACAATTATGCATGCAAAATGGTGGGCATCTTCTGCAATGAATCTTCAATCATTCTTCGATTCTTCGCCGGATTTTGCACCATGAATCTTCTGATATACCATGAATATACGTTCCTTTGATACACCATGAATCTTCTGTCGTTCGTCTTCGCTGGATTTCGCACCAAGGGGAAGGACTGCTCTGGAAAGGTTTTAGGAAAAAAGGGAGCAAGAATTTCAAATGGAATGGGTTTCTGGTAGGATCAGTTTCCTATCTATTTTTTTGGGATTGGATCGTGGAATTAACGAGGGGGCCGATCACGGGATAATCGCGGGATGGTGAAAGTTTAGTTTTCATCCCCTTTTTCGGTGCAATACACACATACCGTATAATCTATTACAAGGGCATTTCTGGTATAAAAAAGCGTGAGGGATGAAGACATAAAGGGAAAAAAAGCCCAAGACGGAAAGGTAAGTAGAGTAAGGCTTGAGGATGATTCTTTAAGTTTTTCCAAAAAAAAGAAGAAGACATTTTGATGCTAAAAAGTGGTTATTTTTCAAAATATTTGGGTAAAAATAAAAAAATTTACTTTTTCGATTTCTCTCGTCAATACGAATCAATAACTCAAAAAAGTTTGGCGCAAAACTTACAAATGCGAAAAAAATTCAAATAAGGACAACATTTTCATATTTAAGTTAAGTTTAAGCTAAGGTCAAAAGAATGCAGCCTTAATCTAGAAACTACATGGTTCAAGTTCAAACTATGAGGAGGGGTTAACATCTCTCTCTCTCTCTCACCCTAAAGAAGTCGCCGCCCCCCATCTCTCTCCTTCCCCTCCGCCCAGGGTTTTATGCCCTAATGGGTGATGGGAGGAGAGGGATTTCTCCTTCTTGTGGGATTTTTCAATCTCTCAATTCTTGATCTCAAAGGTTTTCTCTTTTTCCCCCTTCACTCCCATCCTCCTCCTCTCCAAACGACCATTCGCCGCCCCTCTTCCGCCTCAACCGCCGTGCAATCCGACGGCTTTTGGATATAGTGGCTTGCAGATCGTGGTTGCTGGAGGCATCCTCTACCCGCCGAAGTGGGAGATCTAGGTGGATGGATGAAGTTTGCTTCAGTACGGCGGACTCCGTCCGATTCCGTAACCAGTTTTTCTCTTTTTTCTGGTTCTTTTCTTTGGTATCCCCGTGTGGGATTTCTCCCTGTTTGTGGGGCTTCTATCACTATTGTGTGGGTATTTCTAGTTATTTTCTGTAGTGCTCAATCTGTTTGAAGCGATGGGTTTAGTTGGAGTTAGGTGTAGTCTTTGAACTGAGTCTGCTCCTATTTAGTTTTTTGATCCCTTGTTAGTGATAGAATTCCCTTTTGATGTACTATTTCTTGGATCTATAATATCACCTGTTATCGTTGTGGCAAAAAAAAGAGTTCAAATTATCGTTATAGTGCAAAAATGAAATCTCAAAATGAAATTTGGAGAGGTACGAAGGATAGAGGCTAGGCAAACTCAAAGCTATTTTTCATAGTTTTAATTATTAAACTCCATTCTTGTAAACTTATTTTTCTTCTTCGCTTTGTGTGTTTTGTTTGTCTTTTCTCAATTTTTGTTAAATTTGAGTGATATTTATTGGATTAATCACCTATCTCGAAGAGAAGAGTATAAAAAGTACAAAATTATGACCTAAAGTAAAAAATATATTTATTAAAGATAAAAAAAACAAACAACTGTCTTATTTGTCTAAAGGATGTCTTACTTGAATTTTTTCAGCATCGGTCGATATTTTAATACTTTTTCTATTCGTGTCGTCGAGACGAACGAGTAACCCAAAAAATTACGATGAAAAACTGAACAAAAAGTTACGAAAAATAAAAAAATACCAAAATAAGTTTCAAACTCGGTTTTGTTCATTTGGAATACTCAAAACTCCTGCGCACGGTTCCCAATAAATTTTTTCTATTTACCTATCTCCCCTTATTACACTGTTAATCACCCTTAAAATCCAGATCCAACAGGATCGTAAATGTACAAGAAACGCAGCCTTGAACAAGAAACGCAGCCTTGACAGCAAATTCTATGCCTTGTTGTGGGGTGGCCACATGAAGAGTAAAATTATGAGAGCGACACCTGTGGAGACCTGCAGAATAATATTTTCGAGTCCCACTCAACTCCTACCGACTGGGCACGCAGCTCTCTCGCGGGAGTAGGCCTTTTTGTGCAGCCAATCACAGATCAACACAGAAACGAAGACCCTGACCCAAATTGGATTCTTCCATTATTAGCGGAAGTCCCATTATGAGAAGGAAGATGAATCCCACGATGTCATCTCTCTCTCTTTCACTCCCAAACAAAAATAGGGCGTACAGCCCCCACGCACCTCTACCGTGTACCTCGTTGCCTGTCCCAAAAAAGAAACAAAAACATTTCACATGCTGCTATGGTAAATGTTCCAAATTAGTAAAACTATGGAAACTCACTCTTCCCTGCCAATTAGTTGTCCAATATTATGAGGTGTAACTTGGCCAAGAGGACTTTGACCCGACGATAGGTGCAAGGAGAAATAAAGTGAGAGGTTCAGCTCTTATTTCAATGTGTAAATCTAATTATTCTAAAAATATTGACCAGGAGGTTCGTAGTTGTCAAGAATGTAATAATAAAGTTACCCATTTGTTTAACAGTTTAAGCTTTTCAATGATTTAGAGGTTAGTAATTTAATGTGGTATTAAAGCAGTTAATAAATCATGTGTTGGAACCTCGTTGCATACCTGATATTTACACGTGTTTAGCTCGGAGGGTTCTAACTTAAAATCAATTAGCAATAGATGGAGTAACCTCTAGAATATATTAACTAAATTTGGATAGTTTAGATGAGCAATGGCCAATGTGGAATAAAGTCTAACACTTTCTCCCCCTCACATGTTCGAATTGAGGAGACGAAGAGATTTGACTCAAGCATGGAGACTTGATCACGTGAAGTGTGGCGATCCAAGACTTAACTTTGATACCATGTTAAATTTGCTTAGAGGGTTAATAAAGCTTTCTTTTTGGCATTTCAAAATAAAATAAAATTTTGCTCAGAGGATTTCAACCTAAAATCAATTGACAATAGATTAAGCAACCTCTAGAATATATTAACCGAGCTTGTGTGGCTTAGATAAGCAATGTGAGATATAAAGTTTAACCCTTATGGAGAAGAGCTTGGCTACACTTGTGCAAATTGCTTATGTTCTCAATTTCTTTACGTAACATGAAGAAGAAGAAAAAGAAATTAAAAGGAAAAAATATGGCAAATTCCCCCCCCCCCCGCGTTACCATCAGTCTACACAATTAAAATCAATATCTAGTTAAAAAAAGCAATGGAAACAGCAGCTTGTTGTGTGTGGAAAAGTATATACATCATGCATATGTGGATGTTTGAATATTTAAACATATGCTAAATGTGACAAGAATATTGGGAGGAAAAAGTAAGTAATTAAGGATAAAAAGGCACTTTTCCGTTTACCAGATAAAATAAGAGGATGCACAATATGGTCAAAATCTGTATGCTGTTTTGACATTCCATTTCCACAGCAAAAGAAAAGGGATGTCCATGTTTGGTGGAGCCAACATTAATTGAATTTTTTTGTTTTGCTTTTTGGAAAAGATTGTCAAAGGTGTTCCACTTTTGTGGAAAAAATACTTTTTAAAAAAGAAGGCAATTTCAAGCTCAAAAATCATGTGTTTACGCAAATAATTTTCTTGCCAATATGGATCTTGTTTAATAGATCTCATTAAGATTTTTTAGATTTTTTAAATGGTGCAAAAACATTGAAAAAATATTTTTCATTTTCATTATATTTAAGTTTGAAATTACATTCGTTTGAAAAAAAGTACTTTTTTTTAAAAGTGGAACACCAGTTGATTGTATATTAATTGATATTGTAGTAGTATTAATCAACTTTTAGAGTTGTGGAATTCCTACTCATAGAACTTATCCACTATCTTCTTGTCACGATCTACACAATTAATTGTGATAACTTACAACTTATGAGGATATGATTTATATTACTTTTAAGAAAATCTTCGTTTCCTACTGTTTAATTAGGACACAAAATGTTTAATCCATTTTCGTTAATTAATTTAATTCCTAGGGTACTTCATTTAGTTTGGCAACAAAATATATCGATTCACTTGTGTTGTCTGTTTATTTTTCTAACTACTCATCATGGCCGAATTGTAGTCTAAAATAATCCCATGATCGGAATTAAGTACGAGTATTAAAGAAAACCACGATCGAAGAATTAATTTGCACAAATTAAGAGTTACAGTTTTCTAAAATAATCCTATTTGATCGGTGCAAATAGGATTTCCGTACCCTAAAATGATCCATACGTACCTGTTCATATGCACGCGTGCGCTTGGTTAATTCTAAAAACCGGAAATCCTATTTGCACCGATCAAAGTGTAGGGAAACGGTACCGACCGCCGTGCGCGGCCGTCTCTGGCTATCGGACGGCCGATCCGAGCCGTCCAAAATTTTTAAAAAAAAAAACCAAGGGGCCTAACGCGGGAATCAACGTCATCCAATGTGTGTAGGGTGCTTGATCTAGACACCATATTTTTCGTGTATATACGGTCGGTACCGTTTTCCTACACTTTGATCGGTGCACATAGCACCACTCAAAAGGGTACGTTGATTGTAGCTAGCTAGCTCAGTCGTATACCCTTTGTCTTGTTAGTTTTTAGAGTAGTACTCTCCCTCGATCAACATGGTTTAATTTACGAAATGAGAGCATAACAAGTGCTGATCGTGGAAATGCTCTAATACATGATGTTATAATGTAACGTACCGATGAACTTAAGTTAAATGGAGAGATGTTTTCTTCTTTGGTAAGCATGAATTTTTTTTTGTTTTGTTTTGTTTCTGCAAGTCAGTTAGAGATGTTTTATTAAGGAATATGGTTTAATTGAACTTAATTCAAAGTCAAAAAACTCTCTCCTGTCCGAAGACAAATCAGCATATATTAACTAATTAACTCAACTCACCCATAGCTACCTGATTGATCCTTTGCTTTCAATTGATATCCTTTGCATGTAGTCATATATATAATCATGCCCCGTTTGATAACCATTTTAGCACTTCGGATTGGATTATCAATCCCATGGGACTACTAATACTGTGTTTGGTAACCCAAAATGAGTTGGGATTATTAGTTCTTGGGACTAGCAAGGTGGGTATTAGGGGGTATTGAGAAGGGCTTCTCCCACTTGATATTAACAATCCAATCCCCTCCTTGCCAATGCACAAATACGAAAATAGCCTTCATCAATCTCATTTCCTTACCAATCATATCCCATGTGAAGGGCAAAAACGAAAATGTATACTATCAATCCAATCCTATCCAGCTATCCCATGTGAAACAAATATAATATTAATAATCACATCATCTAATTTCATCTCAAACAAACATACTCATCACCAATTCCATCTCTTTGCCAATCTATTCTCATTACCAACCCAAATCCTAATCCTATCTCCTTACGAATTCCAATCATCTATCACTGTTATCAAACGGACCTCAGTGTATGAACGTTTAATGCATGAATAATTAACTATGACTACTTCATTCACATTTCCTTCTTTATAGTAGTAGTAAGTATATATGGAGACTTTTGACAAAGTAAAGGCATTTTGAAAAAGGCTGCAGGAAGCTTGAGAGGCATGTATATACACGTTCAAGAGCTTGTGCTAAGCTTTTCAGGCATGTTTCAAGCTTAATTGTGGGATGGCGCTCCACTTTTGTACGCAAGTGTTCCACTAACTTCACGTTAAGAGTGGAGAGTCTGCATATAAAAATAGAACGCGAAAATCAATGACCTTAATTATGGGATGGATTTCTATTATTAATTGCCGTGACCGAAGTAGGTTGCAAGAGGGGTGGGCTGTAGCCCAGGTGAACGTGAGAAAACAAAAAATAAATCCCTATAGAATACTAGTTGTGCGGATAAAAGAAGATTTAAAGTGGACACAACAGAAATAGTGCAAACAAAAAATGATTATGAGGAAATTCAAAGCATGATGGATTGGTGGCGACTGACGATGGTAGTTGATGAGGTTGTCTATTTTGATGTACAAAGATATATAATGCCTATCAACATAATCTTGCGGATAAATTGATAATTGTGATCACATAATTATAATCATAATCCGATAACGTAATCATGTGTGTGGAACTTTTAATCAAAAGCTATTCACGATTGATTTCAACTAATGTGACAATAGATATTGATCACGTGCTTTGGCGGCGCTAGCTAGTGGTTCATAATTTTGCACAAAAATAACAAATGTTAAAAAAAGTTTGAATAGCGACAAAAAAATATCAGCTTTTTTTTTTTGTTAGTCAAACCGGCCCGAAAAGTGTGAAAATAAATAGTACTTGGGGTTGGGGTTTGTTTGATTTTAACGCCAATTGGAAATAGGATGATGTTCGAAAGATCCCAGGAGCTATCAACTCTTTTGGGTCTAGTTCATTCAGAGCAAAAGTCTCGCTTCAATTGAGACCTCCGCAAGTGAATGTTAATTAAGATCGGTCCTCCAGTATTAATTGAGACGCGCCTAAGCACAAAATTGGAAATAGGATGAGTTATGTAGCACTACTAATATACCATGCATGGGGGTATGGGTAAAGCTATGGAGTTGTGTACTTTGGGCTAACATATGTGTGGTGTTCGTCTAGATGATATACTAGATAAGAAGAAAAAAAGAGGATTAATCTGGACCATTGAATGGTAGGTTTGTGTTGTGCCATATTTTGTTAACCGTACATTTGTACGTAATCCCATGGGGCCGGATGCATGGTACGTATATACTCCTCTGAAAGGGAAAAAGACCGTGTTTGGTTTTAACTTTTAAGAAAGTGTAACATCCGGACAGTTAATGAGGTCTATCTAGTATGGTTGCTTTCAAACGAAAAGTTCTTTTTGACAAATTTGGTTCATTTTAATTATTGATCTAATTTTAGGAGTCAAATTTAAACCACCGACTTCTCTTCCACCTCCGCAAAAGAATGTTGTTCTTATTCTCTCTCCTAATTTTAATAAGCCGGTCCTTCTCAAAAACATACCATTAATTTCAAACATGCGACCGTGCTTCGACCAACGAGGTCAAATGAGACGTGCAATGAAAAAGAAAGGAAGAAAGAAAGGAACAAAAGTGAAGCTTTTTGTTGGTTTATAAAATCCTTAAGTAATCAGGACGTGAGAATACGTACACCACTGGATAACAATGCGTGGCCTTTTCTTTTTTGACGTTGGTGTTGTCGGCATAGGTGAGGCTGGCAAAAGGGATAGTAAATACGGTCAGTCGGCAGGGATTCTAAGGAGACAGATCTAATCTATGACAGTATATGTACACAGCAGCTCATATCAAAATATCACTGAAACAGTGACTCTCAGATACCTTCAAGAACCACGCGAGGAGTTGAAGGAACATTTTGTTACGAAACCATGCCTTCAAATCAAAATCGAAAAGCTAGAGATCCAAATCAATTTATCTACGTAATCCAGAGCATCGGTTGAAGCACCATTCATAAACCCACCATCTTGGAGATAAATAAGTTAAGCAACGCACAGGCTCTCCTTGCAAATTAATCAAATTAGAAATTAACCGCACATGCAACCTCGATCCATAAATAATTTGGCCCTAAACTAAGAATCAATTTACTTTTTGTTCAAACTGCAGTGATTCGACGTGTTGTGCAGAAACAAAAAAAACACAAAGACGAAAAAGACGAGAAAAGTGAGACCATGTATTCATACCCTATCTCGATCTACAGCCTAGTGATAACTGAGAGTGTTTTTTTTTAATAGCTCAGGTTTTCGAGCAAACTTAGATACACTTCGACTAATTCTAGGGACTCATCTCAACGCACACTTGCGAGGGTCCCAGTAATTAAAGTCAGAGCGAACTTGATTTATATGAACTTGTGGAAACTTTATATTCATCTCAAAGCCAATTCGCAATGAGTGGAGAGGTCTCAGATGTTATTAATTGATCACCCATTCCACTCTCAAGCAATATGGGATTCAGTTTCTTAACATCCCCCTTATGTGCAGCCGCGCTTGAGTTCTGTCATCATTTTTTGGATCCTATCATCGTGCAGCATTTTCGCTGGTCTATCATCGCGGGGTGTGGATTGTGAATTTTATAAAATGTGGGGTGGAACGGGCTCCGCTCTGATACCATGTGGAAACTTTATATCTATCTCAAGATCAATTGGTAATGAGTGGAGAGGTCCCAGATGTTATTAAGTGATCAACGTGGAAACTTTATATTCATCTCAAAGCTAATTAGCAATGAGTGAAAAGGTCCCAAATGTTATTAATTGATCACCATTTCACTCCCAAACAATGTGAGATTCATTTCCTTAACAGAACCGACTCTAAAGGAGTTAAACATATATATAGT
Source organism: Rhododendron ovatum (assembly GCA_019656835.1). Classification (NCBI taxonomy): domain Eukaryota; kingdom Viridiplantae; phylum Streptophyta; class Magnoliopsida; order Ericales; family Ericaceae; genus Rhododendron; species Rhododendron ovatum. Next base: position 23,298,916 of record CM033793.1, on the reverse strand, counting down.
TGTTGTTTTTCCCTCCCATGTTAGCACTAACAAGTGTGGGGCATAACCTGTACCTAATGATCGAGAAACACAGACTCTATTGCTTTCCAAGCTCAATTGCTTATCCAAATATGGTGAAAGTTGAAACAAAGGAGATAAAGATGGAATTGGTTACTTTCTTGAAATCCCACCATCATGGCCAACACTGGCATGACAACCACAGCAGATGACCTCTCAACCGTCGCCAGGTATCGTTACTCCAATCGATGGTCGCACTTTTCATGGCACCGCATGGCATAATTAGCGTCGAAAAAATCGAGTGTCTTTTTGACTATTAAGAGAAAATGGTGGGAAAATGCAAATTAACTAGTGGCTAAATTTTTTAAAGATGGGATCCCATCAAGCTTGTGGGTCAGAAAATGTAGTGTTGAGCTCACTAGCAAAATCGTACATAATTGACATGAAATGGTACCATTTCGGCTGAGTCAGAGTCCCACGAGGCTAAAGATCACTTTCAAAGATTCAAAATGCTTTTTCGGTTTGCAAGAGGCTTTTGACCCAACGACATCATGTACGTAGGAGGTGCACTTCGGTGTTAAGAGTAAGAAGTTTAGAAGTTCAACTCATGTAAAGTACTGCTAATCTAACCATTCTAATGTTACTAACTTTGATCACCTAATTAAAAAAAAATTAAAATAATAGGAGTAATAATAAATGCTGATTCATGGGTTCACCACTGTTAAGTTTGTTTCTTTCTTTCTTCGTAGATAGAGATGGTATGATTTTTGATCACTGTCTTTTTGATAGTGGATGACTTCTTTTCTAATGGAAAGTATGGCTATTAATAGCTGTTGTTGTGCTCCAATTAGGGATCACTCCAGTGGAATATAGTTTGGGCGAAGGCTTTTGTGGGTTATCGTATCCGGCTGAAGTAGACAGAATGACATGCATTTGGGCTGATAATGAATCTTACGATGGTGTTATTATCAAAGGGATGCTCAAATTTTTATGGGAAAATGACGATGAATGACGTGTTTTGATAATTAATACCCGCCAAGGACATGCTGAGCGCATTTGTTAATACTGAAAAATGTCATTGACGGGTATTAATTATCAAAATACTTCATAGGCCGTCATTTTCCCAATTTTTATCAAGTACTCTATTCGAGGTGAAGCTCAATTGCCACATTGGTCCACCATGACATATTTACACGACATCAAATTTCTTCTCGACTCCCAACCTAGGTGGTCTTTTGCCTATGTTCCTCGTTTTGCTACTGGGGCGCTCAAGAATGACTTCTCTGGATCCTTGAAATTTGACCAACTTCCATTTTCGGTTTGCCAAGTGGTTGAGACAGAGTTCGCTGATCATGCTTAGGTGTTGTCTTTCTACTTTTGTGGTTTCTTTTACCGTCTTGCTTTTCTTCTTTCCTGTTTCCCTCGTATTGGCTTAGCCCAAAATAAAAATAAAAATAAAAATCAATTTATTGGTAGAGTTTGCTTCTTGGTAATTCGAACGGTAAATGCCTAAATGGTAATCAAAAAGATCTTGCAAGTTGCAAACTATTCATCAAAGGTCACATGGATGAGCTTTATTTTAGTTTTAATTGGGACTCTTAGTGACTCGCAATAAGGCAATGTGATTGTCCACAGAATTAATCGAGTTACGCATAAATTAATCCGGACATTTAAATTATAAATAAATAAATAAAAACGAAAGGTCACATGGAAAAATTGTTTAATGGCTCTGGGGACGTCTGCGTCGTTAATTTTCTTCTGGATCACTTTTGCTAATAAATTCTCGACAAGTGAAAATATATGCCGTATGGGTATGATTTTTTTAGAGATGACAAATTATTAGTATAAGTGAATAACATCGAAAGTGACCTTTTTTTTAAAACGGAGGAAAAACCATACAGCTAGGCCATTTTATGGACCTGACTGTGCAATTCAAACTTTTGGGGGAGATACCGCGACTACAACCTTTGGGGAAGCTAGCGCAACTATATTAGTCTCGGCCCCCCACTTACTTCAGGATAGCCACCCAGTGGGGAATCGAACCTCAAACCTTGAGGAGTACTCTTAAAATCTGAGCATCTGCTTAAACCGTTTGGGCAACCCCAGGGTAACTTAGTGGTAATAATTACTAGTACAATTGAAGGCATTAATTAATCCATGGTCAAGGACATCATTCCCATGCCTTGAGGACTATATATATATATATATAGCATCTGCCTGAACCGCTTGGACAACTCTTGGGTAACTTGGTGGTAATAATTACTAGTACAATTCAAGGCATTAATTAATCCATGGTCAAGGACATCATTCCCATGCCTTGAGGACTATATATATATATAAAACTCCCTCCTTTCTAAATTGCTTGTTTCTCGTTCTATTTTAACCGGATAAAAAGTTAGTTATATTTTAAATTAGTAATGAATCTTATATCCAATATGGATCGTGTTTGATAGATCTTGATTTTTTTCAATAATATAATATTTTTAAAATCACATAAAATATTATAAATTATAAGATATAATTAATTGAAAAGTAAGACGAACTTTTAAGAGTGACAATTAAATTATGACTGAGGGAGTAATAAATAATGGTGGTCCTTCGTACTCCTCATTCCATTCGTCTAATGTCTTGTCCACTCCAAATCCAAATCGATTGTGGCATACTAATTAACTAAAGAACCCTACTAAACACAAAAGTAAAATATCATTGTGTTATTTTCAAGTTCCCACTTTGGTTTAAGGGCAAGTGACGTGCATCATGAGATTAACCTCATATCTCTCTCTCTCTCTCTCTCTCTCTGGGTCCTAATTAGTTAAGGAAAATAATTGTCTAGCCCCATCACCATCTTTCTCCATTCGTCAAAAGTGAAGAATAAAAAAGATTGAATTCTCGAGGGGGCTACTTTCTATTGTCAAAATTACTCGGTAAAATATTTGATTTGTAAAAATTCTTCTGGAATCAATTATCGGGCCTCATGAGTTAGCCCAAAGATAAGACCTATATGTATTGGAAGGTGCTTCAATATCAAGACTATTTTAACCAACACTCAGATAAAGAGGAGTTGATTAATCTTAATCACATAATCATTTAAAATGTCATATCCTCTCACTTTTAATTATTGCACTACGCTCAATTTATTCAATCTTAATTAGTAATTCAAAATGTATTTTAAAGACGCGTTTACAGTCGCGTTTGCACTCATGCACGTGCACACAAATGATGACCTAGGTCGGAACTTTGTGCTCCGTGGAATGTGGAGTAAAAATTAGGGCCCTTTTATCCTTGTTTGGGCCAGTGTTCCCTGATGGTACAATTAACCAAACAAGACCAGTAGTCAAGGTGGGTCCATATGTTGTTGCTGAGGTGTCGTCACCAAAGAAGATTAAATTCTCTTGGGATCAGGGCAATTGGGGCCAAGGGCCGGTCGTTAAAATGGTTAGTGTCTTACACTACAGAGCCCTATGGCCCATTACTTGTTCCCCATCCATTGGAACTGTCCCCTCTTTTGGTGGTAAATTTATGTTTCACCATGTTTAAATGTCTACCACACCCTATCGTGAACCAATTTCTACGGGCTTGTTCGTTTGGGGTATTTTAAATTTTTGCGTACGGTCTTAAATAAATTCTCTTTTTATCACTCTTCACTCATTACATTTTAAAACCTCCCTTAAAACTCAAACCAAACAAGCCCTCTCTATGTCTCTGCATTTTTTTTGAATGGTGAAAAGGGATTTTTATTAATCTTTAAATGTGAATACAAAGACCAAAAGAAGTAAGGAGAAGAGCAACAAGTGCCCATCACCCAAGCCTTCGATTGGCAAGATGCCAACCAAAAAGACACCCCAAGAGATAAAGCCCAGCACCTAAGAGGCCTTAATTCCCAGATAAGATAAATAAAGCGCAAATTGGACGCAGCCCAACTCCAAATAAGGCCAAAAAGCCCCAGTACATGGAGCAAAGCCCAACGAATAAGCCCAAAAATCACCCAAACCCTCGGACAAAGATTTTGGAATTCGGACGCCAAAGCCGCCGCCGCCGTGAAGTACCAAATCTCTATGAACCCGCTGTATGTCGCCGATCCCAAAAACGATTGAAGAAATGCTAGCCGTGAGGCAACCACATCAGAATCGCCACACCTCGCGCGCATCACCTGAAAACCATTCCAGACGTCTGCGCCAAACAACTCCATCGCTGCTACCATCTACTTTCAACTGACCCGACCGAAACTAGCCCCCACTTGAAAGAAAACAAACAAAACACCAACAAAATGGAGCCCTAGCCGCCCCACCCAAAAACCCACCACTACCTTCAACCAAACCTCTGCCACCACAGCCACGGTAGAAACTAAATCCACCAATGGCAACAGACAACGAAGGCCTAGAACCCCATCAAATGCTCGCCACAACCTAACAAACTCTGAGAATCCCAGCAGCCACCTAGCCAGTTTTCCCAGTGAAAAATCCTAGATCGCCTAGGTATATAGATTTGCTATGTTTTATCTCTTTAATTAATTAACCCACCAACTGAAAATTAAATCAATCTCACCAATGGAAAGCAAACAAATAAAGAACGCCATGATATACATGGAAAACCCTAAACGGGAAAAAACCACGGGAAGGAAATCATGCACTATAACTCATTGCACGGTTACAAACAAACCTATACTTATAACCTAGAATCACTCTCGGTTGACCAAGGTTGATTGTCAAATCACTCGTTCACCGCACTCAGTGTTTGACTGCCGCCAGAGACGGAGGGAGGTGTGGGCATATGGGGGCCAAGTCCCCGCGCGGTTCCGGGTTTTTTTTTTTTTTAACTATTAATTATTTTTTTTGTTTTTTTGTTTGGTGAGAACATCTAAGTATTGTATTTTGTATTGGATATTATTTCGACATAAAAATGTATTCGTTTTTTGTCCCAAAACCCAATTTCTCTCTCTGTGCACGGTCTCCCATAAGTTTTTCCTTCAATTATTGATCTCATTTCTTTTTCTATCTCTCTCTACTTACTACCCAAAAAAACCTCCCTCAAAATTTAAACCAAACAAACTATAAAATTCCCGAACCTTCAAATTTCAAAATCGTGTTCATAGATTGGCCCCCATGTTTACGAGACCTTGATTCTGTCCCTGACTGCCGCTGCCTTGAATCGCTCAAGCCTTTCGAGATACTTCCAGAATCCACTGGAAGATGATTCAGAAAGTTGAATCAAAGATGTATAAACTTCTTGGAGTTGTCATTGTATATCAATGATCGAAGATCTCATTGTACTCCAAGACTCAAAGTACCAAACCACTTCAAATTTATATCCCTCAAAAGTGGTGGCTCAACAATGGTTACTCTTCACCATTTCCTGTTTCACACGGCTGTCGATGCAACAAAAGGGGCAACCCTACTGTTTTTCTTTTTCTCAATATCTTCACACCCTTTTAGAGCATAACCCTTTACCTTTTATATGAAGTCCTGCATGCAATCTTTTTCCAACGTAAACTGAGAGGCTGCCACTAAATGTGCCGATCAATAGGAAAGTCAATCTGGTGAATTTGATAGTCACCCAGCAAATGATCCGCCTTCGTCTATCTTTCCATTTCTAGAGGTTTCTTTTCTCACGCGCAATCAAATCTTTCCTATTTATCCGCCTAATATCCTCACTCTTAATTAATAATTACATAACAAGATTCCTTCCACTCCAATCGAATACAAACTCTCTAGCTTAAATAAATAAAAGATACAATTCGATAATATGGGATACACGCCAATATGTGTTTTGTCGTGAAATTGCCAAATAAGAGAGACCACGAAAAATGGACCTTACACCCAGGAAAGAGAATCGTCAGGGGCCAAAACCACGCCACCACCTGTCACCAACGGAAACAGCGAGATAGGGGAAAACGAAGCCGGGAAGGGGAACGACAATGGAGGAAGGAGGTGGTATCTTTAGATATATCGTCAAATGTAATCCTCCTATCGAATCAAATATAATGGGCCTTATTTGTCATCTTACATGTTTTGATGATGGCAACCCTTTAAGCATTGTAATAACTATACATATGGACCAATTGTTTTGTTTAGAAAAACAAGAGCATGATACAATATTTGTTAGGTTGGGACTTGGGAGACTTGAACCTAAAACTAGATGGACCGGAAACAAGCACCCATTCACTCGGGCTAACTGGCAAGTTAATACCTACTCTATTATTTCAATATCGATCATTTGAAGCAAGCACCGTTTTCTGGGCCATAATAAACTTTCAATGCATATAATTTTTTTTTTTTTGGGGGGTAAGTATGATGCATATAATTTGTAGTTGCTGGATCTGGTCATCTTCTTCATTAGCCTTGCATCATGCATCATTCCTCATGCCAGGGTACGATCGATATTGGCACATCACAAACAATTATTGAGGCAACTTGCAGTTGCTCTTTTTTTCCATTTTGCTGTGCAAAACCAATCCTTGGCAATTTTGGTTGAAAACAGCAAGCCCATGTTCTTAGTGATATTAATAAGAACAATTCATGAGGGGCCGTTTGGAGTCATGTCCCATCAAATAGAAAATGAAATTGGTGCCTGTTTTAGGGTAAGCAAGGCAGAGGAAGGAGTAAGGAATCTCCCGAGCTTATTAACTTTAGTAGCCAAACAGGATTTGTGGTCCTAATGCAAAAAAAATATCACTACTGGGTCCAATTAATTAGACCAGCTGTGTTAATGTAGACACCATTTGCATAAGGTTGAAAATGCAGAGAATATAAGTCAGAGAAAATGAGCTTGAAAAGTTTATGCCAAATGATTGAACTCCACTTATCTTCTTTCTTTTGAACACCCAATCACTTTCACATTAATTCATATGCCAAATTGGATTTGTACACCGCTGATAATTAGTGCCAGAGAGAGGGAGAGGGGCCCCCTCCCCTTTTCTTTTTGGAAGAAACGAAGTGCATGTATGGTATCTCGTCGCCTTCGTCAGGGAGTATTATCTTGTCACATCATTATATTTGTAGGGGATCCCACCGCAACTTCGTCGATGTGAGAAGCTAAGGTTTCACCACGTGTAAGTGGTGGGAGTATGTTTAGCCCCGCGGGCTTGGGCAACTGTCGGCTAGCGGAAACCAAAATATTTTTTATTTTTTTTGTAAACCCAACAATGATAATTTTAGTTTCAGATTAAACAAAGTTTTTTGGAACACAATCAACATGGTGATATTTATGGGGATGAATTGTTTCAAGAACTTAGACATTTGAAAAACAGTATTACCGAAAGAAGTAACAAAAATGATTGACATCCTTGATTTTATAAGGTCTCATTGGGTTGCTTATTGAATGTTGTTAACTACATTGGTTACATTTACTTTGGCTAAGAGGAGTTTTTTAAGTTGAAATTGGTAAAAATTTATGTTCGATCATGTCACTAGAGAGATTAGAGTTTATGATCTTTTCTCAATAGAAAATAAGTACTTAGATAAATTAAAGAATAGTGACTTAATTGAAGAGTTTGCTTCAAAAAATGCAAGAAAAAGTTGTTTTCTTTGAATCGAATCTTACTAATCATAAAACACTATAACATGGGTTATACTTTGATAATTCAAGCTAAAAGCACGGTTTAACCATGATTTTTTTCCATTTATATATCTTTTATTTTTTATAACTTGATAGTAAGTGGACAACCAAATTTGAGACCGAACTCGGACAATCTATACATCGGGGCCAACACTGCAACCAGCAAACCAATCCCTCGTGGCGTGGCGTTTCAAATGCTTGCCTTTACGGATACCAAAAAAAAAAAATGCATGCCTTTAAGGATGGTGACGTTAGATCCAGAGAGCCCAAAGCCCAATAGCATCTCCAGCCTTTGGACCAATTAGCACGGGCCTTGGTTTCTCTCCCACAGAGAACCAGGCTGATTTAGGCCACTTATAAGAATTGAATTGTAGAGGACTTATTCCTCATCCCTTACCCAAATTTCCTCTCTTGATATATATATTATAGAATTTGATTCATTTTTCTGTACTTACCCTTTTCTTTTCTTTTTTGTAATCTTGCTTCTTTAAGTTATCTTCATTGGTAAACTCAGTGATCGAGAGACGATAAATTTTAATAACGAAATGTATTGAGTGGTACTGAACTAAGTAATTGAGCCTAATCGCCTTTGATATTTTCTTTTCTTTTTTGTGATTGATTTTTGCACTCTTTTTTCCACAATCTAAACTCTATTTTTTTTATCTTTGTTCACGCGAATACACGATATCGTACGTCGTTTCATGTATGAAAATGATTATTAAAACTCCAATGATGTAAATTTTCAAGACAATGCATACCATAAAAATGTGAAAACAACCACCCTCCTTTTCTTTTCTTTTTTTTCAGAAGCAAACCTAATTTCTAGAATTCTTGTTAATTAGCACTTGGTATCAACCAAACCAAGACCACAAAATTCTGTCACAAATGTGATGCAAAGAAGGTGTCAGCGTCCATTAATTTTTTGTTGATGAAAAATTTCCCCCTCCATCATCACATGACGTAGATTTTTTATTTTTTGTTTTGTCAAAAAAAAAAAAAACTCTAGAAATGTTCAGTCTCAGAACAACCCAAATGAAAAAGAGTTTATACAGGACACATCTCAATTTTTAAAATGTGAGATAAACGGTTGCAACCAAAATTAAAAATACTCCAGCTGCAGCTTGCTGACAGCAAATTGAAAGGCCTAGAAGGGCACTGCATTTATGCTTAATCAACATTTAAGGCACCTAAACGAACAATATCATATTGACACGTGTTGAGGAAGAAGACTTTTTACAGAATGAAAGTCGATGATCATCAAAATACTAACAAAAACTTGTCGCAAATGTTTAATTAGTAGGAGTACCAATTAATGAAAACGGCATCTGAACCGAGGAACCGGTCCATGTACCTTAATTTGGTCAACTCATATATTTTGGGATACTCATTTTGAGAAGATGTGTGGAAAAACTTGTGAACGAGACAGGATTCTGTGTGCTGAAAACCCCTATGTCGCTGTGCCGAAGGGTTTTTCGGTCAGATTGATTTTGCCACTCTCTTTTTTGTTAACGTCACTCACCTGTAAGTGTATTTTTTTGCACCAAAAATACATTTGTAGCCGAGTGACGTTAACAAATAAGAGACTGACAAAATCAATAGCAAAAAAAAAACTTACACAATCCAACCGCCGAAAAATCATTCTGCACAGAGACACACAGAGATTTTCGAGACAGGAGATCGGACCCCCTCATGAACATAATAGTAGTAAGTTTGAGTCTATACAGACCCTAGTAAAACGTGCAATGTGAACAGACTTTTGCATTTTCACTTTAAATTAATTAATGATCAAGTGGAGTAGCACAAAGACTCTGCTATGCACAAATCCAGTGCCGACTCCAGATAATTTACAGTAATTAAACTGGGTAAGTTGATCCCATGGGGCTACTAAATCAATATATACTAACCATATCAATAATTTAGTTCAATTGCGCCCTGTTTTCTTTTTATCATAACAACAAATTCATGATGACATTTGAAATACGGAGTAATGTTATTTTTATATTCATCTTATTTATGTTATTAATTAAAAAAAAGGGTATTATCATTGATCGGGATTATAGTTGAGAAATCAAAACATTAGATTTAAGGAAAATGTAGGTATAATTGGATGGATATATAACCAACAAAAGTGCTACATCTGGACGGTCAGAATTACGCACACAACCAACACAACGGTTGTGCAAGTATCATTTTTGTATAAGCAATACGATTGTTTCACCTGGGGCTCCCATATATAGCTACTGCTAGAAATAGTTCCATGTCTCTATGATTAATAATATGTACTAGTATACATAGAATTAATCCTCCACAATCTTATGGCCTTTTATTTCTTATCAAAGCTAGTGATGTGTCGGATTCAAGACCCTAGATAGTTTGGGTTGGATAGTTCGACTAGGACGAAGCATGATTTGGATGCATATGGTAGCAAAAAGCGATTTTTGACTTCTCTTGACCACGTTTTAAGCACAAATCTATCTCTTAACCATGAAATTAATATGGTCCCCAAATTTGTTTGGCAACCAAAATTTTAACTTTTGAAACCAAAAAGTTTGGTTCCTAATGCCATTTCCAGCTAGCTGTTGCAGTGGATGAGGCTCTCTGTTGGGATGGAACATAGTCTGAGCTCGATCAGTCTTCTGTATCGTTCCAATTTTATTGGATGTCTCTGAAGGGACCTCTCAATCTCATGTATGGGATCTTGTACGACCGATCTCATGTTTAACAGAGGAAGGGACCTAGTCAAAGAAAGAGATCAGTCAATACAAGAAACATATATATCATGGGAAAATTATTTGGTACGTAGTCTTGGAGTATATACCTTCATATATATGGTTCACAACCACCGTCATCCACCGCATAAGATCTCTACTCGGTACGACCCGTAGAGCTCTACTTTCCCAAGATCAAAACTTAGCCACCACACTTCTTTAGTTGTATTAATCTACAAACATCATATGAAATTATAAATCCATCGATTAAATTAGGAAACATAATCAGGGGAAAAAAAAAAGAAAAAGAAAAGTGTCAGCTAATACACCTTCATTCCTCCCCTATATAAATATGCTACCGGTATTACTTTTGGTTGCTGATTTTGCCACTTTATTTTTTGTTAACGCCACTCCATTGCAAGTGTATTTTTGGGGTAAAAATACACTTGCAGGAAAGTAACGTTAATATAAAAAAAAAGTGATAAAATTATTTCCCTTACTTTTTCTATCTCTCTCTCTCTTTCTTTCAATGATCATACTCACCCGTACGAGGTGGAGGCTAGACTTGAATATAGTATATGAAATAAATTGGAAATGACTACCCTGAGGCAGTCCATGCCCTAGTTTTAAAGCTTTCTTTGCAATAACTACGTGGCGCTGATGAGTTCTATTTGAAGCGTCACCCCTCTGACTTAAGAAAGGAACACATTTATAATCTGAACGAACTTGACCATACCTCGATTCATTTCGGGGCTCTAAAATAATGACTGAGCAAACCTCCAAGGTATGGAATATTTGGCCTTCGTGAGATTCAAACTTGTGACCTCTTGGGGATAAGCCATTTAACTATTTTCTCATGCTCACTTGACCAAACCCCTTGGAATTATATGGAAAAATGAAAAAAAATCAATTTTTTCTGTAACTTTATGTGTGTTTAGTTAACAAGAAAATTGTAGGATCTATGAGTTCAATTTTTATACGAGGAAATACTTTCCTAAAAAAATATACTAGGAAATACTTTCCTATAAAATATATAGATAATGGAAAATGTTGCATGTATAGTTACACATTTCATATTTGGATGTTTACACTCTACATCTCCAAGATTATGTAGAAATTCAAAACATTTGGATATAAATTCACAATATTTATCTTAATCTTAACTCTCTCTTTTTTTATATAAAAATTAAGCATATTTTTACATAAATCTATTAAATCAACCTTGAATTTATAACATTTGCACTTTGTTAGTTTCGTCTTGATTTACGAATTTATATGCTACTATTGCAAATTTCTCGAAAATTCAAGTACACATATTGTGAGTTTCTATGAAATGTAATGAATTTAAAATGATTCAAAAAGGTTGATATTAATCTACTACTACTTTGCACGGTGAGTTTTCATTAAGGGATCTCTTAAGTTGTTAAGTTAAGGACCTCATGAGTATAATATCGTTCTTGCTCAAATTTTGATGATTTGAACTGTTCAATGTGTTTAAAACATGGTTTTTAAAGTACTCATCAAGAAATCAGCGAATAATATGATTGGGAAGGGTTTGATCCGAACAGTTTTTCATAAAAATACATTTAAAAGCTATAAATGAATGTTTGTGAAAAACTATTCGGATCAAGCCCTTCCCGGTCTTACTTTTTGCTGGTTTCTCGCGTGTATCCTTAAAATTATGCTCTAATCACATTGAGCAGTTCGAATTATTAAAATTTGATCGAAAAAATAGAGGTCCTTAACTTACCTCAATAAGAAATCCCTTATTGGAAGGGGACTGCTACTTTGCATTGTACTAGCACCCTAGCACTGCAACAAGGTCCAGGCCCCAGGCGCAAGTAACGTTCCAGGAGGTCCTTTTTTAATTTAATAAAACTGCCGCCCTCCTCAAATTTTAAAAAACCCCATTAGAGAGAGAAGACAAAAAACATTAGCATTATTGACATTCTTACTGGTGTAGTCGCCTATTGCGTAACCTAGGAAGTTCGTTAAGGATACAAACTCTAAAAACAATATCCATGGCTACATACCTCCTGATATAAATATGTAGTATTTGACACAAGTAATTAAGCTTCATTTGATCATCACCATGAGTCTTCCGAATTCGAGTTCCATCAGGTATTTCTTCTCTCAATTTCCTTGACAAAGGGGTTCGAATCCATTTACCGGATCGAACAAAATTCATTGCTATTGTATTGTATTTATATGCACGTTCTTACATATTGTTCCTTCTGATCGTCTGTGTATTTCTAGAACCCGATACCAATCCAAACCCGAGATTTATCCGGAAACCCAAGTCGACCGCGGTGGCGACACCATCAAATTCAGGTGCAACGGAAAATCGCTGAGCGCTAAGGCACTATCGCGAGTCTTCTCGGAAGACTTCGAAAAGTTGAAGAAGAAGAAGACAGTAATCGACCCCCGGGGACAGTTTATCCGGCGATGGAGCAAGGTTTTCTTTCTAGCTTGCTTGGTGTGTTTGATTGTGGACCCTCTTTTCTTTTTCGTGCCGGTGGTGAACCCCAATGAATTCTGCCTCGACACCGAGGCGGGGGTCCTGCAAATTGCGCTCACAGTTCTTCGATCGATTACCGATTTGTTCTTCGTGATCAATATCGTTGTGCGGTCGAAAACAGCTTATGTCGGTCCGTTGTCGCGTGTGTTTGGGAGGGGAGAGCTAGTTATCGATCCGTGGAAGATCTCGTCACGCTACCTTAGAAATGGTTTCTGGTACGATTTTCTGGCTGCGCTACCGTTCCCTCAGGTATTCAATTTTGCTTCCATGTTTAAAACTTGATTTTCTTAAAAAAAAAAATCAAAATTGTTTTTCTGCCTCTTCATCTTGTTCTTTGTTTGAACTACTAGACTTTCAAATTTGAAGGTCTGATAGTATTTGTTGTCATCAGTTTTTGGACCCGCACATGAAACTTGTTTCTGCGTTCGCAATTTTTATATTTTTTTAATTTTTAAAGAAACTCACTTTGTATGAACACCAAAAAGGGGTCTTTCGATTTTGGAAATCGCGCGGTTTCCGTAGAGAAATTTTGATTGTGAATGTCTTAAATTTGTTTCCATCAAAAGTGTTTTCGTCTTTCTCACATAAAAAAACTGATTTCAAATGATGTTTTTCACTGTTTTCGTGTTTGCATTATTCAAATGTTCCCACAATAAACGAAATTTCAAATATAAGACCCTGCCAAGCAGGGTGCTTGGCAGGAGTGCCGAGCGCATCTTGGCCCTCTAAAAGTGTTTTGGACGGTCCAGATGTAAACGTACCGAAAGGATTTTTTTTAAAAAAAAAGGGAAAAGAAAAAAGATATTTTGATCCGGGCCGTTGATTCTGAGATGAACGATCGGATTGGCCGCTCAGCAGGGTCCCCGGGTCCCCCAAAACAAAGTTCTTCAACTTTTTAAAGATGTTACGGAGTAGTTCGTACTTTATTATGTAAAAGAAAGGACAAAAGAAAATTTGCGTAGGTTTTAGTTCATTGGTTTTCCAAAAATGAAACATATTCAAAAACCAAAAAGTATACTTTTAACGCACAATTATATTGTACGCGTGTGGGTCGCTCCGGATTTCACGAAAAATATCTATAAATTTTAAAATAATCTTTTATGGGGTTCTGTACAAAATCAGTTCCAAAAGATATCGGTAAATATTTTTTCTGAATTCGTAGGTTGAAACTGCTCAACTACTCAGTTTCGCCTCTTTAAATTCAGAAAAATACTTATCAATACGCATTGAAGCTGATTTTTTTACAGGATTCCATAAAAGATTATTTTAAAATTTATGAATATTTTCTATAGTATTTTTGTAAAATCCGAAATGAGCCCCACAAACGTGCGGTATAAATGTGCGATAAGATTTTTGATTAAACCACAATCATATCATATATATATATAAGAAAAGAAAAGTACAAAAGAGACACCACCGGTTCGAAAATATAAAAAACAACAAAACAAAATAGAGAAACGAAACTAAAAAAACCGCTCAGTGTCAATGTGCGATAAGATTTGTGCGGCAAGAGTATCTCTGCTGCTCACAAACAACTAAAAGTCAAAAACCGTGCAAATAAATTGAAACGGAAATCAAGAATTAATTGGCAGGGAATAGTCAACTCGACACACGGCCTATAACCCAATTCTCAAATCTCAAAACCTAATAAAGTATTACTAGTATTAATTTCCTCAGTTAATATTTATATTTTAAATGCCGGCACAACACAAATGATCCTGTATCACCATCGTCGTCATCATATACTATATCACTATTACGAGTGATCTTTCAAGACAGTTTAGTTCCGTTTAGCCACTGATTTTATCTTAATTTATACAGTAATTACGTCTATTAATTATTTAATTCCAGGTGATGATTTGGTGCATCTTACCTAATTTAAAAGGTTCAACGACTTCAGGCTCCGGAAGTTCTCTACGGTACCTGATGTTGATACCCTACTTTCAGAGGCTAACCATAGCATACCCACTCAGCATCCAAATTGCCAAGGCCACGGGTATCGTCGTCCAGAAAGCTTGGCTTGGAGCTGCTTATAACCTCCTGCTTTACTTATTGTCAAGCCATGTAAGTACGTACTTCATCACCACACAACAATAACAAAACTCATGTCTAGTCCCCGGCCAATCATTGAGGGTACGTATGGGCGGAAGAGGATTGAAGACAAATCTAATCTTCGATTACTAGAAACTGATCACACAGATACCAAAGATAAAAAAGCATGGAAATGTGGAGCTCTAAAAAAAACAACCATCTTCAAGAGTTCGTAAAGTCCAGTACCCCTTAAGTTTTTTAGTATTTCACGATCACTACACTTGATCCGACTGTGCTCATGCATCATTTAATTAATACTCTCAAAACGAGTGCACCGCCGACTTATTTTTATTAATTTGAAACCTAATACTTCTATCTAAATCAATCCAGTACATTGTGTTTGACATTAGGTTATGGGGAGTGTTTCGTACCTCTTATCAATACAACGCGAGGCAGCATGCTGGAGAAGCGCATGCGATCAGAGTAACACAACATGTAGCTATGACTACTTCGACTGCAGGACGATAGGGGACCCAACGAGGGAAGCTTGGATCCAAGCAAGCAATATGTCTAACGTTTGTTATGCAGGAATTGGTGGTACTTACCCTTATGGCATATACGGCCCCGGTGTGGTTGCTGGGGTCACCTCGTCTTCGTTCTTGCAGAGATACTTCTACTCTCTTTGGTTTGGCCTAAGGAGTCTCAGGTACCAACCAATGCACCTACTTTGAATGGCTAAACGTACACGATGCAATTACACCAAACGCAAGAATTTAGGCACAAACCACTTAGCCTCTGTAAACATGTGAAGCAACGTAGCATAATTGTTTGATAACAAATGCACTAGCGGCGAGTAGAAGCAAGGTTATTAGAGACCTTAGGAAAGCCCGGAAACAAAGAGCAGCAAACAAGGTTTAAACTAGAGGTCATTACGTAGCTTATCGATTTTTCATCCGTCTCATACAGTCTCTATTGATACTCAACACGTATTGCTTTGTATATGTTATTTTCTATCCACTCCACGTTCGATTTTTAAATAAATATAATCGCTACAGACAATTCCCACCACGTATTATTTGACGTTGTTGCTATCACTTCATAGCTATCATTACTGTTGCGCGGCTTGCTACCGCTATTTAAAGTAGCGTATATAACCTAATTAACAGAAACGTTAACTGATAATCCCACGATCGAGGAAATTAATATTCTTATAAAATCTTTACACAAAGTTCTAATTGACCGAACTTAATTACCAAATCAAAAAAGTTCTTGACCACAGTGATGCAAATTAAAGTGATATTTCTTGTCGCATCATTAGGAATGTAAGGCATTTTAAGGGGATGAGTATATCTTATTGGATAGCACTTTCGTTCTATTTTGAGGGGCTAAGGTAAATTTTGTTTAACCAAAACGAAGATAGAACATCACACAAAAACGCAAACAAGACATCTACAAAGGAACAGGGATTGGCCTGAGACTTAGGGATTTTGCTTCCTCTCAAGGTCTCAGATTCGAAACATTTTGGGTGTTATCAACTCCTTTAGAGCCAAAGAGTCGGTGCAATGCAGTGCTTTGCTATGACTTTAATAGAGACCCCCGCAACAAAAGTGTATGGTAGGATTGGTCCCTAACTTGCAGGATTAGAGGTCGTTGTGCGTGTAAGCGGGTCCGAACACCAAAGTTATCAGAAACAAAGTACAATTAGTAGAGCACTTTCGTTGTTACGCGGAATTACCCTCTTGCCCTCCTCCAAAGTAGAGCACTTTTCTTTATTTCTTGCGTATATGCTATGATCTGTGTTTTGCACTATCCATGTCATGTGACAAAAATAAGACGTACTCATGTATATGCATGCATGCAATTGCAGCACTCAAGGGCAGAATCTGACCACAAGCATATTTATTGGGGAGAATATCTATAGCACCATCATTGTGATTCTCGGCCTGCTTAACTTAGCATTGCTTATCGGGAATATGGAGGTAAATAGTAAATACTACTGTACTTACTACTAATTCATAATCACATTAATTAATAGACCACATAATAATAATTAACATTCTTAATTACTGTATTATAGAAAAATTACAGTTTTAATTTTATGCATGTTGTGTGTGTGTATATATATATATGTTCTGTTTGTAATTGGTGTACTGCATGGCAACTGCATCCAGGGATACCTTCTATCGAGTAATCAGCGGATAGAGGAGTGGAGGGTCAAGAAGAGCGACAAAGAGCACTGGATGCATCACAGGCAACTCCCCCAAGAACTAAGAGAATCGGTGCACAGATATGATAGGTACAAGTGGGTGGCTACTTACGGAGTTGATGAAGAAACCCTACTCTTTGACCTTCCCAAAGGTCTCCGCCGCCAAATCAAACGCCATTTGTGCCTCAATCTTGTTCGACGTGTAAGAACCCCGTGCGGCCCCTCATTTATCTACCTATATATAACTTCTCATTTAATTCAGGATCCTGAAAATTAGTCGAGATTTCAAGTACTTTACAACCTTGAAGCTAGATTTGTCCGCCCAACATCTATCTTTTCATGAAAATCTACCATGTGTCCATTTGAGATTTTTGGAAAAGTAATTATTGCCCTCCTAAGATTGTGCTAAAAGCATACACATAATACATCACCCTAGCAACATATGTAAGTATCATCATCGTCTAGTCAACTTGCACGCACTTCGACTAATTTTGCGGCCCTAAAGATAATGATCGGACATAACTCCAGTGGCATCTGAAACTTTAGTAGTATTACTATTCTCTAAAATTGCATTGCAGGTGCCCTTATTGGAGGAGATGGATGATCGGATGTTGGATTCGATATGCGAGCGGCTACAGCCAAGACTTTGGACCGAAGGCATGTTTGTAATACGCGAAGGTGACCCGCTCAACGAGATGCTCTTCATAATCCGGGGCCACCTCGACTCCCCACACCACCAACGGCGGCCAACTCGGGTTCTACGACTCCTGCCGGATCGTCCCGGGCGACTTCTGCGGCGAGGAACTGCTTACGTGGGCCCTCAAGAAGCATCGAAGCGACGTCCTCCCGTCGTCCACGCGCACTGTGAAGGCTAGTTCGGACGCGGAGGCATTTGGTCTGGGAGCAGAGGACTTGAGGTTCGTGGCGTCGCAGTTCCACATGCTGCACAGCAAGAAGCTTAGGCACAAGTTTCGGTTCTACTCACACCAGTGGCGTACCTGGGCCGCTTGTTTTTATACAAGCGGCCTGGCGAAGGTACAAAAGGAGGAAGGAGTTCCGCGAGCTTGGTGCTGTGGAGGGTGGTTCAGGCTCGCCCGGGAGTTCCGGGTCAGGCCGAGGGGAGGTTTTTGTGGCCCGACCGGGGTCTGGCTTGGCCCATTTTGCGTCAATGCTTATATCAGACATTAGGAGCAAGCGTTACGGGTCGGAATCAGGGGTGCTTAGCCCGTTACCGAAGCCGGAAGAGGATTGAAGGAACGGGACTCAAATGAGGCTTCAATATATTTTGATCACTTGAAAATGCGTAAAGGGGAACTTGAGATTTGCTGGGTTGTACATATTTTTTAGGGGGTTTTAATATCAAAATTGAACCAAGTCTCTGCATGTTACCCTTATTTTTCAAGGCCTGAATTAGTACATCTGTGGTGAAATTGAGAATCAATGCTTTCCAAAGTGTTTTTTGGCTGAGAAAAACTTCTTTACGGAGAAATCTGTAAATAAAGTTTACAACGCTCAATCACGCCTACTTTTGGACGATCTGAATTTTAAAAAATTATTCGCTAAAATAGTTACCAGTGATTGCCAAGACGGACGGCTAAAATTGCGCGGAGCCGTGAATAACTTATTCAGTTTCTCTCTTTGTTCTCTCTTTGTTGCCGCTTGATCATTTATGGCAACTATTCATTTGTTAGGAGGAAGTGCTATAACTAGACAAAGAAGTCCAAGATTTACACAGAGATTTTACCCACAGACGTTTGACAACAGAAAAGATAGGACACATGAAAAGAAAGCATAAAACTGTCCATGAAACAACACTGGCGGTCCAGATTCACACCTTTCAACTGGAGGTCAAATTTGTCCACACCTATGGTTAACAATTGCAAAATTGTCCAGAATTCTGCTCTGAGTTTTTTTTGTAGGAGTTTTGTACAATGTCAAATGTCCACTGTATGGCCAATTCAACAGGAAGACAGAATTGAAGCTTCTAAACCTATTTTTTGTCCTGAGTCTTCATAAAAATCAGGCTCCGCTGGCTTCGACTGCGGACTCATAAGGCCCGAGTCCGACCCAAAGCCGTTACTCCTTGTACTCATCCGCAACCTCGCCGCATACCATGCCAACCCTGACCTCAATTGGGAGCCCGATACCTCCTCTCCATTCACACCCAAATCCATGAACGACCCCAAGCCATTGTGTTCCTTCAAATGAAGCTCCGCCAGTTCCTTCCGCTTCTTATACCTCCTCCATGCGGCCTGTATGTAACACGCGGCCCACGTCTGCCATTGGTGTGAGTTGAAGCAGAACTTGCGCCTTATTTGCTTGCTATGTAGCCTCCTAAACTGAGACGCCACAAATTTTGTCCTCCGCCACGAGTGCAAATGCCTCAACGTCAGAAATGGCCTTGACAGTGCACGTGGAAGAGGGGAGGATTCCGTTTTGGGTGCGGGTGGAGGGCCCACGTTAGGAGTTCCTCGCCACAGAAGTCGCCGGGGCCAATCCGGCATGAGTTAAAGAAACCAGTGCGGCCGCCGTTGGTGGTGTACGAATTGAGGTGGCCTCAGATTATGAATAGCATTTTGGTAACGGGGTCACCCTCTCTTTCTAGGAACATGTCCTTGGTGCATAGGGTGGGCTTCAGCCTCTCGCATATTGAGTCTAGCATCCGATCATCCATGTGATCAAACAACGCGACCTATCGCATAGGCAAATGATGAGGACATTAATCCATGAAGAACTAATAGTATTGGTGCTGTACATCATCAGAATATTTCAACGAAAGGTTCATTTCCTATGTGTCTGCTCACATGGCGTATTGGGTTCCATTACTTTTCAAAAATTGAATACCACACATGGACACAGTCCGTAAGTTGATTAAAAACACAATGAAGGTGAAAAAAGGTAAAATATATACGGTTACATATGCTATTTATCTAGATACTAAGCTCACTGAATAATAGTTGTGGACTTACTCGTCGAACTAAGTTGAGACATAGGTGGCATTTAATTTGTCGTCGAAGATCAGAAGGGAGGTCTTTGAGAATAGCTTCTTCATCAACTCCTTGAGTGGCAACAGTTATCAAAATTCTTATTTTCTTTCCAATCGACGGAGAATCGACGGGAAAATTGTATCGTAAGTTTGCTGGAATGTGGGTGTGAAAAGTGGAGTTTGGTTCCTTGCCGGATTTCAGGACTTTTTTGGAAACAAACAATGAAGTGGATGAAGTATGGAAGAAGATTAACAAAATGGACTTTATTAACCCTCAAAGTAGAAGAACAACCAATCGAGATGATTGAGTGAACAATTACAAGTTAGCTCTACTCCTAGAAAAGAAAAGATAAAGGCCTGATTGGCGTTGTTTGTGTGTGTCTAGAACTGCTACTAACTTGTTCTTAAATAGGACTCTCCACATTTGAATTCAAAACTTTCCCCCAAAAGTAGCAGTTGAAGATTCCTTAGATTCTGATTAAGAACCTTCTTCAACTGCCGATCATGCCCACGTTGAGAAAGTTGTCTTGTTAATTGTGGTTACCACCCTCTTCAATCGTGGAATCGTGGGATCCAGTTCCAATTGACATCTGTCACCTGATCGACGGACAAAAAGGTCATAAGAATATGCCACGTGTAGGCCAATCGACGGACAAGACTTTTTATAGTTTTACCATCGATTCACCTCCTTTCTGAATTATTAAGTTGAGACCATTCTATCCTCATACTTGCCCATATTTACTCTTGCCACGTGTCGCCTGATCGACGGATAAAAAATAGAAATCTTAATTGTGGTACAAACAATGCCCCCCTTATTTGTTTGAGTTAAAAATCATTTAACTCGAATAAATAATTCCTTTGCCTTTTCCAAAAGGCGTGATTAACACATGGGGCTCTTCCAACGTATATATATTCTCTTGTTTATAAAAATTAGGGCACCGTTAGAAACCATCAACTCCTGAATCGATGGCGCGCAAGAAAGCTCCTCAAGGTAAAGCAATGGCTTCCAAAGCTTCCTCCAAATCGTCGAATCCTCGGTCAACCCAGAAGAAAGAATTGAGTTCTCAGAAAACAGAAACCCTGACAGAGTCCTATCTCCCAAGGTATCCTCAATGCCTAAGGGAGGCACCTCAGTTTCCTCTTTATTTTATTCCTGTAGTTGGTTGTCCCTCCAAATTCATACTGGGTCCTATTTACTCTCCAACCTCCCCTGATTCACTACCGACATACTATCTGGTGAATTTCGACGAGCCTTTGCTCCTCTCGCTCCCAGGTCTCCATCGTACTGGTTGGAATACCAGAGGAACAATCCGATCATGGCGCTCTGTATTCCCATCTTGGACAAAGTGGGTGGACCGTATGAGGGGATACCTACACCTCTCGTGGCGTGCCATGGGAATTTACGAAACCATAGACCTATCCACACAGGCCTTTGAATTTAACCCTAATTTGATTGCTGTTGCTGCCTGTTTTTGGTCTGTTTCATCCAACACCTTTGTTTTTCCATATGGCCCTATGAGTCCCACAGTTTTAGACATCGGTCATCTGACTGGCCTACCGTGTATAGGTGCAGAAGTTTATGCCGCCTTGGATCATCGTCCTTGTGATCCACCGTTTGAGGCCTCTATTGATAATTCGTGGAGTTATTCACATTTTATATCCCTTTTTTGTACTTCTGATCTCAGAGAGCCATCATTTACTGAGAAAGTAGCATTTTATTTGTATTGGCTCAACAAATACATGCTATGTTTGTCTGGTTTAAAGATCACCAAGGAATATGTCCGTTTGGCTATCTGCTTAGCTCAAGATGCACAGCTTGCTTTAGCTCCCTTTGTACTAGGGACATTGTATAAAGGGTTGTGGATATTCACAAATAATAAGATTACCAGTAATTGTGGTGGTCCTTTTTGGATTCTCCAGGCATGGCTGTATGCCTATTTTCCATTTCTAAAACCCATGAGTTATTTTCCGAAGAGGAAAGATGGGGGTAAGTGCTTGAGCTATGCAGAATATTTTTTAGCCCATGAGCCCAAGCATGAGGACTCATCCTTCAAAAGGTACTTCACAGCTTTCTATAGCCCTGTTCTCGAAGAATATCCTACTTGGCTCCCTTTTAAGGACTGCCGTTACTCAGCATCACGAAGGATAGAACCCATCCTCAAATTTTTGGTGCCAGCCCAAACAGTTAATGAATTTTGGGCTAGCATTTTGATATCAAGATTCCTGTCGATAGGATTCTCCCCATCAACCACACGCTTTTCAACTGCAGTTTTGAAGTCTACATGCCAAATCAGTGTGCTAGACAGTTTGGTTTGTCACAAGGGATCCCTGTCCCTCACACACATCCTAGGATTAAGGATTTAGCCAAAACAAGGCCAATTGTGACCCAGACTTCCCTAATTACGGAACTGATTGGACAATTTCAAGGCATCAAGGCCAGTTTTCAACTAGCAAGTTTTGTGGCCGAACCTTCTCTCACCTCAGAATTCAGATTGTTTTGGGACTGCATTAAGCCCACCATTTTCAACAAAGAATTGAGCAACTGTCTCTTGAGACTTGATACTAACAATGTGGAAGCAGGTCTATATGATGAAGACTTATGGCCAATCAAGGTGGAAGGTTCAGAAGTGAAATCGATGGGGATAAGCATTACTGAAAGCCAATTCCTTAAATATATTACAGATGGTTTTAAAGAAATAAGTGGGATTTTGTTAGACCTAACATGATACTAAGGTCTAGTGGTTCTACATCAAAGGTTTCCCATGATCAGTGACAATCGAAGCCATGTGAATGAAGAGTTAGCTACTTTAAAAGCTACTTTTAAGAGATTATTTTCTTTCATTGTATCTAGAAAATTAGAGGCTGATGAGCCTATTTCTTGTAATTGGGCAGACTGTGTAGTTGATGATAGTCCTTTGTCTGTTAAGGAATTAGCTATGGAAGATCTTAAAGCTGCTCCTGCTAAACTTGATGATTATAAAGCAGAAGTAAAAGATCCATTAGAGGATTTTAATGTAGGAACAGAGGAAGATCCTAGAATTCTTCATGTATGTGCTGCTTTACCTGATGAAATGAAGGATCGTTTGAAGTACTTGTTGTCTGAATTCAAAGATTGTTTTGCTTGGGATTATCCTGATATGCCTGGTTTGAATAGATCACTAGTTGAACACAAAATTCCTATTAAAGAGAACTTTGTTCCATATCAACAGATTCCAAGACAGATGACACCTGAAGTTCAAAAAGAAGTAAAGAAAGAAATGGAACGATTATTTAAGGCCAAATTTATTAGGCCTGTTAAGTATGTTGAATGGATTTCAAATATTGTTCCTGTAATCAAGAAAAATGGTAAGGTTAGAATATGCATTGATTTTAGGAATTTGAATACAGCATCACCAAAAGATGAGTATCACATGCCTGTTGTAGACCATTTAGTGGATGCAACCGCAGGCCATCGATTTCTTTCCTTTATGGATGGTTATTCTGGATATAACCAAATATTTATTGCAGAGAAGATACACACAAAACTGCATTTAGATGTCCAGGATATATTGGACTATTTGAATGGATTGTTATGGCATTTGGATTAAAGAATGCAGGAGCAACTTATCAAAGAACAATGAATGTGATTTTTCATGACCTAATTGGAAGGTTTATGGAAGTTTATATTGATGATATAGTGGTAAAATCACATACATTTGATGAGCATGTATACTATTTAAGACAAGTCTTGATGAGAATGAGACAATATAAGTTGAAAATGAATGCAATGAAATGTGCTTTTGGAGTTACTGCTGGAAATTTTTTGGGATTTCTGGTTCATAAGAAAGGGATTGAGGTTGATAAAGATAAAGCAAAAGCTATAATAGAAGCACAGCCTCCAACAAATAAACAGGAACTCCAACAGTTTCTAGGACAGGTAAATTTTCTCAGGAGATTTATCTC
The DNA here is from genome assembly GCA_019656835.1 of Rhododendron ovatum. Classification (NCBI taxonomy): domain Eukaryota; kingdom Viridiplantae; phylum Streptophyta; class Magnoliopsida; order Ericales; family Ericaceae; genus Rhododendron; species Rhododendron ovatum. The sequence goes on along the minus strand of CM033793.1, from coordinate 23,274,974 downwards.
CAATTTGTCTGGAAAAACTCTTGCTTTTTCCCCATTATTAAAGTTAAAATCTCAGAAAGATTTTACATGGGAAAAAGAACATCAGAAAGCTTTTGAGTTTTTGAAGCAATCATTGGTAAGGCCTCCTGTTCTGATGCCACCAATATTTGGAAAACCTTTGAAATTGTATATATCAGCAGGACACCAATCGATTGGTTGTCTTTTGGCTCAAGACAATGAAAATGGTCATGAACAACCATTTATTATCTTAGTAGAGATTAAATGAATGTGAGATAAAATACAAGCCTATTGAAAAGCTATGCTTAACATTATATTTTTCTGCCATCAAACTAAGATGTTATATGTTACCATCGACGGTGCATGTAATTGCACAAACAGATGTCATTAAATATATGTTAACAAGGCCTATATTAAGGGGCAAACAAGGAAAATGGTTGTTATCATTAATAGAGTATGATTTACAGTACGTGCCTCAAAAGGCAGTAAAAGGGCAAGCTTTAGCTGACTTCGTAGCTAATCATCCTAACATATTAATGAAAAGGATGAATTTGAGATACATATGATTGAAATAAAACCATGGAAGTTGTCATTCGATGGTTCCAAACTGACAGAGGAGTTGGAGCAGGTGTAGTTTTTACATCCCCAAAAGGAGAGTTCTTACAGTTTTCTTTTCAGTTAGATGAAAACAGGATTCTGACCAATAATCAAGCTGAGTATGAAGCTTTGATTATCGGTTTAGAGATTGCAAAAGAATTGAATATTAGGTATTTAAATGTTAGGAGATTCACAATTGGTAATTCGACAGATAACAGGAGAATATAAGTGCAATCATCCTTTATTAGAATTACAACTACAGAAAGTTAAAATTCTGATAACATATTTTGATGAAGTACATTTACAACATGTTTATAGATTGGAGAATAGTGATGCTAATCAGATGGCACAAATTGCTTCTGGAAGGATTCCAGAAGAAAAAAAATTAATAAAGGTCCAAAAGAGATTCTTGCCTTTCTCTATTGAAAGAGATAGCAATGATTTTGATGTTATGGAAATAAATCTGGTTGATGATTGGAGGTTCCAATAAGGAAATTTTAGAGAACCCAAAGGAGAAAACAGACAGAAATATAAAGCAAAGGGCCATAAATATGTTATAGTAGGCAATGATTTGTTCAGAAAATCTTCAGATGAAGTATTATTCTGTGTATTGATAAATCCCAAGCAATGACGGTTATGGGTGAAGTTCATGAGGGAACTTGTGGTTCTCACCAGTCTGGAGAGAAATGAAATGGTTACTCAAAAGATATGGCTATTATTGGCCAACAATAAGGAAAGATTGCATCTCATATGCTAAGGGATGTCAAAATGTCAGCAATATGGACCTATTCAAAGGGTTCCAGCTTTTCCTTTACAATCAATTGTTAAACCATGGCCTTTCAGGGGATGGGCAATTGATATGATTGGAGAAATAGTTCCTCATTCTTCTCAACAGCATGAGTATGTAATGGTGGCTACGGATTATTTTACAAAATGGACAGAAGCCATCCCATTGAAGAATGTAGCACAGAAACAAGTAATTGATTTCATTGAGGAGCATATTTTCTGTCGATTTGGTATTCCTGAACAATCACAGTTGACCAAGCATCTGTGTTCAATGGTCATGAAGTAATGACTTATGTTAACTCATATGGGGTTAAAATCTTGAATTCTTCTCCTTATTATGCCCAAGCAAATGGGCAAGTAGAATCTACAAATAAAATTATTAAGAATACTTTATCTAAAATGATAATTGACAATCCAAGAGAATGGCATAATCTACTGCCAAGAGTGTTGTGGGCCTATAGGACTTCAAAAAGGGAAAGCACCAGGGCTACACCATATGAGTTAGTATATGGCCAAGCCGCAGTTTTACCCGTCGAAGTTAATATTATATCTCACAGAGTGGCTAAGCATTATGGCCCAAATAATGTGGATTTTGAGGAAGCAATGTATCAAGAGTTGGATGGACTGGAAGAATCCAGAATAGATGCTTTAAACAACATACAAGCACAGAAGAAGAATTTAGAAAGAGTCTACAATAAAAGAGTCCATGAAAAATCATTTGCAGAAGGTTTGGAAGGCAATTTTGCCTTTAGATAAGAAAAAGAAAGGGTATTTTGGTAAATGGTCTCCAAATTGGGAGGGACCATTTCGTGTGTTAAAAGTTCTAAGAGGTGGTGCTTATCAGTTAGAATCTATTCTTGGAAGTGCCATGAAAGAACAATCAATGGAAAATATTTAAAGCATATTTTCCATCCCCTTGGGAGTTAATCGACGAATGAAAACATAAATCGACGGATGGACAAATAATTCAACTTAAACAGATCATCATAAAGCCTATAAACTTAGGCTAAACTTTTCATTAGAATAAAACAAGTTACATTTCCTGCTCATAAAAGGAAATAAACATAAATTTCCTATTAGAAAGGAAATTCAGGCATTGATAGGGTTACCCTCAGCATCAATCCGAATGATCTCAAAATAGTGGGAAACTCCAAGTAACAAAAACATGAAATTTTCCCAAGCATAAGTCAGGAATGCATGCTCTTTGTCCCTAGCCATTGCCTCTGCATCCATCTTTATCTTTTTATCTACTAATGGCCTCATGGCCATTACACTCTTTTCAGCTTGAGCCAAGAGGTGGGCTCTCTTGTGGTTTTTCTTCCGAAGCCAGTTCTGATGCTTTTGAACAGAGCTTTTGAGAATTTGGTGGCAGTTCCCAATTGGAGTGGTTTAAGTCTAACACTTTGTCATGAAGTTTAACCACTTTGTCATGTTGAACTTCATAATCAACCCAAAAGGGATCATAGAAAGCAGCAGTGCTGGTCTTCATCCAAAGCCTTATAAGAGGCAGTGCAGATTTGAACCCATGAAGATGGGTAGTAATGAGGCTACTCTCATAAAATTGAAGGGTTTCACATGCCCATAAGAAGTTCAAATAAGGGACATGTTCCTCCAGAATGTGAACATCCAAAAAGGCAAAAGCCCAATAGCTCTTTGGCTGTAGTTTCGTCAGAATCGTATAAATCGAATACCCAACATGGGCTTGAGATAGTGGAGGATTATACCTCAAATTCTCTAACTCTTGAAACCAATCAGGGTTCTCAGGAGGGGAGAGATGTCAGGTTGGTCATCAGAAAAGCCAACAAAAAGGCTTTCTACCATTTCCTTCCAATAAGCTTGTTGATTTTGGCCCTCTTGAAAAGGGATTCATGATTCTCCAAGCTTGGCTTGCCACCTGCCTCTGCCAGTTGAAATGGCATTGGCCTATATGGCATGAAAGTAGTGAATCCAGTAGCATTGCTTGTGGTTCCTCTCTGACCCAGGGAAATTGATAACTGACTTTGACGTGTGAACGTCGAACACTCGAATTAGGATATAGAGGAGGATCCTCCATTCTGACGATCACCCTTTCAGTGGGTGGATTGATACCCCAACTGGATGGGGGTTAGAAGGCAAAGGATCATCCCAGCCTGAATGGGCTGTAGTGGGAGAGAATGGCCGATCGACGTATCAAAAGAAGGCGAGGGGGTGCTTAGATCGATGTCCATGGTGTTAATTTGACTATGAAGATGAGAAGTCAATTGAGAGGGAAAAGATCGATGTATAATCATCCCACAAAGGTCCAATTTATAAGGAAAATATGAGCAACGGTTCAATTTTCAAGCAGTTAATTAAAAGCAGTTATTACCCATGATCAGCTCCACTAACAGGAAGTGGAGGAAAAAACGGTTGGTATTTTCCATGGGTTGTCATTGGTTTATCCCATCGGTAAAGAAGAAAATAGTTAGCCACAATTTATATCCATTACCAAGGAATGGAATAACATTGGTTAATGGTTTCATAATTTCCTATGAATTGACCCTATCAGTGGGTTTGTTTCAAATTTTAAAAGAAGTAAGCAAGTAGGATTGATTTTCCTTATCGATTGGGGACGTGAGCTGCTAAGAGATTCTGGTAATTTGGATAAATACAAGAATAGGATGAACATACCCCGAAATTAATACAAAAATTTCAAAACAAGAAGTGTAAAAACCTACAAACAAGGCTAAACATTGCAAGAAAATACAGAATCCAACTAATAAGATGCCTGAAACATAGAGGCCAAAATGATAAGTTGTAATATACAGAGTAATCATTGGTTCCTGAGTTTAGCTTCTAAGAACAACTTGGAGAAATAACTCCACTTGCTGTTGGTAGCATTGTATTTTTCCTGATATTTCAAAAGATCAGTGTTGGCCATAGCAATGATGGCCTTAGTGCTTTGCTCATCACAGGAGACCTTGGATAATTCTTGACTGATCAACTCCTTGCGTGCTAATAAAATCTTTTGTTGATTATCAAGCTGACTCAAACGAGCAAGAAGGGCTGCCTTTTCATCCTCAATCTGTTGTAACTCATCTTTCAATTGATGTATATTGTTCCCCATTGTGTCCAAACCAGCTGAGATGGCTGCAAATTGATTGAGGATATCCTGTTTGCTCTTCATCTCTTTCTGACAGTAGGCTGCTACTGTCAAACTCTCCTTTACAATTGAGCCAAATTCTTCAAGCTTGATTTGCTCAGACAATGGGAAAACTTTCTTAGATATCAGACAAGTAATACAACTAGAAAAAGCTGCAGAGTGTTTAGTGGCAAGTTCCAACGGAAGTTCAAGCAGCTCGAAAAGGATTTTTATCTCATCTTTTGTCTCCTCACTAAGCTCAGATGATGGTGGAGAAGTCAGAGATTCAGAAAACTCAGAAATAGACTTGGAATAGAACTCAGAGTATTGTTTGGTCCTAGTCAACATAAAGTCCAAGTCAAAATTTGGTGAATTGGTTGGCAATTCAACATCAGCCCCATGGGCAGGTGAAGGGAGAAGTTATTGGAGTAGTGGAAATGAGGATCAACTCTGGAGTAAGGACTTCCCTTTCAACTTGCTGTTGCTCTGAGAGTTCAGTAGCCTCAACCAATAGTTCTACAGGCTCTGACACAAATTCTCCTTGGATAGGAGAACGAATTCTTGATTGATCAAAAGGAGGCTCCAGCACTCTTTCTCCTTGAGCAGGAGAGTGGATCTCTGGTTGCTCAACACTAGTAGTCTCTTGTTCCACAAGGGGATCAACTCCCAGAGTCACAGGGGAATTTGGTGCTGAACTTAAGATGAGCTCAGTAATTGGATCAAATGTTTGAACCTCTGGAAAGGTTGATTTGTGGCCCATGTCAGAAATTTTGACACTTTCATCCGAAATTGGTGCTGGACATGTTAAAGGTAAAGGGGCATTAAATGGAAGATCAAATTGATTAACAGAAGAGGAATTGACAGGAATTAATAGGTTTGTAGTCAAACTTTTATCTTTATTACATTCATCATCTGATTGAGGTGCCAATTGCAGTCTCCTCATTGTTTTCTAGATGTGAAAGGAAAGAAATGAATCAATAGAGGATTGACATATGATATCTATAGTCCAAATTGGTAGAAAGATGAAATTCTTACCCTTTTAAATGTCACCAATGTCTCAGAATCTTCAGCAATTTCTAGAGGACTGACCTGTCGATCAGGTAAGTCAAGACCTTTCATTGCATCCGCCATCAGTGGGAGATCTTGCAAAGCACTTCGGGCTTGAGAAGTCCTGCTTCTTTTCCTGGAGGGAAGTGAAACCTCGGGTTGCTTCCCTTTATCTTGGCCTTTTGGGCCTCTTGATTTTGAGACATGAGCTTCCTCAGGAACTAAAACATGAGAAATAGTTAATAAGATTAGGACCCCATGTCTACAAAATAAAAAGGGATGATTTTATGAAAGATACCTGACGAGGATTCTTCAGGATCAAGTCTCAAGAGACAGTTGCTCAAATCTTTGTTGAAGATGGTGGGCTTGATGCAGTCCCAAAACAATCTGAATTCTGAGGTAAGAGAAGGTTCGGCCACAAAACTTGTTAGTTGGAAACTGGCCTTGATGCCTTGAAATTGTCCAATCAGTTCCGTGATTAGGGAAGTCTGGGTTACAATTGGCCTCGTTTTGGCTAAGTCCTTAATCCTTGGATGTGTGTGAGGGACAGGGATCCCTTATGACAGACCAAACTGTCCCAGCACACTGATTTGGCATATAAACTTCGAAGCTGCAATTGGAAAAGCGAGTGGTTGATGGGGAGAATCCTATCGACAGGAATCTTGATATCAAAATGCTAGCCCAAAATTCATTAACTGTTTGGGCTGGCATCAAAAATTTGAGAATGGGTTCAATCCTTCGTGATGACGAGTACCGACAGTCCTTAAAAGGAAGCCAAGTAGGATATTCTCCAAGAACAGGGCTATGGAAAGCTGTGAAGTACCTTTTGAAGGATGAGTCCTCATGTTTGGGCTCATGGCTAAAAATATTCTGCATAGCTCAAACACTTACCCCCATCTTTCCTCTTGGAAAATAACTCATGGGTTTAAGAAATGGAAAATAGGCATACAGCCATGCCTGGAGAATCCAAAAAGGGCCACCACAATTACTGGTGATCTTGTTATTTGTGAATGTCCACAACCCTTTATAATGTCCCTAGTACAAAGGGAGCTAAAGCAAGTTGTGCATCTTGAGCTAAGCAGATAGCCAAACGGACATATTCCTTGGTGATCTTTAAACCAGACACACATAGCACGTATTTGTTGAGCCAATACAAATAAAATGCTACTTTCTCAGTAAATGATGGCTCTTGAGATCAGAAGTGCAAAAAAGGGATATAAATGTGAATAACTCCACGAATTATCAGTAGAGGCCTCAAACGGTGGATCACAAGGACGATGATCCAAGGCAGCGTTAACTTCTGCACCTATACACGGTAGGCCAGTCAGATGAGCAATGTCTAAAACTGTGGGACTCATGGGGCCGTATGGAAAAACAAAGGTGTTGGATGAAACAGACCAAAAACGGCAGCAGCAGCAATCAAATTAGGGTTAAATTCAAAGGCCTGTGTGGATAGGTCTATGGTTTCGTAAATTCCCATGGCACGCCACGAAGGTGTAGTATCCCCTCATACGGTCTACCCACTTTGTCCAAGATGGGAATACATAGGGCCATGATCGGATTGTCCCTCTGGTATTCCAACCAGTACGATGGAGACCTGGGAGCGAGAGGAGCAAGGCTCGTCAAAATTCACCGGATAGTATGTCGGTAGTGAATCAGGAGGGGTTGGAGAGTAAATAGACCCAGTATGAATCTAGAGGGACAACCAACTACAGGAATAAAATAAAGAGGAAACTGTGGTGCCTCCCGTAGGCATTGAGGATACCTTGGGGATAGGACTCTGTCGGGGTTCTGTTTTCTGAGAACTCGATTCTTTCTTCTGAGTTGACCGAGGAGTCGACGATTTGGAGGAAGCTTTGGAAGCCATTGCTTTGCCTTGAGGAGCTTTCTTGCGCGCCATCGATTCAGGAGTTGATGGTTTCTAACGATGCCCTAATTTTTATAAACAAGAGAATACATATACGTTGGAAGAGCCTCGTGTGTTAATCACGCCTTTTGGAAAAGGCAAAGGAATTATTTATTCGAGTTAAATGATTTTTAACTCAAACAAATAAGGGGAGTATTATTTGTACCACAATTAAGATTTCTATTTTTACCCGTCAATCAGGTGACAGGTGGCAAGGGTAAATATGAGCAAATATGAGGATAAAATGGACTCAACTTAATGATTTAGAAAGGAGGTGAATCGATGGTGAAACTATAAAAAGTCTTGTCCATCGATTGGCCTACACGTGGCGTATTCTTATGGCATTTTTGACCGTCGATCAAGTGACAGGTGTCCAATGGAACTGGATCCCATGACTCCACGATTGAAGAGGATGGAAACCGCAATCAACAAGACAATTTTTTCAACGTGGGCATGATCGGCAGTTGAAGGAGGTTCGTAATCAGAATCCGAGGAGTTTTCAACTGCTACTTTGGGGGGAAGTTTTGAATTCAAATGTAATGTAAGGAGGCCTATTTAAGTACGAGTTAGTAGCAGTTTCAAAGACACACAAACAACGCCAATCAGGCCTTTATCTTTTCTTTTCTAAGAGTAGAATTAACTTGTAATCGTTCACTCAACCATCTCAATTGATTGTTCTTCTAATTTGAGGGTTAATAAAGTCCATTTTGTTAATCTTCTTCCACACTTCATCCACTTCATTGTTTGTTTCCAAAGAAGTCCTGAAATACGGTAAGGAACCAAACTCCACTTTTCACACCCACATTCCAGCAAGCTTACGATACAATTTTCCCGTCGATTCTCCGTTGATTGGAAGGAAAACAAGAATTTTGATAACAACGGGTAAAAAATAGAAATCTTAATTGTGGTACAAACAGCAATCCACTTTTATTGATCATACGTACTGTCTTAGTTCCTGCGGTAGTTGCCTGTGGTGCATCCATTGCTCTGTATCAGCTCTCCTGAGCCCCCACTCCTCTAATCGTTCTGTTGCCGACATGATATACATCTGCCAGTCAAAAAACTTACTCCCCTTTAGACAATATTATTTAGCAACATTTGTTGAGTTCAGAAGGCTAAGACTCAGTATTATTTATTTATTTTGGCACTATTTTCTTTTTGATCATTGACCAAGTAATCTGCCACCACACTAAAATACCGCCCCCCTTTAAGAACCCTAATCAAATGTACTCAGACTTTATCATAACCTTGCAAGTTAACCTGAATTCTATCCCCTGAATGGGGAACGGACGGTCCAACACTTGCCCTGACCCATGAGAGACGGGTAGGTAGGTACCTCTGCCTCAGTAGGGATCACATATTTTGAACAACCCAACCTTTATCTCACATACCTTGGACTAGACTGTCTGATCCACACATCTTGGCATTGAGAGACAAGCATCCCAGAGTTTCTATAATAGTTTCATTTCCTATTAATCAACAAACCTGCATATTCCCGATGAGCAAGGCAAGGAGAATCAGCCCAACAGTTGCAATAAGGCAGGAATAAAAATTCTCTCCAATGTCAATGCTAGTTGACAGATTCTGTCCAGTAGAGCTGCACAAATAATTACATACACCAATTACACACTCAAAAAAACTTTTGCTTTTGATTTAAGTGTTCTATTGACAAGTTCTAGAAACTATTTTTACCTCAGATTCCTCAGGCCAAACCAGAGCAGGAGAAGAACTTGTTGAAGAAAAGGCCAGAGGTAATCCCAAATTGTGCTGCGGGACCATATATACCCCACTGATAATAGCTACTACTTGGGTTACAGTCGGTTGTGACATTGCTTGAAAGAAACCAAGCCGTTCTATTGGGGGTCATTGATCGTGCTGCAGTCGAAGTAGCTGTAAGTACAAGAAATTGAGTTTTCTTGGTCGCAAACACTCCTCCAACAGGCTTCTTCTCTCTCTAGCGACAAAAGGTACTAAGTTCCTCCCACAACCTATATTATCACAACAAAATGGAAAATAAAATTGTAGATTTGCATGAAGTTTTGAATCGAGGTATCTGAAATTCTGAATATGTAACAATTGCAGTGGCGGCGTAATAGTATTAAGAGTATCGACTGATACAGTATAGGTATGGGGAATCGAGTGCCCAGTTGTGAATTTTGCAAAATGATAGACAAGAAAAAGAATTTGAGTAGGTGCGAGTCGGCTTTGCAGGTGTTTGGATTTTGTTTCAATTAGGAAGTCCGTGACTCTGTCATCCTCTTTGGCTTTGGCTTTTGCTTCAGAATTATCATCTCTCGTCCTAAATAAAATGAACCGAACAAGCCTAGAGCTATCGACTGGATAGCAGATAGGTTATGTACTGATGCATAATGTGAACCAGCCGATGCACAGCCAATTTTGATTTCTACCAGCATGATGCATAACAATACGAAGTGGCATAAAAACACAAACATATTGGCTGGCTAATATTTAAAACCATAATGACAACAAGAGATTAAAAGGCGCTAGTTTCTTTAACTTATCTAGACGCTTACATGGCGATCCTACCACCATGAACAAGATAGCGGATTGGTTATGAAATGATACATATTGCGAACTAGCCATTGCATACGCTATTTTGATTTCTTTAAGTGCACTGATTCTACTGAAATGTAATGGCAGCTGAGAGTCGAAAAAACAAAAAATTTCAGCCGCATGATATTCAAAACCCTAACATGTCAAAGGGAGAGAAAAGCTTTTAGTTTCTTTAACTTATTTGGAGACTTACATGGCTACCCAGCATGTAGAACATGAGGTTTTATGCGGAAAAGGGATGTTTTTATCATTTTATGTCTCCACAGCCAGCCAAGAAAAGATTTGATGCCCCATGTGAGGTCAGCATGCCAAGTAAGTCCCTTGGCTGACTTTGAACAGCAAGCAAATACCAAGGCTAATGACTTTCTCTTTCCTAAAAGAAATTCTCTGTCCCGACTGGATTCATGGGTGATCGCTAATATTTATTTGTCCCATGGGAAACAAAAACACAAAATGAAGTGGGACACCATGACGTGCCAACAAAAATGTCCTGCACTACAGTAAAACACAATTGAAGAGTTCTTACCTCGGATCAAACCGCAACTTATCATATGAACAGGGACATTCCAAAGAGCTCGAATACAACTTTCTCAAGAAACTGCAAGCTTAATTTTTCTTCATGAGGAAGGTGTTCTACTTTTCAAAATATCATAGAGGAGAATATAAATGAAAAAAATCCAGTGACTATTTTACTTAATAATTACCAATGGAAATATGTTCGCCCACCTGTTCTCGGAACATGAAGGAAAAATAGCAAATCCCGTAGTCTATGTTTTCCTTCTTTGACTTCTAAATGAGGGGAAGAAGAAGCCCACTTGTTGACGGTATTCTTGCAATGCTCATAGTCATTTTTGACAAGAGAGGCACTTATTTTTGAAAAACCTGGTAAATAGTCAGGAAAGTACAAAGAATTAAACAGTAAGTTAAATAATACAATCAGAATACACAAGGCTAGAGAAACTGTAAGAAAGCTCTTAGCCTATATATATTCACTTCAAATATCCAGTATCGTTGAATTCGACATCTTGAAGTCTTGGAAATATCAATCATAATCCCAAGTGGCTAAAACCAAGACCATATCTTTACGTTCTGAATTCATTTTGTCTGTTCAGGACATCCATTAGTACTACAGAGTTCAAGATATTACGACATGGCCAGTGGCCAGTGGTTGCTCAGAATTCATGAAACAAGCGAAATGGGTTAAAGGATATTCCATGACAAACTTGAGATGGTTAAAGGCTCCATGATTCATTTTCAAGTAATAATATTCCATTGACAAAAAGGGCACCATGGGGTTACCACATGAATGAGTGGCACAACAATAGAAAAAGCATCGAAGAACGCCAAAAGAACAGGCCACAACAAAATCTCAAGCCTCCAACATGGTTTTATTCAAGGGCAACGCAAAATTACCCTGGAAAACTTTGGTTTCAGGAGTTCATAGAGAATTAGATCTGTAAAATTCCAACATGTTTTCAAACATAGCAATTGGATTCAGTGGCTAGGATCTTGGCAATCAGTAGCAGGTGTTATGGGTGTAATTACATCTGGTAACAAGGTAATCTCACACAAGCTAGATTTAAGCCTTGAAATCGCGGTTAATTACACATTCTTGTCAATACCAAACATACAAAAGACCAGCACAAGCTCGGTTTTAATTACCTTTGCAGTAGCTAAAACCTTCTTCTTTACCACAAAATAAGAAAAGTCATAGGCCTTACCCAGGAGTTTTTCCCCCATTCAGGCCACAGAATTTTAAAAATAACATTAGTTTACTTGGTAAAAACATACCACATCCGAGGAGCACCAGCAACGCAACACACTAAAGAGCACAATCCATCCAGCTCAGTTCAGCTCTATTTACTTCACTTCAACAAAACCAAAAAGAAAAATGCAAACAAAGACCAAAAAAATCCACAAGTCAATTGTAAGGGTGATAAAAGAGCCGAGCAATTAGTTGTTCAAGCTTGGTTTGAAAACTTAACGAGCTTCAAGACTTGTTCAAGCATAGCTTGTTTAACAAGACAAGCCAATCTCAAACAACATTTAATTGAGCCGACCAAGAGCCTGATCTCGACTAGCTCGAATTTGTTATACATCATAAGCTGAACGAGACAAGCAATAACTTGTTTGAGCTTGCTTTGGAAGCTTAACAAGCTTCAAATAAATTTACAAGCTTCGTTTTCTTACGAAAAAACGAGCTTTTTAATGAAGGAACCTGAGCTCGAACTTGAACTCGAGTAGCGTGGTTTGTTTATCAGCCCCACTCAAATGTCAACCTGCTCAAGTTGAAGTCTTGCAATGCAATTTGGAGTGATAGAAGCAACTGCAATCCAAATTATAAAGAGGTAAACACACAACGGTAAAAGAACAGATCAAACCGTTCAACTAAAGAAAACATAAAAGGAAAAAAAAAAAAAAAACTATTTCATCGACTAGGAGGTTGCGGCACCTACCGAGGAGTCCCCAATCAAACCGAGGAGAGAGAAACAGCACAGAATCAGACTTTTCAATGCACATATATTATATATGTATATATTTGGCATATATGTATATATTTGGCATGTACATGAGATAGTGGCCATCGAAAGAGGCGATTATTGAGATGGGAGCCGAAAACTTGGAATACCTGTATCTACGAGGTTTCGAGATCTCGTGCTCGCAAAATCCCTCAAAAACGGTGCTGGAAAGTCCCACTTGACAAAGCTCACGATCGGAGAGGGTTCAAAGTCCAACTCCGACCGAATCTTCAAGGCCCCCTCGATTTTCCCAGCCTTGAAAACAGTAAAGGCTGTTTTTCTTTTTTCTTTTCTTTCTCTTCAAAAATCCCATTTATGGCCTGGGAGGAGTGAGGGGTAAAGTGGTAAAAAGGAGAGTGTTGTGTTTGCATTGTTTTTTTGTTGTGGATGCGGGAAATTGATTTTTACACTTTTTTTTTTTAACAATTTATAATTTTTTTTTGTATTTATTCACTTAAATTTATTATTTTACCATTTATTGAATACATTTTTCACATTAGGACAATATTGTAAATGCATATGAATAAAATCAAAAAAGGGAGCTTGGATAGTTAAAAGAGAAGAGTGAAAATCATTTTCCTTTTAATATCCGTAATACGGTAATCGGAAAATTTGTCTAAAGTATTACTCAAAAATAGTGGTTCATTGGGCCATTTAGCTCGGGTTACTTCGGGGTTAGCTTTCTCTAATTATAGTTTGGATGAACTAATAATTAACTGGGCCTAGTTCAGTTGATGTCCCGGATTTATACTTTGTATTTCATATATAATGTAAATGATCTTTTCTATCGATTTAAAAAAGAAAGAAAGAATAGACTAATTGTAGTTTGACACCCTATACTACGGACTGTTTGCTAAAGCTCTCATAGAGAATTTGATTCTTGGTAATCTACTAGTACTTGAGATAATCAGATTGTGATAGAATAGTTCAAAAAAAAAAAAAAAACACCCAATGATTTACCAAAAAAAAACCACTCAATACTTGAGATAATCAGATTGTCTAGTCTTATGGATGTTAATATTACCTATACATAAACTTTATTTCCTGCCGCCTGTCCAAAAACTTCCAGTTTACCTATACCGTATTTTGTGAGGACAAAAAAAATATCTACACAGGTGCCAGGGTCCTGCGATTACCTTCGCTTCTTATTAACTCGATGATCTTTGTGACCAGAGCCAAGTAGCTTTCTTCCTTTTTTTTTTTTTTTGATAAGCAAAAATAATTATGTAACAGAACTCGATAGGGGTACATCGAAAAAGGGGGAATAATCACCAATTCAAAGGTTGGATGAGTGGAGAAAAAGAAGAACGGAAGAAAAGAAACAGCCAAATACAGAGTAAAAAACTTCATGGTTCTAAACCTTAATCCTCCTAATTCTATCCAATCATTGGTTAAAATCATCCGATAGTGTAATTAAGCATCAAGATTTGCGTTTCCCTGTATCCAAAAATGTTTGTCCTTGTCTTAATTAACCATGTCCGCCAAATCCTCATCATCCACCATTGCTCTCCGGGTTGACCATAGCACCACGAAAGAAAATAGTCTCCCTATAGGTTTTCCCCAGATCAGAATAATACAGTAAGAGTTAGAAACGCCGGAAGAACAAAAACATTCAAAATATGTCATTCAAATTTTTGGGTGTAGACTTCACAGATATCATTACAACACATCGTATCCGACACGCCTTAGTTGCGTTTGTTCTGAGACAGATAGTGAATCTATTAACAGTTATCGATGCAAATTACAAGATACTCCTCAACCAAGAAATCTAAACCACTTCAACACCAAGATAACCACGATATAAAGAAAGACAGAACAAACCAAACAACCTCCAACGGCTCCAAACCATTGGGTATAGGTTCCAAAAACTAAGAGACGAACTCCGATATTCATGCTCAAGAAACTAAAAGCCACCTCAGCTAAAGAGATCATGAAAGTTGCCATAGAGATAAGGAGACCCATTCGTAGAAGTTGATTCTGCTTGTCGTCCAAAACGATGTTGATGTAGTCCTCAGTGTTGCGGACATATTCGTGCAACTTTAAAATCAAACAAGAAGAAGAACGGCATTAGAAAAATCACCACAAATTAAGAAGAAACATCGGCCTATTTTATTATTATTATTATTTTTCCATTTTTGGTTTCCTTTGTGAATGGCAACGAAATAAATTAAAGAGGAATAAAGCGGAGTACAAACAAATTAAGGTGAGTACGAGGTAACCTATTTATCAATCCTCTAAATTGGCAAAAGATAAAATTGTACGTTTTGGGGAGACTATTTTTTTTGAACCTCATAGTTAGGAGACTTTAGAAATGGAACTAGGATAAGGAGTCCATTAATCATGAAAAAATTTCGATATAGCCCTTAATATTATGCCGAATTTCTATCGATCACTTTAGCCATCAACTTTGGGTAACCTCAAGGTGGGGTGATTGTCACGCATAATGAAAAACCTGCAATAAAAACAAGGAATATACTTGATGCCGGATGGAGATTTTCAAAAATATTATTTAAGCTTAAGTAATATTAAATTTATTTTTTTATTATTTTGAATTTAGTTATTTTGGTAGGAAGTCTTCCTCATTAGACTTTGACACCATGTTCTTACTTTTTTAACTCACTTCCCTGCATTGGTTGGTATTAGAGCCTACTTTTAAATCCTAAGGGATGATTCGAGGAGGTGGAACTGTATCCAACGAAGGTAGAAAAGCTACCGTTGAAGACGAGTATGTGCGGGAGGTCATTGCATGGGTGGAGGAGAGGTGGTAGGCTGATAGCAGATAGAAGCAGGCCAAATGGCAATACACGAAATTTTTGAATTCGGTGATTAATAAAAAAATTTGTTGATCAAAAAATAAAATATTAATGGCAATACATGTACATGCATAGATTGCTGCATTGTTACGGCATGTGGCTGCTCTAGGCCCTGGAACTCGGCCTAACCACCATTATCCTAACAGACATCCTGAGGAGGACAAGGTACGTTACGGAGGAGGAATAGGATGATGATGTCAAGGAAGAGAATGGTTGCCCGTTTGCTGCAAATACGACAGAGAGGGAGGACCCATGGTGCAAGGAGATCATTCTACATGATAGGAGTTAGGGCGCTTCAATAGTGACACATCGACGGTCAAAGGTTCTGTGCATCTGGAAGAATTTATGGATTCTATTACTGTGGTGAAAAAAGTCCCGGTTGAGGGGCCAGAAAATATTATTCTAGATCTAGTTGTGGATTGGAATAAATAGCCTATTTATCATGAAGGATCTACGGGAGAAATAAGACTTGGTGCATGTTTGGAGTGCGTTTGCTATAATGATATGAGAAGTGGTCATGTCTCTCTCTTTTCGGTTGAGATGAAAAAAGAAGTTGTCCAAGTGATAATTCAGCCCACTCAGGAAGTGGTTGATTTGAAAGTCGATGTTTCTGACTATCTGGATGATGGTGAGGTAATTGTTCTTCTAATTTTTGAAGACTTATCAAAATTCAGATTCGAGAAAAACAGTATGAAGTATAAAATCGATGCGGACAGGCAAAGGAGGATTAGATTGTTTCAACTTTCAAGCCATGCAGAACTTGAGAACGAGTTTTCTCAAGCTGGGGAGTGGGGAGAATGATGCAGGTGGCAATTTTAAAATATATTAGTTAAGCTTGAGTAATAATATATTTAGTTTTTTAGGAAGTCTTTCAATTTGAGAAATAGGTAGAGTATTTAGTTTTCTAGTTTAGTTTATCCAGTCTCCTTTTAATATATGCTTGGTCGAAAAGAATGGTTAGTTTCTATGGTTAGTTTCTAATGTTATTGTTTCCTTTTTCTTTATTTCCTAGAATATAGGTTTTCATCTCTATTATAAAATGAGTGGTTAGCCTTACGGCAATTTGGTTGAGTTTGAATGACGAAGAAAACAGAGAGCTGTCTCTCAATTGTGAGCTAGTTCTTGTGTTGTTCTTGCATTTTCAACAAGATTCCATGCATCACTACTCTACGGAAGAGAAGTGGCATAGCGTCATCTGAAATGAAATAGCAAAAGAGGGGAAAAAAAGAGAAGAAAAGACAAAAGAAAGTACTGTTGATAGTTTGTTTAAGATTCCCTCAATTTGCACAAAGTAGGCTCCCAATAGCATTTCCAACTCTTCTACATTGGGCTTGAGATCACCGGCAGATACAGTGCTGCTTTTGCTGCTCATGTTTCCATCGCTGAAAATGAAAACCAAGAGGCTTGATGAAGGATATTGAATGAGAACTCTAGTGAAAGCAGAGAAACATCTTCTTGATTTATTAGAGGTTAAAGCTTAGTATGGTAGTGATAAAACCCTCGGCAGCATCCAAGTTTAACTGGGATGTGAGCCAATATACATTATAGTGAACATGATTTGGTCTCCAAAGTCCAAACTCCGAACTCAACTAACAACTTTTTTCGATATGTCATCTGGTGAGGTAAAACTTTTCTAAACCTTTTTTTGGTCACACGTTAGAAGAATTTATAATATTCCAACCTCTACCCAACGCATCAACAAGGGTATCAACTTCGTTTCTATGTATAAGAGTTGAACCCACAACCTCACTGTACCTAAGTACAGTTACACAACCGTGGGATCAAGTGCTAATTATCAAGTGGAAGAAAGAGAATCGTCTGACATGTTAGTTTAGATTTTTCAAAAAAAGAACATTGGCAGTGAAGTTTGTGATATAGTAATATGTCGATCGGAAAGTTATTACAGAATTTGCAAGGAAATCTACTTACATAGCACCACCCGCTAAAAGATCGTCTTCTTCATCATCATCTATCTCATCCTCAGGCACCAAGCCTTCAGATTGCAAGGTGGCAAGCTTATCCGTCAAGTACATCTGAGCCATATCTATGTCATCATCCAGTAGATGTTCAAATTCGTTCCTCACCTATAAACAATATGGCAATATATTTCATATCTATCAACCACTTAACCAAATGAGCACAACCTTACATAGAAACAAACAAAAAAAACCTATCGATAATTATTCCTAAGCAAAGCTCAAAATTAGGAGGTAGACAAAATAACAGGAGGCTCATTAGATTCAAGTTAGGAAGTCATTGAATTAAGTTGGAGTTTGGTTACATAGATTTCAGTTTCAAGTTTTCAGGGTGAATTGGAAACTGGATAATATTATCAAAGATATCGTGAAAATTCACAAAAGTAATCATAATGTCAAGGTGTGAACTGTGAAGTTTCATTCTAAACATAGGCAGTTTCCATTACACCAAGAAGGAATAGAATAAGACTTTTTCTTTCTTATTTTTTGCTAATTGAAATGGTAGACATAATTACGAGCTAAAGACAACTTATGGTAACTCATGAGAGTATTCTGCCCTTGTTTCTATTGAAGGAAAACTGTTAAAAATCAATGAGATAATACTATACCTTCTGCACACGTCCATTCAAAGCAACCAAACGACCTTTAATGACTCTCACGCGTTTGAGATTATTTGTACTGGTTTTGGCCGACAATTGATCCAAAGCAGGATATGCCTCTTCCTCCAACGTCAAAGTCTGGAATAGTATGCAAACATGTAATATTATTTTTGAGATGAATAAATTTCTCTTTTTAGTTGTTACTTTAAAAAGAAATAGACAGTGAAGAGTAGAAATAAACACAAGTAGTCCATGTATGCTAGTCATATATTATATATACCTCAGATTCAAGGCTCTTGCAGACAGATTCTAGGCAAATTTCAAGGGCTCGAAACTCAAAAGGTAAAGGTTTTGAATTTCCCCTCCTTGAATCGACCTGATCAGCTGGGGCTTCTTCACACCTACTACCACTTGCTTCTGGTGGCGTATCTGTGGGTGATTGCTCCATAGCATTATCGCTTCTCATAGTAGCCTACATGCAGGATGCAACACAGTCAAAGCCTGAAGATACTTCCGTGCTCTTGGAACAACGCTACATGGTGCTCCATGGTCATTTTCCACCACACACACTTAGTGATGAAGTTCACACAAATGTGTCATGTGTGGCGGAAAAAAATTCATGGAGCAAGTAATTGTAATTTCCTGTAAATGTGGGAGGGGAGAAAACTTATAAGTTTTAAGTCCCTAACACTACCGCCCTCAACCCCAAGGATAGTTTTTGTACTAACTACTACCAGTGGCGTAGCCAAGAATTAATGATAGTGGGGGCACTTTTAAACACACTTCAAAAAAAAATCATAATTAGCAACATCAAAATAATAAAAGAATGCTTATGATAAAAATAATTTTAAAAAAAAGCTAACACATTTACTAAGGAAGGTAGTAATTTCATAAACTATCAAAACAAATCAATTGTCTGAATTGTTTCAATGGACCAAGTCTAATAATAGTTAGAAACACAATAATTAAAATATTAATATTCAGCAACCTTGATCCAATCAGAAAAATTTGTTTTTTTTTTCAAATTTTATGCTTAAACCTTTATTTTGTCAAGCGTTGTGAGTTCTATCGACAATGACAAGATTACTTTTAAAATTGTGAATAATTAATGAAGTATAATGCATATAACCTATGATTTAGCTACTTACAAATTTGGACATTATGTATTGAGGAGTTTCAAATGATGAGTGATGACTCTCTTTTTATTCATTAAAAATTTCACTTCGCAAGTGTAGTGGAATTGTTGTAATATTGGAAACAAAAAGTTGAGAATGAAATATATACAAAATGCATTAAAGTGATTAAATAAAGAACAATTGAAGAAGCCAATTATAGAAAAAAATACAAAATCTGAAAAAAAAAAAAAAAAAGTATTCAGTGGAGGCACGTGCCCCCGCTCGTGCTTCATCCTCAAGTGGCTCCGCCGCTGACTACTGCCATTCTGCGAAGGTTGAAAAGAATGAAAAGTAGAAAAAAAAAAACTGCTTACAACGAAGTCAGAGAGCTTGAACTCGAGATCGTAAACAAACGAAGCGATACGAGGGTCTCTAGGATTCGGAACCAGAACTTCGTTGGCAGTTACAATCGCCTTGATATGCTCCAAATTCACAACCACCGCTCTCTCCCTCCTGAGGATCGTAGACGGGTACGAGAGCTCCGGCTCGACCACCCTCAGGTCGCGCGCCGTGATTCCGTTCTGGCGCATGACCGTCTGCTTCCCCAATTCTTCGACGCTGATCTGGCCTGATTTGGAGACGACGAGCCACGTCCGCGATCCTGCGCCCTTCCGCTTCGCCCGACTCTGAGAAGGAAGAAGGGGAATATACCTCCGACTGAGCTCGATCTGATCCCTCATTTTTTTCCCCAGAGAATTGGTGTTGGGATTAAGGTGTTGGTTTGGGGGGTGGACTTTGAACTTTGAAAGCAAAGATTTGACTTTCCGTCCATTGAAGTAGAGTACAGTTTGGAGCTAAATGGTTGGGAGATTTGTGTAGAGTAGTAGTTATATGGGAGAAGTTTTCATAGGTTCACTGTGTAAATCTCTTCCCGCGCGCGCGCGCCCCACGCAACCCCCCCCCCCCCCCACCCCGATCCCGACCCCGACCCCGACCCCGACCCCATCCCTCCTCAAATTTGTACAAAACACATCTCAAATTTAAAACGTGAGATAAACAGTTGACACCAAAACATAGTTCTGAATACCGTTTCGGACAGGGTACCGATTTTCCTACTGGTACAGTACGTATCGGTACCTGTCAGGTACATGGTACCATTTCGAATTTACCGCAACTACAATATATATAATAATTATATATAATTATAATTCAAAAAAATCCCCCATACCATGAAATTCATCATAAAATATCCATATTAAGACAACAAAGAGTGATGCTATTGGTACATATAATATGTACATATAATATACATATAGATTTTGTGGGGCCCACTTTGGATCCCACAAAAATGATCCGAATCGCTCATTATTTTTAAAACATATTTTTATGGAGCCATGTAAAAAATTAGCTCAACCCGATATCGGTAAGAATTTTTTCTAAATTTATAGGGGCGAAACTAAGCAGTTAAGTAGTTTCGCCTCCACAAATTAAGAAAAAATCCTTACCGATATCGGGTTGTGCTGATTTTTTACAGGGCTCCATAAAAAAATGTTTTAAAAATAATGGGCGGTTTAAATCATCTTTATGGGACTCGAGATGGGCCCCATAAAATTGATATGTACATTTCATATGTACCTCTAGCATTTTTGGACAAGAAAATTCACCATTTGGAGTCCAAAATCAAACATTGCAAATGTGTATAAATCGCGCAGAAAAATTCTATTAACAATAATACTTATCATAAGACGTTGTTACTGATTCACGATCATAATAAATAAATTGTTGTTGTTGGGATTTTGGTGTGAAATCATAAAACTTTGTGTTTGCCTTTTTGTCCCACATTGCTTAGTTACAAAACTCTTTTCCACCTTAAAAGACTTTGCACACTAGTGAGCTTGTGAATGAAAATCCAAGGAGAGGTCTCGCGCGCTCGGGAAAACAGACTATAGCCGAATGCAATTTGGAAAAACTGATTCGGAAACCAATTAACCGGGTGTGCATCATGGGTTATTCGCGCACAGGGGGGTGCAAATCCGGGATTTTGAGCCTCGCGCACGTACTATAGAAGCCCACGTTTTGCTAAAATTCTAACTGCAACATTCCGGACGGAATTTCCGGTATTTGTTTTCCGGCCGATATTTCCCGAAACGGCTGAAAAAACTTACACAATCCAACGGTTGAAAATTTACTCGACACAGAGGCACATATAAATTTTCGAGACAGGAGATCGGATCCCCTCATGAACATAATAGTAGTAGTAAGTTTGAGTCTATATAGCTAGACCCTAGTAAAACATGCAATGTGAACAGACTTTTGCATTTTCACTTTAAATTAATGATCAAGTGGAGTAGCACAAAGACTGTGCTATGCACAAATCCAGTGCCGACTCCATGCAATTTACAGTAATTAAACTGGGTAAGTTGATCCCATGGGGCTACCAAATTAATACTAACCATATCAACAATTTAGTTCAATTGCGCTCTGTTTTCTTTTTATCATAAAATAACAACAAATTCATGACAACATTTGAAATACGGAGTAATTGTTGTTTTTATATTCACCTTATTTATGTTAAAAAAAATGAAGTATTATCATTGATCGGGATTATTATAGTTGAGAAATCAAAACATTAGATTTAAGGAAAATGTAGGTATAATTGGATGGATAAACAATACGACTGTTCCACCTGGGACTCCCATAGCTACTCTAGAAATAGTTCCCTATCCTTGTGATTAATATGTACTAGTATACATAGAACTAATCCTCCACAATCTTGCGGCTTTTTATTTCTTATCAAAGCTAGTGATATGTCGGATTCAAGACCCTAGATAGTTTGGATTGGATAATTCGGCTAGGAAGAAGTATGATTTGGATGCATATGGTAGCAAAAAGCGATTTTTGACCTCTCTTGACCACGTTTTAAGCACAAATCGATCTCTTATCCATGAAATTAATATGGTCCCCAAATTTGTTTGGCAACCAAAATTTTAACTTTTGAAACCAAAAAGTTTGGTTCCTAATGCCATTTCCAGCTAGCTATTGCAGTGGATGAGGCTCAGTTGGGATGGAACATGGACTGAGCTCTATCAATCTTCTGTATCGTTCCAATTTTATCTGATGTACCTAAAAGGACTTCTCAATCTCATATATGGGATCTAGTACAACCGATCACATGTTTAACAAAGGAAGGGACCTAGTCAGAGAAAGAGATCGGTCAATACAAGAAACATATATATCATGGGAAAATTATTTGGTACGTAGTCTTGGAGTATATACCTTCATATATATGGTTCACCAGCAGTCTAGGGGTGTGCAAAAAACCCGAGCCCTGACGGACCCGACCCGAAAGGTTTCGGGCGGGGCCGAACATGTGGTTCGGTCGGCTACGGGTACACTTTTCCAAAAAAATCAGTTTTCGGTTCGGGGCTCGGGGTGCTGTTTTTTCTTACCCGACCCGACCCGACCAAACAGCACGAATTCATATAGTTTACTTCGGTTTTGGTCCGACCCGACCCGACTAAAAACTTGGTTACGCGGATAGTTATCCCCCCTCATTCGGTTCGGGTTCGGGTCCTAAAAATTCAATAACCGACCAGTCGGGATCGGGGCCAGGGCCGGGGCCGAACCCGACCCGTCCGACCCGTGCACACCCCTAACCAGCACCGTCATCCGCCGCATAAGATCTCTACTCGGTGCGACCTGTAAAGCTCTGCTTTCCCAAGATCAAAACTTAGCCACCACACTTCTTTAGTTGCATTAATCTACAAACATCATATGAAATTTTAAATCCATCGATTAAATTAGGAAACATAATCAGGGGGGACAAAAACACAGAAAAGAAAAGTGCCAGCTACCTAATACACCTCCGTTCCTCCCCTATATATATGCTACCAGTATTACTTTTGGAAAATCATTTTGTCACTCTTTTTTATTAACGTCACTTCTCTGCAAGTATATTTTTGCACCAAAAATACACTTGCAGGGAAGTAGCGTGAACCAAAGGGTGCAAAAATATACTTGTAAAGAAGTGACATTAACAAAAAAAAGGATTGCAAAATCAGCGGCCTTACTTTTTCTATTTCTCTTCTTTCAATGATCATCATACTCACACGTACGAGGTGGAGGCTAGACTTGAATATATAGTATATGAAATAAATTGCAAATGACTACCCTGAGGCAGTCCAAGCCCTAGTTTTAAAACCTTCTTTGCAATAACTACGTGGCAATGATGAGTTCCATTTGAAGCGTCACTCCTCTGACTAAAGAGAAAGGAACACATTTATAACTGAATGTCTGAACTAACTTGACCTCATCTCGATTCATTCCGGGGCTCTAAAGTAACGACTGAGCAAACCTCCAGTGGTCTCAAAATTTGAAATATTTGGCTTTCGCGGGATTCAAACTTGTGACCTCTTTGAGGCAAGCCATTTGATTGTTTTCTCATGCCTACTTAGCCAAACACCTTGAGATTGTATGAAAAGAATGAAAAAATCAATTTTTTTTATAACTTTATGGGTGTTTAGTTAACAAGAAAGTTGTAGGATCTACGAGTTCAATTTTTCTACAAGGAAATACTTTCCTAAAAAAAATACTAGGAAATACTTTCCTATAAAATATATAGATAATGGAAAATGTTGCATATATAGTTACACATTTCATATTTGGATGTTTACACTCTACATCTCCAAGATTATGTAGAAATTCAAAACATTTGGATATAAATTTACAATATTTATCTTAATCTTAACTCTTTTTTTTATAAAAATTAAGCATATTTTTCACATAAATCTATAAAATTGACCCTGAATTTATAACATTTGCACGTTGTTAGTTTCGTCTTGATTTACAAATTTATATGCTAATAATGCGAATTTTTCAAAAAGTCAAGTACACATATTGTGAGTTTTTATGAAATGTAATGAATTTAAATTGATTCAAAAAGGTTGATACTAATCTATTACTACTTTGCACAGTGAGCTTCCATTAAGGAATTCCTTAACTTGTTAAATTAAGGACCTCATGAGTATGACATCGTTCCTGCTCAAATTTTAATGATCCGAACAATTTTTCATAAAAATGCATTTAAACGCTATAAATGCATTTTTTGTGAAAAACTATTTGGATCAAGCTCTTTCTGGTCATATTTTTTGCCGATTTCTGTCGAAGACCCTTAAAATCACGTTCTAATCACATTGAGCGGTTCGGATCATCAAAATTCAATCGGGAAAGGAGAGGCTATTAACTGAACTCAACAAGAAATCCCTTATTAGAAGGGGACTGCTACTTTGCATTGGAGCACACTAGCACTTTTGCTTGAATTGCACTGCAACAAATTACGTCCAGGCCCCAGGCCCAAATAACGTTCCATGAGGTCCCTTTTAATTTAATAATAAAACTGCCGCCCTTCTCAAATTTTAAAAAACCACATTAGAGAAGACAAAAGACATTAGCATTGTTGACATTCTTACTGGTGTAGTCGCCTACTGCGTAACCTAGGAAGTTCGTTAAGTATACAAACTCAAAAAACAATATCCATGGCTATATACCTCCTGATATAAATATGTAGTATTTGACACAAGTACTTAAGCTTCATTTCATCATCACCATGAGTCTTCCGAATTCGAGTTCCATCAGGTATTTCCTCTCTCAATTTCCTTAACAACGGGTTTCGAATCCATTTACCGGATCGAACAAAATTCATTGCTATTGTATTTTATTGTATTGTATGTTCTTACATTTTGTACCTTCTGATCGTCTGTGTATTTCCAGAACCCGATACCAATCCAAACCTGAGATTTTTTCAAAAACCCAAGTCGACCGCGGCGGCGACACCATCAAATTCAGGTGCAACGGAAAATCTCTGAGCGATAAGGCACTATCGTGAGTCTTCTCGGAAGACTTCGGAAAGCCGAAGAGGAAGAAGACCGTAATCGACCCTCGGAGACAGTTTATCCGACAATGGAGCAAGGTTTTCTTTCTAGCTTGCTTGGCGTGTTTGATTGTGGACCCCCTTTTCTTTTTCCTGCTGGTGGTGAACCCCAATGAATTCTGCCTCGACACCGGGGCGGGGTCCTGCAAATTGCGCTCACAGTTCTTCGATCGATTACTGATTTGTTCTTCGTGATCAATAGCGTTGTGCGGTCGAAAACGACTTATGTCGGTCCATCGTCGCGCGTGTTTGGGAGAGGAGAGCTGGTTATCGATCCGTGGAAGATCTCGTCACGCTACCTTAGAAATGGTTTCTGGTACGGTTTTCTGGCTGCGCTACCGTACCCTCAGGTATTCATTTTTGCTTCGACGTTTAAAACTTGATTTTTTTTTTTTTAATTTTTTTTGTTTGTCTACCTCTTCATCTTGTTATATGTTTGAACTACTAGACATTCAAATTTGAAGGTCTGATAGTATTCGTTGTCATCAATTTTCAAACCCGCACATGAAACTTGTTTCAAAAACTGTGTTCGCAATTTTCTTTTCTTTTCTTTTTTTTTTTTGAAAGAAACTCACTTTGCATGAACACCAAAAAGAGGTCTTTCGATTTTGGGCGCGATTTCCGTAGAAATTTTTTGATTGAGAATGCCTTAAATTTGTTTCCATCAAAAGTGTTTTCGTCTTTCTCACATAAAAAAACTGATTTCAAATGATGTTTTTCACTGTTTTCGTGTTTGCATTATTCAAATGTTCCCACAATAAACGAAATTTCAAATATAACAGCTTCAGGGAGGAATATTTCCCGTCACACCAATTCCCCTGTCCATTTGGAACGCATAATCTTATCCATAACTTCCCCCCCGGCACCCCCCCCCCCAACCCCCAAAAAAAAAAAAAAAAAAATTGGCCTAGGGTCCACTATAGCATGTTTCTAACCCACTAGGTCCACTAATCAAGTTTTTAACCCACTCGGTCCACTAATATGTATTTGATAAGATATAGAGTCCACTACATTTAAAAAGGGAAATAGTGCCTGACAAAATTACCCTTTCCTTTCAAATCCCATACTTTTAGCCCATTATCCCTCATTATCCGTTCTACGTTTGAAATCCCGGCAATTACGTTGGAATAGAGCAACAGAAGATTCTCTTTTTCTGATACACTGTATATAACGTTATTGTACATATATAACGTTATATACTCGTTCATCAGTTCACATTTAATATGAGATACTTACATTTTACGTTATATACTCATTCGTCAGCTTGCATTTAACATTATATACTCATCCACTTATGACAGAAGACCACATATAACGATATTAAGGATGCAAACCTAAAATGATTTTGGTTGTTTAGGTTTAACCTTATATAATGTCATATGTTCATTTTTCAAGGAATACACATGACAGAAACATATATTTAACGTTAGATACTCATTCATCAAAAGAAATGAAATTTTGACCTGGCCTCATATAGCAATGTTAAATGGGATTCTATCGTGTATTTGAATGCATAAGTCAATATATGACCATGTAGGTACAGAGACCATATTGTGATGAATTAAATATTATCAATCACAAATGTAATAGCATGCCAACATTTTTGTGTGTGGATAATTTAGCTTGAAATATAAAAGGAGGCTAAGCGAATGTACAGCCTACAAGGGGCATACCCCAAGTGAAAAGGAAAAAAAAGAGACAAAGATTGAGAAAGTTGATGAATGCCAAGTGGCTACATTGATCTAAGCCAATGGTTGATGAGTTTGCTTTCACTTGACTACATGGAACAGCATAAGGAAGGACATGAATTATCTTCAACACAGTACGGTCTTTGTTGGTATCATGCCAAACAAATGCCAAACAACAGCTTGTTGATGAGAAGTCACAAGCAGCAATTGTAGAACCGATACTGATCTAATAGTCATCTACGGGTTCAAAGGTTGCTCCAGAAAAAATGTGAACCCCACCTCGTAGAAAGAATGCTCTAATATTTATCAACGGGTGCAAAGCTTGCTCCAGAAAAAATACTCTGATAGTTTGCTCTGATAGTCATGCATTCGTAGGAGATTTGTCAATATGATAATATTTGCAGACTGTATCATATGGAGCAATCATTTTCTAGTCTAACTTTGTATTGCTTCATCTTGTGAAGTAAAGCTTTCAAAAGATGTTCAGAACCATATGATGAATTGAGAGAATATATATAAATTTTGAGAAAGGTATCCTGTAAACAGTAGAATATGAAGACCCATTTGTTAAAGTGTGTACAGAAAAGAAAAATTACTTGGAGTTCTAAGGTGATTTTTTCCAACCTTCACATGAGAAGGAATTAGTTGCTGGAGGTAACCATGCTGATGTAAACCCGGATTTTGCAATATTAGGAACCTTGCTCTCTAAATTTCTCCACCAATCATGTTTATGAGACTCCCAGTTGAATTACTACTCAAAGTTGTACAGGAAATCGTATACTATATACCCCTATATATATTTCAGAACAGAACATCATATATATTTTCTCACAAGACAGTAGATTATATATAACGTTAAATCATTAACTATATACTTTGTCTAGAATTTGTATAGTTGCCTTGTAAACAATTTCTTTGATAAAATGTGTCCACTTATTAGTGACTCAAGGCCAAGGAGTCATACATAAACAATTTCTTTTACTCAGTGGTAACATAACAATACTGTTGTTTCTGTATGAGCCAAAAAATAAAATGAATGAAGACAAGAAAGAGTGCTTGAGGCATAGCCTAAACACAACCAGAAAAGATTGACCAGTACTACACTTGGAAAAAACAAAACAAAACAAAACAAAAGGAAAGGAAAGAGATTTGATACTTGCGTTGTTTTTTGGTACTTGAGAAAAGAAGAGAACATAATTAGTTTAGCTATCTCTATAAAACCAATTAAATTAGATTATTGAAATGGTCCGCGCAACGGCCTAATTGATCCGAACATGATTGGTGAAAACATGATATACAACCTTCCACAAGTCTACTGATCATATAAAACATTATATCAAAGTTAATATAGAACATCTAGCATTTGTATGTTGTTGCAATACAATGAAAATGATACAGATTATCATATATAACCATATATAATTCAGGTAATAGCATTATATATAACCTTTCACAAAGTCAGTATGTCATATATAACATTATATCAATGTTAATGTAGAACATCTAACATTTATATGATGTTGCAATACAATTAAAATGATACCGTATATCATATGTAACCATATATATTTCATGATATAACTTCATATATAACCTTTCACATGTCAGTATATCATATATAACATTATATCAATAAATCCATGTATATATAACCATGTGTCATTGCCTGTACTAAATGGATGATAGTCCACATATACCCAGAGTTTTGCATACAATTAATTCACGTTTTCAACATATAACAGAGAATTCGTATATAACCATCATTTCATGATCATGTCTGTTCGACAAGCAAAACCCTAACTTTACCAAACCCTAACCTAGAAAATTTATATAACCTAAGTTCACATGTAATTGGCTAAGAAAGATATCTGCCAAACGATCAAAGTGGATAATAGGAGAGAGAGATAGAGAGAGGGAGAGAGAGATAGAGAGAGAGAGAGACGATCGACGTCGATAGAATTGACAAACGATCAACGTCGATCTTCGTCCTTTGATCTCGTTGGAGTATTTCTCTCGTTCTTCATATTCGAAACGAACTGTACCTTGGGGCTAGGTCGATGATCGACGACGAAGAGAGTTTGGGACGTGGGTTGATCTCTGCTTTTCGTCGGTAGATCTCGATGTTCGAGTGACAACGGCAATCGTGGGCTTGACGATGGTAACAGAGATGACACTGGTATTTGAGCGCTCAAGGACGGCGACGACGATCGAGTGGTTGAAGATGAACTCTTTTGTCTAGGTTTGGGAACTGGGCTTTTCTTCTGAAAATGGATGAAACGGATGAAAATGGGGGAGGGGGGAGGAAGGGGGGGAGGGGGGGAGAGGGAGGGGTTTTTTAATTTTTTGAAATGGGATAATTTTGGAATGGATGAGACGGGGCAAAATATTTTTTAAAATTAGGGGTATATTGGTCTTGCCGGGTTCATTTAATCCCTAATAATAGACTAGTGGATTTAAGAGGTTATAAAACTTAGAAGTGGACTAGATGGGTTTGGAAACTGCTATAGTGGACTTATGCAAAATTCTTCCAAAAAGTTCAACTTTTTAAAGATGTTACGGAGTAGTTCGTACTTTATTTTGTAAAAGAAAGGACAAAAGAAAAATTGCGTAGGTTTTAGTTCATTGGTTTTCCAAAAATGAAACATATTCAAAAACCAAAAAGTCTACTTTTAACGCACAATTATACTGCATGCGTGTGGGTCCACTCCGGGTTCCACAAAAAATATTTATAAATTTTAAAATAATCTTTTATGAGTTTCTGTAAAAAACCAATTCCAAAAGATATCGGTAAATATTTTTTCTGAATTCGTAGGGTGAAACGCCTCAACTACCAAGTTTTGCCTCTTTAAATTCAGAAAAATACTTATCAATATGCATTAAAGCTGATTTTTTATAAGATCCGATAAAAGATTATTTTAAAATTTATGAATATTTTTGTAAGATCCGAAGTGAGCCCCACAAACGTACAGTATAAATGTGTGATAAGATTTTTGATCAAACCACAAACATATTATATATATATATATATATATATATAAGAAAAGAAAAGTACAAAATGAAGACTACCGGTCTAAAAATACAAAATAAAACAAAAAAACGAAACTAAAAAAACCGCTCAACGTCAATGTGCGATAAGATTTGTGTGGCAAGAGTATCACTGCTGCTCATAAACAACTAAAAGTCAAAAACCGTGCAAATAAGTTGAAACTGAAATCAAGAATTAACTGGCAGGGAATAGTCAACTCGACTCAGCACACGGCCTATAACCCAATTCTCAAATCTCAAAACCTAATAAAGTATTACCAGTATTAATTTCCTCAGATAATATTTATATTTATACCGGTACAACACAAATGATCTTGTATCAACATCGTCGTCATCATACACTATATCACTATTGCGAGTGATCTTTCAAGACAGTTTAGTTCTGTTTAGCAACTGATTTTATCTTAATTAATACAGTAATTACGTATATTAATTAATCGGTTATTCTAATTGGCGCCATCATGCATGCGCCGGATAGAACCAATAAATTATGAGTATATTGCAATCAAGTTGGATTGCCTGAGAGTAAATGTCGAGAGATTATTCCATGCCCCCGGACATAGCAACGTGGTGTCCCCAGAGCTTTGTACATCACACATTTCAATACGGACACTAAAATATGTGATGTAAAAAGCTCTGGAGGCACCACGTTACTATGCCCTTGGGGCATAGCATAATTTTTGTAAATGTCAGTCCGAACGACCTTTATAGAAAATGTCTACGCAAATATGTCAGGTGTTACAGAAAATTTATGGGAAAAACGCCAATAACCCTTCTAGTTTTTTTGCTATTACATAAGTTACTCCTTTCCATAATGCCTTCTCCTTTTCACCCTTTAGAAGAACTGCATGAACTTCGCATTTTTCCAGGAAAAAGTTTTGAAAACTGACTTTCAGATTTTACTATCTTCACAATCCTAACGTGGAGTTTAGCCCAACTTATTCATCTTATATTATGGTTGCGTTCTTGTAAATTTATAAATCTGAAACTTATTTATGTATTTTTTTACTTTTCGTAACTTTTATGTAGCTTTCCATCCTAATTTTTTGGGTTAGTCGTTCGCCTTGACGAGATGAATTGAAAAGTATAAAATGTGGATGGATGTTGAAAAAATCCAAATAAGACGGCACTTTAGACAAATAAGAGAGTTTGATATTTTTTTTGTCTTTAGTGATTCTTTTTTTTTGGGGTCATAATTTTGTACTTTTAAGACTGCTTTCATCAAGGTGGATGATTAATCCAAAAAACATCTTGCAAAACTAAAAACAAATTCAAAAAAGACGAATAGAACACACAAAATAAAAAAAATAAATTAAGTTTCCAAGAACCCAACCTTATGATCCAACCATCTCGTACTTTTGGTTCTAATTAGCAATTTTTAGAGTCTTAAAAAGATTGTCCCATGCAGATGAAAAGTAATGGGCAAAAGTGGCGAGTTTGCTCTTCATCCTTATTTATTTGAAAATTTTCAAATAAAAAGATTGTCCCATGAATTTTTTAGTTTACATTTCTAGTTAGCACTTTTTAGGGGTATTTGCACTAATCAACAAATTATGGACCACAAGTTTTTGATGTTGTCTTCATTCAAAAAAAATTCACGTTCGTTAGTTTTTCATCAAATTTTTATGTATTATGGGTTTGTCTCAACAAGAGAAATCGGAAAAGTAAAAAATTATGACTTTTACACAAATATTTTGGAAAATATCAAAGTCAAAATGCTTGTGTAAATGTCGTAATTTTTTACTTTTTCGATTCCTCTCATCAAGATGAATCTATAACATCTAAAAATTTAGCACAAAACTAACAAACACAATTATTATTTTTTGATTAAGGACAAAGTCAAAAAGTTGTGATTCACATGTTGATTAGTGAGAACATCCCCAATACCTAAAAATATTATCCAATGAAATCTTTTTGTTCTGGCCGTAATTGGAGCTTCCGCTACTGAAAAATGAGATTAGTATCATATTTAATCAATGTGTGCTTAACTTGACCCGAACATATAAATTATCAAAAATATTTGAACCGGTATAAGAACAAGAGAATATAAATTTGGATAAGAATTTGTTCGTGACCCGCGCTCTAATCATCCCCATTTAATTATAGTTTTTCACGGTCAAAAGAGGAAAGAAGGAGTAATAGGGACATAGGGTAATGAGAAATGTAAAATAAAAAAGATGGATTAAAAGTGTAATTCCAAAAAAGTACAAAACGTGTAACGATGGTTTTGTCCCAAAATGCCAAAGGAAAGGACAAACCCTGACACGGAAACTTTTGTCTGCCAGGTTTAAGCCTACATACCCAGCACCATGAGGCGCTCCTTAGAATAACCGTTAATTAATTAATTTCAGGTGATGATTTGGTGCAACTTACCTAATTTAAAAAGTTCAACGACGTCAGGCTTCGGAAGTTTTCTACGGTACCTGATGTCGATGCCCTACTTTCAGCATCCAAATTGCCAAGGCCACGGGTATCGTCGTCAAGAAAGCCTGGCTTGGAGCCGCTTATAACCTCATGCTTTACTTGTTGTCAAGCCATGTAAGTATGTACTTCATCACCACACAACAATAATAGAATTCATGTCTAGTCCCCGGCCAATTATTGAGGGCCCGTATGGGTTGGAGATAATTGAAGACAGATCTAATATTCGATTACTAGATATTGATCACACAGATACAAAAGATAAAAAAAGCATGGAAATGTGGAGCTCTAAAAAAAACCACCATTTTCAAGTTCATAAAGTCCACCCCTTTATTTTTTTAGTACTTCACGATCACCACAATTGATCCAACCGTGCTCATGCATCATTTAATTAATACTCTCAGAATGAGTGCACCGCGACATATTTTTATAAATTTGTATCCTAATACTTCTATCTAAATCAATCCAGTACATTGTGTTTGACATCAGGTTATGGCCAGTGTTTTGTACCTCTTATCAATACAACACGAGGCAACATGCTGGAAAAGCGCATGCGATCAGGAGTAACACAACATGTAGCTACAACTACTTTGACTGCACGGCGATAGGAGACCCAACGAGGGAAGCTTGGATCCAAGCAAGCAATATGTCTAACGTTTGTTATGCAGGAATGGGTGGTACTTACCCTTATGGAATATACGCCCCCAGTGTGGTTGCTGGGGTCACCTCGTCTTCGTTCTTGCACAAATACTTCTGCTCTCTTTGGTTTGGCCTACGGAGTGTCAAGTACCAACCACTGCACCTACTTTCAATGGCTAAACGTACATGCAATTACACCAAACGCAAAAAATTTAGGCACAAACCACTTTAGCCTCTGTAGACATGTGAAGCAACGTAGCATAATTGTTCAATAACAAATGCACCAGCTGCGAGCAGAAGGAAGGTTAATATTAGAGACCTCAGGAAAGCCCGGAAATAAAGAGCAGCAAACCAGGTTTAAACTAGCGGTCATTACGTAGCTTATCGATTTTTCATCCGTCTGGTACAGTTACACTCTATTGATACTCAACACGTATTACTTTGTATATGTTATTTTCTATCCACTCCACGTTCGATTTTTGACGACTAGAAAAACTATTTTAAATTCTCCAGCTCCAAACTTATATATATATATATATATAGACACACACTCGCTAAATCCGATTATCACCACATATTATTTGACGCTGTTACTATCACTTCATGGCTATCATTACCGTTGCGCGGCTTGCTACCTCTCTATTTAAAACCTTAAGGAGTAGCGTATATAACCTAATTATCAGAAACGTTAACTGATAATCCCACGATCGAGGAAATTAATATTCTTATAAAACCTTTACACAAAGTTCTAATTGACCGAACTTACCAAAAACAAAAAAGTTCTTGACCACAGTGACGCAAATTAAAGTGATATTTCTTGTCGCATCATTAGGAATGTAAGGCATGTCAAGGGGATGAGTATATCTTATTGGATAGCACTTTCGTTCTATTTTGGGGGCTAAGGTAAATTTTGTTTAACCAAAACGAAGATAGAACATCACACAAGAGCGCAAACAAGACAACTACAAAGGGACAGGGATTGGCCCGAGACTTAGGGATTTTGCTTTCTCCTAATGTCTTAAATTCGAAATATTTTAGGTGTCATCAACTCCTTTAGAGCCAGAAAGTCAGTCAATTAATGCAGTGCTTTGCTATGACCAGTGGCGGCTCCAAAGATTTATAATAGGGTGTTCATAAATTACCTTTAACTCTACTAGTTAGGGCTGCTCAAAAAATTCGGTGAACCGTGAAACCGGTCCGGGCCGAACCGATTCGTACCTTTTGGATTTTGTCTGTGGATTAATGGTCCGGACACGGATTGAAAAATTAGAAAATCGTGACTCGTGGTTCGGTCCACGGATTTTCATTACGAAACCGTGGATTAACCGAACCGAACTGTGAGATATTTATTTTATATAAATAATATATATATGTGTGTGTATTTATATAATAAATTGTTCATAATGTTATATACTTTTTTCCACCAATTTTAATATTTTATCTTAATAATGGGATATAGTGTAGATGAACATAAAATATAAAGAGTAAATCGTAGTTTTTTCGTATAAATTACGGGTAACCCTAGTTGAGTTTCAGTCATTCGTTTTTTTTCCGGTTCTTTTATGTTATGTAATGTACTATAATGAGACAATCCTACTAGTGTTTTAGATTCTTTTGAATTTGATTTCTAAAGTAAGCCTTTGGTGGTTTATGTAACAAGTATTTTCTGGTGGTGTTAAATTTAATTCTGAATGTCACCGTCTTCTCTTTTATTGTGGGATAAATGCTTGAGATTTATTTTTGCTAAAATCCGTGGACAAAACCGTAACCGATCCGCGAGTCACGAATCGGATTGGAACCGGACCATAGGACTTTTGGTCTGGACACGGATTTTATTTTTTCAAAACCGTAACTAGCAGTTCGGTCCTCGGATTCCTAGAAATGTGAACCAAACCGGACCGCGAGCAGCCCTATTACTAGCTGGTGTATTGACCAATAATATATGTGCAAAACCTCACATATTAGTATAAATAGTGCGGATAAAAAAACGTAACCTCTATTCTAAAATAATTAACTACGAGGCAAAATGAGAATTTAAAAATATACACTATATTATTAAACAAAAATTTAAACTTTTTTTAAGTAGTAGTATTGCGTAGTAGACAGTATTGAGACTGACCTTTTCGAAAATATATTGTTTGTTTGGATGACATGATGAGATTTTTTATTGTAGCCTTAAAGTCGAAGGAATATCATTCAAGTTAACGGGATTTTGCAATGTATTTGATTTTTTTTACAACTTTGTCTGTAATTCTACAAGTTAACTAGACAAAAAATAATAAAGTAGTTATTGTCACGAATTATACCATTGACAATGGAGATAGATAGAGAACGCAGAGCATGATACATAAACCACTAGATTCTTCTTCTTCTCTTTATTTTTTTACTACTATGAGTTTTTTTTTTGCTTGGCGCTACTATGATTTTTTTTTCCATTAGGATTGCGAGTTTTGTTTGAAATAATGTGTTAGGTGTTCAAGTATGAATTGTCTAGATTGATGGGCTGTAATTGGGTTGTAATTGAGTGTTCCAATTAGTTGTTGGGTGTTCAATTGTTTTTCAGTACGTTAGATGTTCAAGATTATTAGAATTTAGTGTTCATTGATATTTGAGTTGGGTGTTCAAAACAAGACTAGCAAACAATTTTTACATGTATTCTAAGCAAAAAAAAAAAAATTTAGTGTGTTCATGTGACCATGGATTACTCCATGTCCAGTCGTCTCTGGCTATGACTTTAATAGAGACCCCCGCAACGAAAGTGTGCGGTAGGATTAGTCCCCAACTTGCAGGATTAGACGTCTTTATCAAAAACAAAGTACAATTAGTAGAGCAACTTCGTTGTTATGCGGAATTATCCTCTTGCCCTCCTCCAAAGGAGAGCACTTTCGTTATTTCTTGCATATATGCTACTCCTTCCATTCCAAAATGAGTGACATTTTTGGGATTCCGTACTATTTTAAAATGTTTATATCTTTCGATCTATGAAGTTTTATGTGATTTTGAAGACTTTGTTTAGTAGAACTAATTAAAATCTATCAAACAAGATCCATATTGCATTTTTTTGAACACTCATATTGAAAGATATAAGCATTTAAAAATGACACATTTTTCCAAAAAGGTTGCTCATTTTGAAACGAAGGGAGTATGACTCTGTGTTTTGTACTATCCATGTCATGTGACACAGAAACACTCCAGTCACCGACCGGGGGGTCGGTGACCGGCCACCGACCCTGTGTGGGGTCCACTCCGGGCCCCGCACGAATGATCCGAGCCGCTCAATAATTAAAAAAAAAAAACCGAGTGGGCTACGTGTGAAATAAGTTCAATCTGATGTGTGTATGTGCTCGATCCGAGCTGTTCCAAAATCAGATGATTTGAGCCGTTCAAAAATGAAAGTTTGGAACGAGCACGTACACACATAGGATTGAGCTTATTTCTCACGTAGCCCACTCGGTTTTTTTTTTAAAAATTATTGAGTGGTTCGGATCATTCGTGAGGGGACCAGAGTGGACCCCACATGCTGTCAGTGGCCGGTCACCGACCCCAAGGTCGGTGACTGTAGCACTGCTGTGTGACAAAAATAAGATGTACTCATGTATGTGCATGCATGCAATTGCAATTGCAGCACCCAAGGGCAGAATCTGACCACAAGCATATTTATTGGGGAGAATATCTACAGCACCATCATTGTGATTCTCGGCCTGCTTAACTTATCATTGCTTAACGGGAATATGGAGGCAAATAGTAGTAAATTCTACTGTACTTACTACTAATTCATGGTAAATTGCTATTCCCCTGACACCTCACCCCCCGACGCCACAGCACTTTTTTCACACTTTTCTCGAATTACCCCCGGCACCTCCCCCCCACCCCCCGGCTCTCCTAAAACGGCAACGTTTTAGTTTTAAAAAAAAATCAAAACCATCCATTTGCAATTCTATTGAGCAAAAACGTAATTATGAGAGCAATCATATGGAGCAAAAACGTAATTATGAGAGCCTTACAGACAAAATTTGATTATGTCTCTTTAGAATTATATGATCAGAATAAAAATATCTACACACCCGTTCAAACGGATTAAAAATTGAAGCACTTAATTTTTTAACCATATTTTTTAATATATAAACGGTCTCAAAAAATTCAGTGCTCAAATTTTCACTCCGTTTAAGTCGGTGCAAAAATCTTGTTATTTTGATTATATTGACAAGATCTTTGCACCGATTCAAATTAAGTGAAAATTTGAACACTTAATTTTTTGAGACCGTTTATATATTAAAAAATATAGTTAAACAATTAAGTGCTTCAATTTTTAATCCGTTTAAACGGGTGTGAAGATCTTATTATTTTGATTATCTTATTCTAAAGAGACATAATCAAATTTTGTCTTTAGGGTTCTCATAATCACGTTTCTGCTCCATAGGATTGCAAATTGATGGTTTTGAATTTTTTTTTTTAACTAAGACGTTGCCGTTTTAGGATTGCTTCAGAGCAAAGATCTTTTTATTTTAATTTTATTTTGAATGGTCATAATGAATTTTTTGGTTTAAGGTTTTTCAACAAACACCCTAAGACTCATTATTTAGTTTCGAGATTCTCTTAAGGTGTCCATTGAAGGCCTTGGAGCAAAAAATTTATTATGACCATTTAGGATGAAATGATTAGAAAAATAACATCTTTGAACCGATTCAAACGGATTGAAAATTGAAACACTTATTTT
The DNA here is from genome assembly GCA_019656835.1 of Rhododendron ovatum. Lineage (NCBI taxonomy): Eukaryota > Viridiplantae > Streptophyta > Magnoliopsida > Ericales > Ericaceae > Rhododendron > Rhododendron ovatum. The sequence goes on along the minus strand of CM033793.1, from coordinate 23,237,506 downwards.
TTACACCGTTTATATATTAAAAAATAGTTAAAAAAATAAGTGTATTCTAAAATTTATTATGACCATTTAAGATGAAAATGTTTAGAAAAATAATATCTTTGCACCGGTTCAAACGGATTGAAAATTGAAATACTTTTTTTTAACTATATTTTTTAATATATATATATATATATAGGAAAAAAAGGAAAAAAATAGTCAGATTAACTTTTAACTATATTTTTTAATATATAAACGGTTTAAAAAAATAAGTGTTTTAATTTTCAATCCGTTTGAATCAGTGCAAAGATGTTATTTTTCTAATAATTTCATCCTAAATGGTTCTAATAAATTTTGGCTTTAAAACCTTTCAATTGGCACCCTAGGAGCTCTAAACTAAATAAGGAGTCTTAGAGTGCTTGTTGAACTGGTTAATGTTGTACTTATATATATTTATTTTTTTTATATAGATTTTTGAAAGCATAGAAATATGTTAGCTTGGGCACAGAGCGTTGGTCTTAAATATGGTATTGTGGTGGTTAATTGAAAATAGAATTTTAGTTAATCAAAAAAAAAAGGAGGAAAAATGGGAAAGGAGGCAAATAAAGAAAAAATTGAAAATTAGAAAAAAAAAAAAAAAAAAGGAAGAAGAAAAAGAAGGAGCTGGGGGGAAGAGGGTAAAACGGGAAGGAGGGGTGGGGTCGGGAGGGGGGCTGTGTCAGAAGGGGGAATAGCAGCTCTCTAATTCATGATCACATTAATTAATAGACCACATAATGATAATTAACATCCTTAATTACTGTATTATAGAAAAATTACAGTTTAAATTTTATGCATGTTGTGTGTGTGTCTATATATATATAGACACACTTCTGTTTGTAATTGGGGTACTGCATGGCAACTGCATTTAGGGATACCTTCTATCGAGTAATCAGCGGACAGAGGAGTGGAGGGTCAAGATGGAGAAATTATTTGTTGCCCTTGAGGCAACACGTCACTTTTGACGGCTGTTGTCTTCTTCTAATCAAAATTTGTCTTGTGGGTAAAGTGGCCAGTTACCACTGACATACATTTTCTCTCTCCACTGAAATTCTGAAACACAACATTCTCTCTCTAAAAATAGGCACCTACATCCAAAGTTGTTCTCTTAAAATAAGCCACTTGACTTATTTTTTTGTCTTTATTCAAATATTTTTCGCATTTGTTAGTTTATCGTCATTTTTTTGAGGATTATTGTTTCATCATGACGAGAGGAATCTAAAAGGTAAAAAATTACGATTGAAACCTAATTTTTTTGAATAAAAACAAAAATAAGCCAATTTTTTCGTCTTTATTTAAAAAAAATTGAATTTCAATCATAATTTTTTACTTTTTAGATTTCTTTGGTCACGACAAAGCAATAATCTTCAAAAAAAATTAACGAAAAACTAACAAATTTATAAAAAAAATTGAATAAGGACAAAAAATAAGCCACTTAACTTATTTAGCAGAACTTACCCAAGTTCTCTGAATCAAAAGAAATCGCCTTATTTTTTAGTAATTTTTTAATTTTCCGATTTCCATTTGACGAAACAAATCAATAATTCAAAAAAATTAGTCGCAACGTTAAAGAATGCAAACAAATTTTGAATAAGAATGAAATAAAATAAAAAAGCCCAAAATTTTAGTGGAAAGCCTTTTTCTTTTGATTTAGAGAACTTGGGTAGGTTCTGCTAAATAAGTCAAGTAGCTTATTTTTTTGTCCTTATTCAATTTTTTTTTAATTTGTTAGTTTTTCGTTAATTTTTTGAGGATTATTGCTTCGTCACAACGAAAAGAATCTAAAAAGTAAAAAATTATGATCGAAATTCAATTTTTTTTAATAAAGACGAAAAAAATAGCTTATTTTTGTCTTTATTCAAAAAATTAGGTTTCAATTGTAATTTTTTACTTTTTAGAATTCTCTCGTCCTGACGAAACAATAATCCTCAAAAAATTGACGGTAAACTAACAAATGCAAAAAAAAATTTGAATAAAGACAAAAAAAAAAGTCAAGTGGCTTATTTTAAGAAAACAACTTTGGATGTAGGCGCCTATTTTTAGAGAGAGAATGCTGTGTTTCAGAATTTCAGTAGAGAGAGAAAATGTATGTCGGACAGTCGGTGGAAACTAGCCACTTTACCCACAAGGCAAATTTTGATTGGTTGAAGGCAACAGTTGTCAAAAGTAAAGTGTTGCCCCAAGGGCAACGAATAATTTCTCGTCAAGAAGAGCGACAAAGAGCACTGGATGTATCACAGGCAACTCACCCAAGAACTAAGAGAATCAGTGCACAGATACGATAGGTACAATAGGTACAAGTGGGTGGCTACTTACGGAGTTGATGAAGAAACCCTACTCTCTGACCTTCCCAAAGGTCTCCGCCACCAAATCAAACGCCATTTGTGCCTCAATCTTGTTCAACGTGTCAGAACCCCCGCGCGGCCCCTCATTTATCTACCTATATATAACATCTTGTTTAATTCAAAACCCTAAAAATTAGTTGAGGTTTCAAGTACTTTAAAACCATATAGCTAGATTTGTCTGCCCAACATCGATTTTTTTCATGAAAATCTACCATTCGTCCATTTAAGATTTTCGAAAAAGCATTATTGCCCTCCTAAGATTTGTGCTAAAGGCATATACATCACCCTAGCAACATATGTAAGAATCATCATCGTCTAGTCAGCGTACATCACCCAAGCAACATACTTAAGAATCATCATTGTCTAGTCAGTTTGCGCGCACCTCGACTAATTCCGCGGCCCTAAAGATAATAACCGGACATAGCCCCAGTGCCACCTGAAACTTTAGTAGTATTACTGTTCTCTAAAATTGCATTGCAGGTGCCCTTATTGGAGGAGATGGATGATCGGAAGTTGGATTCGATATGCGAGCGGCTACAGCCAAGACTTCGGACCGAAGGCATGTTTGTAATACGCGAAGGTGACCCGCTCAACGGGATGCTCTTCATAATCCGGGGCCACCTCGACTCCCACACCACCAACGGCGGCCAACTTGGGTTATACGACTCCTGCCAGATCGTCCCGGGCGACTTCTGCGGCGAGGAACTACTTACGTGGGCCCTCAAGAAGCATCAAAGCGACGTCCTCCCGTCGTCCACGCACACCGTGAAGGCCAGTTCGGACGCGGAGGCATTTGGTCTGGGAGCAGAGGACTTGAGGTTCGTGGCGTCGCAGTTCCACATGCTGCACAGCAAGAAGCTTAGGCACAAGTTTCGGTTCTACTCGCACCAGTGGCGTACCCGGGCCGCTTGTTTTATACAAGCGGCCTGGCGAAGGTACAAAAGGAGGAAGGAGTTCCGCGAGCTTGGTGCTATGCAGGGTGGTTAGGGCTCGCCCGGGAGTTCCGGGTCAGGCCACGGGAAGGTTTTTGTGGCCCGACCGGGGTCTGGCTTGGCCCATTTTGCGTCAATGCTTATATCAGACATTAGGAGCAAGCGTTACGGGTCGGAATCAGGGGTGCTTAGCCCGTTACCGAAGCCAGAAGAGGATTGAAGGAATGGGGCTTCAAAATATTTTGATCACTTGAAAATACGTAAAGGGAAATTTGAGATTTGCTGGGTTGTACATATTTTTTAGGGCGTTTTAATATCAAAATTGAACCAAGTCTCTTCGTGTTACTCGTATTTTTCAAGGCCTTAATTTGTACATCTGTGGTGAAATTGAGTTTTTCAGTGCTTTCCAAAGTGTTTTTTGGCCGAGAAAAACTTCTTTACAGAGAAATCCGTAAATAAAGTTTACAACGCTCAATCACGCGCGTCCAAAAATATTTTGGATGATTTGGATTTTAAAAAACTATTCGCTAAAATAGTTACCATTGATTGCCGAGATGAACGGCTAAAATTGCACGGAGCTGTGAATAACTTATTCAATTTCTCTCTTTGTTGCCACTTGATCATTTATGGCTACTATTCATTTGTTAGGAGGAAATGCTATAACTAGACAAAGAAATTCCAAGATTTACACACAGATTTTACCCACAGAAGTTTGACAACAGAAAAGATAAGGACACATGAAAAGAAAGTATAAAACTGTCAATGAAACAACACTGGACAGTCCAGATTCACACCTTTCAACTGGAGGTCAAATTTGTCCACAACTATGGTTAACAATTGCAAAATTGTCCAGAATTCTGCAAAGTTCATTTTGTAGGAGTTTTGTACAATGTCAAATGTCCACTTGTATGGCCAATTCAACAGGAAAGACAGAATTGAAGCTTCTAAACCTATTTATCGTCCTCAGTCTTCATAAAAATCAGGCTCCGCTGGCTTCGGCTGCGGACTCATAAGGCCCGAGTCCGACCCAAAGCCGCTACTCCTTGTACTCATCCGCAACCTCGCCGCATACCATGCCAACCCCGACCTCGATTGGGACCCCGATACCTCCTCTCCATTCACACCCAAATCCATGAACGACCCCAAGCCATTGTGTTCCTTCAAATGAAGCTCCGCCAGTTCCTTCCGCTTCTTATACCTCCTCCATGCTGCCTGTATGTAACACGCGGCCCACGTCTGCCATTGGTGTGAGTGGAAGCGGAACTTGTGCCTTATTTGCTTGCTATGTAGCCTCCTAAACTGCGATGCCACAAATTTTATGTCCTCTGCCACGAGTGCAAATGCCTCAACGTCAGAAATGGCCTTGACAGTACGTGTGGAAGAGGGGAGGATTCCGTTTGGGTGCGGGTGGAGAGCCCACGTTAGGAGTTCCTCGCCACAGAAGTCGCCGGGGCCAATCCGGCATGAGTTAAAGAAACCAGTGCGGCCGCCGTTGGTGGTGTACGAATCGAGGTGGCCTCGGATTATGAATAGCATTTCAGTAACGGGGTCACCCTCTCTTTCTAGGAACGTGTCTTTGGTGCATAGGGTGGGCTTCAGCCTCTCGCATATTGAGTCTAGCATCCGATCATCCATGTGATCAAACAATGCGACCTATTGCATAGCCAAATCGTAATCCATGAAGAACTAATAGTACCGGTGCTGTACATCATCAGAATATTTAAACGAAAGGTTCATTTCCTATGTGTCTCCTCACATGGCGTATTGGGTTCCATTACTTTTCAAAAATTGAACACCATACATGGACACAGTCCGTAAGTTGATAAAAAACACAAAGAAGGTGGAAAAAGGCAAAACATATACGGTTACATATGCTATTTATCTTGATACTAAGCTCATTGAATAATAGTTGTGGACTTACTCGTCGAACTAAGTTGAGACATAGGTGGCGTTTAATTTGTCGTCGAAGATCAGTAGGGAGGTCTTTGAGAATAGCTTCTTCATCAACTCCTTGAGTGGCAACCCACTTATATTGATCATATTTCCGCACGTACTGTCTTAGTTCCTGCGGTAGTTGCCTGTGGTGCATCCATTGCTCTGTATCAGCTCTCCTGAGCCTCCACTCCTCTAATCGCGCTGTTGCCGACATGATATACATCTGCCAGTCAAAAAACTTACTCCCCTTTAGACAATATTATTTAGGAAAATTTGTAGAGTTCAGAAGGCTAAGACTTAGTAATATTTATTTATTTTGGCACTATTTTCTTTTTGATCATTGACCAAGTAATCTGCCACCACACTAAAATACCGCCCCCCTTTAAGAACCCTAATCAAATGTACTCAGACTTTATCATAACCTTGTAAGTTAACCTGAATTCTATCCCCTGAATGGGGAACGGACGGTCCAATACTTGCCATGACCCATGAGAGACGGGTAGGTAGGTACCTCTGCCTCAGCAGGGATCACATATTTTGAACAACCCAACCTTTATCTCACATACCTTGGACTAGACTGTCTGATCTACATATCTTGGCATTGAGAGACAAGCATCCCAAAGTTTCTATAATAGTTTCATTTCCTATTAATCAACAAACCTGCATATTCCCGATGAGCAAGGCAAGGAGAATCAGCCCAACAGTTGCAACAAGGCAGGAATAAATATTCTCTCCAATGTCAATGCTAGTTGAGAGATTCTGTCCAGTAGAGCTGTACAAATAATTACATACACCAATTACACACTCAAAAAAAATTTTGCTTTTGATTTAAGTGTTCTATTGACAAGTTCTAGAAACTATTTTTACCTCAGATTCCTCAGGCCAAACCAGAGGCAGGAGAAGAACTTGTTGAAGAAAAGGCCAGAGGTAATCCCAAATTGTGCTGCAGGACCATATATACCCCACTGATAATAGCTACTACTTGGGTTACAGTCGGTTGTGACATTGCTTGAAAGAAACCAAGCAGTTCTATTGGGGTCATTGATCGTGCTGCAGTCGAAGTAGCTGTAAGTACAAGAAATCGAGTTTTCTTGGTCGCAAACACTCCTCCAACAGGCTTCTTCTCTCTCTATCGACAAAAGGTACCAAGTTCCTCCCACAACCTATATTATCACAACAAAATGGAAAATAAAATTGTAGATTTGCATGAAGTTTTGAATTGAGGTATCTGAAATTCTGAATATGTAACAATTGCAGTGGCGGCATAATAGTATTAAGAGTATTGACTGATCCAGTATAGGTATTGGGAATTGAGAGCCCAGTTGTGAATTTTGCAAAATGATAGACAAGAAAAAGAGTTTGAGTAGGTGCGAGTCGGCAGTGCAGGTGTTTGGATTTTGTTTCAATTAGGAAGTCTGTGACTCTGTGTCATCCTCTTTAAGAGGCTTTTGCTTCAGAATTATCATCTCTCGTCCTAAATAAAATGTACCGAACAAGCCTAGAGCTATCAACTGGATAGCAGATGGGTTATGTACTGATGCATAATGTGAACCAGCCGATGCACAGCCAATTTTGAATTCTACCAGCATGATGCATAACAATACCAAGTGGCGGAAAAACACAAACATATTGGCTGGCTAATATTTAAAACCATAATGACAAGAAGAGATTAAAAGGCGCTAGTTTCTTTAACTTATCTAGACGCTTACATGGCGAGCCTACCGCCATGAACAAGATAGCGGATTGGTTATGAAATGATACGTATTGCAAACTAGCCATTGCATATGCTATTTTGATTTCTTTAAGTGCACTGATTCTACTGAAAAGTAATGGCAGCTGAGAGTCGAAAAAACAAAAAATATCAGCCCCACGATATTCAAAACCCTAACATGTCAAAGTGAGAGAAAAGCGTTTAGTTTCTTTAACTTATTTGGAGACTTACATGGCTACCCAGCATGTAGAACATGAGGTTATAAGCGGCCCCAACCCATGCTGTTGCAGTAACAATCCCAGTGGCCTTGGCTATCTTCATTGAGAGTGGATATGCCATGAATAGTCTTTGCATGTACTGTATTAGGATGATGAACCTTATGGCAGCATTTGTGTTGGAAATCGTCGGACCTTTTAGGTTAGGTAAAACTGCCCAAAACATCACCTGCAAATTCACATAAATGGTTAGTTGACCAAGTAAAATTGATAAGGGAGATATGATTGATTCTTGAATGGTGATGAAAAATCAGGGCTCTCTAACAATCCGGAAAAACCCTAATAGGATGAATGCGGATCACTAAGTAATACTACCAGCAAAAACTACGCAAGCAATCAATCATACAACGCAAAGATATACGTGGAAAACCATGAATGGGTAAAAACCATGGAAAGGAATCAAATCACTATAATCATTGCGCAGTTACAGATATATCTATCCAAACGAAGTAAATCCTCACAACGTTCTAAGTTACACTGCACCCAGTCATCTTGATCACCAACAGCCTTGAGTCCACAAACCCTCCAATAGACCTAATGGAAATCACCCTTAGGAATAGGTCTCAAAAACAGCCGCATGTCTTTGCTTCTGCCGCTTTTTTTTTTTCAATCACAGTACACATTTGTATGTGGCTTGCCCACCTTTTGCTTTTGCTTTCGCTTATATCGCTGTGGTCAACCCTAGGAGGAAAAGAACAAGTCTATATTTAGACCTCTTGATTGGACCTCTTTTCACGTTGCTTTTCATTTTAAAGGACAGAAGGTGCCGATTGATAACCAAATCGATCCCGTCTTTGCCAAAATTCGTCTCGCTATAGTCAACCTCCTTTTTTATCCAATACTTTCACTCTCAATTACAAATAATGACTTCTTCCACTCTAATCCTAAGCATACTCACTAGCCCATAAAAAAAAAATACAACTCAATATAAATATAAATGTGTTTTGTTATACAAAATTGCCAATACAAGGAGACTCCCTAATTTGGTCCTTGCAGGTGATGATGTGTATTATACAATATCATATGAGGTTCGTGAATTCTACCATATTCAGAGTAAGACACCATTGTGTCTAGATCCAGTAAGAAAATAAAACAACAAGCAATGCAAACCAAACAGGCCCTATGGTCACTCCAAATTCAACCAGCAAATAATCCTTTGGATCTCATCCTTATTTTCATAGTTCTCAGAAATCTGAAAAACATCTTGTTGAAGCTTTGTAGAAAGAGCTGTATTCGACAAAAAATCAGCAAACAGTTTTCAAGCTTTTTTCAGCACACAAATGCTAGTATTTAAAAATAAAAAACAGGAAACACAGAACGAACAATGAAAATGACACCAATAAAGCCCAAATGCTTTTCTTTCTGCACAAATAAACTAGGGGAGAAGTATTTTAGACTTACATTTTAGCAGATGCAATCATTTCCGTATCGAAGATGCTCATTTTAGTGTCTAATGTTCGGAAAACTCGAAAACTACATTTTGGTTTTACCGCAAATTGTGCTATTTTGACTTCCCATAAACATCTTCGAAAGACAATATTTGAAAATAGTGAGCCAAACTAGTTTAGCAGGTGTTCTGGAAAGCAAAAACAGGAAACCAGAGAAAAAAAAAAAGTTACAGAAACCATATACTTTTTGTTCAGCCGACAAAACAAAGAAAAAAATTGTAGCCATAAATGGTTGCCATATTGCAACCTGAAACATTTTATTGAAACAGTTCCAAATTCCAAAAAATGCTTCAAACCAAGTACCAAAGAAAACAGAAGAAACTGTCATCTTAGAAGCCAAAAAAACAAGGAAAAACTACTTGAATGAATACCTGTGGAATGGGCAGTGCGGCCATGAGATCGATCCAGAAACCCTTATTAAGGTACCGTTTAGCAATCTTCCACAAATCTATGATAAGCTCTCCTCTCCCAAAAACGCGAGACGAAGGAGCAACAAAAGCAGTCCGAAAGTGGACAATAATATTGATCACATAAAAACAATCTACAAGTGATCTCAAAACTGTAAGTACAATTTGAAAGGGAACACTGGTTTCCACACACATCTCTAGAGTGATTTCCTGCAAGAAAAAGAAGAGAGGATCCACCACAAGAGAAAGTAAACAAGCCGCTAAGAAAACCCGGTTCCATCTCCGTGCGCCACGGCTTCTTGGGTCCATTACAGATCTTGTTCTCGTTTTTTCATAGTCTTCAGAGAAGACTCTTGATAGAACCCTAGAATTTCTGCCAAATCTTTTGGGGTTCACCATTGCAGGGTTTTGCTGGGTTGTAGGGAGATTTCCCAGTCCAGAATCATCTATGATCCTGAAAATAGCTGAAAATATTATAACCTGTTGGTTTTATGTTTTCTGCTTTCATATTCCAAAAGCCACAGAAAACTTGTCTGGTTGACAGATTTCCAAAATCGCTATGGTACATAGATTTGTTTTGTATCCTTTTCTTGGTTGGGGGGGGGGGGGGGGGCGCGGGGTGGACCCAAAAAAATGATGTTTGAAGATTCTTGAAACCAAATGAAAGAAATATCGGAGGTGTTTTTGTTTCAGATAGTGTTTTGGAAAATAGATTTTGAAAACAGCAATCAAATAGATTGGGACATGACAAATGTAAGAAGAAGAAATTGATTTGGCCTTGATTGTGACGATTAGTAGTGGGATAAGAGGAGACAGACCTTTTAAATCTCGATTTCCCGAAAGGCATGGTGTTGGAATCGAAGTCTTGATCTAGCTTCAATCAGAAGACTTGTTATGCATAAGACATGTTGAGTACCTGAGATATTAGGCCAGAATTTAGTGTTT